>ML736164.1:0-65636 GCA_009193595.1 Aspergillus bertholletiae
AAAAAAAAAAAAAAAAAAAGAGAAAAGAAAAGAAAAATACACCACAAAAACAAAAGCGAGAGGACCTGTCAATCATGCGCGCAACTTCGTAATTTAGACAGGTACATATGCATTATGCACGTCGGCAGCTCGGGTCACATTGGATACACCATCTCTGACCAGACACTTGGCGTGGAAGGACTAAAATAATAATAAAAAACACGAGCTGAAGCATCATCGCACGAGGTCAAATTGCAAGAGCAACTGCTGATCCGATCACAAGAGGCATGGATCGGCAGCACTAAGATATTGGTTCATATCGAAGCGAACCCTTGGATCCAGCCTGTCAGATCGCTGCTCATTGCTCATTGCTCAGCACTGTCTATTGACTTTGGCTCCTGCAGGCCTTGAACCCGTCCGTCAGGGCCTCGGGTCCTCATCGACAAATAATATACTAGTCGATCCCATATCGGGGGTGGGGAAGAGTTGCAGGTTCTTGGAATTCTCTCCTTCCCGGATGGGGATGGAGATCAAAAATTAGGGCAGCATAAGCTGCTCAAATTTAATAGATGACAAAAGTGTATCGTACATCAGCGATATAATTATAATAATTTTTCCCCCCAAGTAGTCAATGCAAAAATGGTTAACAGCGGATCAACTCTACAATCAGATAAAATGCCGTGAGAAATACAAAAAGCCAAGCCAACGTAAAAACTTCAAGCCATTGTCGTGTCGTCGTCATGAATGTACACCGTCGCTACGACGGGACCCCCAACTTCCGTAACCGCTCTCTTAACACGTCCACCTCGCCATCTGGTTCGTTCTCGCCCTTCTTCAGGGAAATAGATCGATATTCCGTATCCCCTCCAGGCGCTCCGACGGTCACCCAGACAAATCGGCTGCCACTTCCGCCCGGTTGTGGCCGCTCCTGGGCACCCTCCCAGAACAGCCCTTCGGACGCAGACTGCTGATCTGGAGAGGATCGTTCACCGAGCTGACCCAGCTTAATCCAACCTTTGAAGACAGCCTTCATAAACGTAATTTTCGGTAAAAACGCATTCGCCTCCAGGATGTCGCGAAGACGCTCATCCTTGGGGGTAGAGCCAGTGCCGTACGCGATACTAAGGAATGTGCCCGCCTCGTCGGATGCCATCGATCGGCTATCGAAACCAGACGGGTGCATTCTTCCCTTGGAACTCAAGTAGCGAGCGGCCGATGGAGAGAGATGATAGAAGTCAATCCATGGTGACGAGCTTCTGGTACGACCAGGCGAGATGACGACCTTGGTATGATCCGGGAAATTAAACTATAGGGCAATACCGTCAGAATGAGGCAAGGGACACGGAAAGGAAAGAAATAAAAACAAATGATGAAATAAACTTACTTGGAAACCACCGTCACCGAATCCCCAGACGCCTACATTGCCAAACCGTTGGTAGAACTTGACAAATTGGCCGTGATGGTCCGGTGGCAACTGGTCCTCAAGATACGCCTCGTTTCTTCCCAGAGATCCAATCATGTATTCGCCAAACTGGTGTGCCAACTTAACCCGCTTGATCTTTTCAGCGTCGGCCCGCGCACACTCAACACTAGCATTCAACCGGGCCTTGTATACAAGACCGGACGAAGAGCTGGATGACCTTTCCCGTTCAAACACAGAAGGGGAGACAAAGGCGCGGCGAATACTACCACGATACTCAGGCAACTCATCATCACAGTTCTCATAGAACTCGACCAGTCTTCCATTGCGAGGGACAAGTTGTCCCGCTTCAGAGTAAGCCTGTGTCCCATTCTCCTTTTTCTCCTGGTGCCGGGCTTTGCGTCGGATGTGCTTCTCGCCGTCGCGCATTACAACCCCACTGGCTGGCTGCCCATTACCGGACTTGAAGACACACCCGACACTTCCATCATCCAGAACATACCCGATTCCGTACCGGTTTGTATAGTCGACCCATTTAATGACATACGGATGAGGCGCACGTTTCGAAGCTGTCCGTCGCCGAGCAGACGAATATGGAACCATATTGGCCAGCATGTGGCGCAAGTCGGCATTGACATCCGCGACGGCGGACCGGGGCAAGACCTCGCACGAGTCATCCTTATGGAAAAGAGGGTGGAGCCCGATCGATGACCGTGGTTTACTTCCAGATGGTGCAGATACCTTGCTACTGGGCCGGTCAGCATGTTGAGTCTGAGCTTCAGCCGCTAAGCGGCGGCTTTGCGCATCCAATTCATCCTTTGCGCTCAAATTATCGCCGTCTTTATGGTTCGGGGCGTCTCTGGGTTCTGTCTTGGTTGGGACACGTAAAGAGCTCTGGCGTGAAATAATAGGCAACTTCTCTGGACCTGTGGGCGCGAGTCGTTCTGTGGCCGTAGGGAGGCCAACTGATTCCTGTTTGGCCGCTTCCAAACGCCGAGACTGCGAGCGTGTCTTGCCAACAGTCAAAATACCACCACCATGGCCAGGATTAGACTCCACCGATGTGATGATGCGCTCAGAGCCACGTACTGGACCCGAGGACGATGCCGACACGCCACGCCGCGCGCGAATAGGCCTCTCAGCAAGTCCACCACTAGGGACAGGCGCGACATCCAGGGCTACCTCTCTCACCTCTGGAAGAGCTGGTGCGGTCAAAGCCGGTGGATCACAAAGAGCAGTCATCTTTCGAAGTGAACCCCGACCAATAGATGCCTGCTGGCGAAGGGTTGCTGCATGGCTCTGCGACGCTTGGCGCCGCTGCTGGGCTGCGGCAAGAGCTGCTTGTGTCCGTGAGAGAGAAACCGAATTACTTCTCAAGGACAACGTGCTCCTGGAGGAGAGGACAGTGGTGTCTTGTGAAGCGCCATCCCTACGACTTACTAGAGTCGCTTCAGGGATACTCCAGTCTCCTTCGGGTACATGAGGATATCTGTAAACAATATCTTCTGGTAACGGAATCACTGGCTGAAGGCCTTTTTCCTCCTCCACTAGACATTCGGCAAATGCAGACTTGGAAGAGTTTTTCCCGGCAGCCTTGCGAGCAGTGCCATCCGGTTTTCGACCCACACCACAGAGACTGTAGAAGGCAGCCTTGCATATGGGGTACCGCTGGTTCAGATCATCGACATATTCTATGTAGCCCGCGAGCTTCTCATCGTAATCTAAACCATTCCCAAACATCATGCGGTCCCCACGGGGTTCGTCCGGTTTCAACCATATTGGCTTGGCAAGGCAACATGCCGGATCCAGTCTTTTGGGTATGCACCCTTCGTACATATGGAAGAAAGGGTGTTCAACAATGTCATCGGGATCTGGACGTTCATTTTCTGCAAGATTAAGACAAGAGCTAACAAGCGACTTGGCTTCCTCTGGAATATGGTTGGCGCAGTCCGAGTCCTTCGGCCAAACGTATGTAAGACTTCTGACTTTCTTATAGATCTCTTCTTGTGTCTTTGATTGGAATGGCGGGTAGCCAGTAAGCATGGCAAAGCTAGAACAGTTGTTTAGCCCAGCCCGTAGAATCTCCATGTTGGCAGTCAATGAAAAACAGTCTACTTACCATATCACACCCAATGACCAGATGTCAACCTTCTGCGTGTGGCCCCCTTTACTCTTATCCAGGACTTCGGGTGCTATATAATTTGGCGTTCCACATAACGTTTTTCTTCTCTTCTCGTCTTTTTCCGACATTATCATAGCTGCCAGGCCAAAGTCTCCCACCTTAATATCCATATTTTGATCAAGAAAAAGATTACCCATCTTTAGGTCACGATGGGCAACATTCCGTTTATGCAAATATTTTACCGCACCGCATAATTGTACCATGAAGCGCCGCACCTCCGGTAAACTGAGAGATCTCCTCTTCTTAACCATATCCATGACCGATCCATTGGGACACAATTCTAGGATCACGTATATACATTTCTCAAAGGCAAAAGCGCGGTGGAAGGTGACAATATGAGGGTGTCGCATTTTCGAATGGATTTGAAGCTCGGTGCGAAACTATCATCAGCGCCATCAGTAACTATCAATCTTTGGCTCTGCAGGGGTGTGCCAGGTACCTTCTCTTGCATCTTTTTCTGTGCCATTTCTGACCTGACGACCTTCATGGCGAACACGCGGTTATTCCGTAATAAAGTACCCTCGTAGCAGATAGCGAATCCTCCTTTGCCCAGGAATGCTCCCGTTGAGTATCGCTCCCCATCTTCTTCAGGTTCAGCAATTAATGATGGCGGTGGCGGCGCATGGTTCTTTGAAGACGCAGCCTTTTGAGCTGCAGCTGCCGCTGCAGCGTTGCGGTCTAAAACTTTGCGCTCCATGGTCTTGGGCTTGATCACTTGGTTTGTTGACCGCGGTGATAATGCCTCCATTTTTGGTTGCTGGGTTTCCTCTTATTCGGTGCCTCGCTATCGGTGGGTATCAATAAAAGCAGTCGAGACCAATTGCGCAGGGGGCAAAGGGACGAGACCAAATCAGGTAAGGCAGTCGTAACGTTCATCAATTATAAAGAATCAAGCGCGGAAGGGGTATACTGGCGTGGTAGTGCCTATGTTTCATCAGCATACTCGGAGGTAGATAAGAAACAGTAAAACAATATTCTTAGCAGTACGCATCGGACAGCGCATCGCTGAAAAACATGTGCTTGCCCACGCCGAGCCGAAAAGGAACAAGAAAAAGCCCGACTACGTGGAGAAACACTTACCCAAAAATCAAACAAAATCAAACAATGCCGCTCAAAACAAAGTATATGCATCCGACGCCGCTCCAACCGGACTGAAAGTCTGCGAGGGGGGTGGGGGGGACGGGGTGAGACGAAGGGATGACTACCTTAGAACAACGAGAGGGAAATCCTACGACGACTGGTCTCCAAACGGTTTGCCCGAAACGGCAATCGATAAACATTGATCCGAATGCCGGAACAACGGGCATTGCTGACATCAGCGTGCACAAGTGCGGGATCATTATTACCAGATTTAGTCAGTATAACTTCGACACAGTCCTCACTAGCGCTAATGATGTGCACGGATGACGCACTGTCTAACCCGATTAGCTCTCCAAACTGTACCTAGACTCGGAGTCATGGACGGACTTTGCTTTGTGCTACCCGCTTATTCTCATCCCCTCGCGTTCTACCTCTTACCCTATCACTCCTCCTCACCCTCCTCTTCATCATGTCCCTCACATTAAAACTCTCCTCACTCGCGATTCGAACTCTATCAAAACCGATCGCCGTATGTCGGCACTTACTTTATACGTCACACTTATGCTGACAGAGGGTAGACTCACATCAGAGCTCAAGCTCGCGAACATGAACGATTCCGAAAAGTCTGCATTTCCATGGCGCAAGCGCTTCACCGGTTTGATATGCGACTCCGGCTAGGTGCTGTCCGTGACAATGCCGCATCTCAGAAGCAAGCAGCTGCCGAAGCCGCTCTCCGGAAACTCAAGCCCACATCTCCTACAGTCAAGACAGAAGCGGAAGCGAAAGCAGAAGAAGATGCCATCGCAAAAGCCAAAGCAGCCGCCGAGGATGCAGCGAAACCAGCCCCAAAACCCCACATCAGGCCCCTCTCGGAATCTAAGGCGATCGAGTCTGGCGCAACATTCATCAGTGAGACATTCTTATTCCTGGTGGCAGGTGGGCTAATTGTATTCGAATCGTGGAGGTCCCGACGGAAAGAAACCACCCGACGAGAAGATGTCGAATCTCGGTTAGTCGAACTCGAGAAATCCGAAAAGGCCGCCCGCGAAGCTCTTCTAGCTATGGAGAAAGAACTTCTAGCTCAGAAGGCAAAGCATGGCGAGCTGTCGAAATCATCGCATAGAATCCTGCCCCGCAATATCTGGGATGTTGAGAAACAAGAGGAAACAGAACAGGTCGAAGAGCAGGGTTGGTGGTCGTGGATCACATCCTATCTGCCAGTTAGCCAAACACCAGAACAACAGGCGGAATCGGTCATTAGGGAAAGCAAGAAGACGACCCCACAGGCGCCCACGCCTGTTGGCGATATAGTACCAGCACAAAATCCTGCCAGTCCTGACCACAGTTCAGGTCCGAAAAAGGCTTGAGGGATTGCCAACTCATAGATAGAATTTTTGCGTTTCTTTTGTGCCAAGATCATTATAGAGCTCATTATTGAAGGCGTGTGTTGGTGTTTTTATATGTTGAATATCCGGGATGCGATATTTAGATACCCTTCTCTCCTCTCTTGCCATGGACATGTGATCCACGTGTACATAACCTAGACTCTCTTCTATATCCCTAACAATACAACTTCTGCACAACCATGGATGCCCAAGCCCGTCCTTCCTTTTCCCTTGTCCGCGGACAGTTCTCCTCTGCGCTTCGGCGCCGTACCATCTGGAAGGTCATTGGACATGTTTTAACGGCATCCACATTGGGGCTGGAAGGTGTGCTGGCTAGATTTCTTTCCCTGTGTATCTAATTTCCTGACAAAATTTTCAGAGGGAGAGCTGCAAGACTGCGATCTCAACTTGCAGTTGCAGTCCTACTCATCCCTGAGAATTCTTCTCTTCGGCCCATCCTCTATTCAAATCGCCGACAAAGAAAATACTTGCTCTCGGTTGATTAACTTTTACCATTCTCGATATAGCTCATATTGCCAAAAACATGTCATTGTTTTCTTTCTCTCCGAAGGGTCATTCAACAGCGCCAGTAGAAAGTGTGATCTGACCGGACTGTTGGCTCTGCAAGTGTTGTACGGAATCTAGCATCACCCAATACAGATCTTGATTTGAAACTGACCAAGACGCAACATATGGACAGGGTAACTGAATGTCTACCAGCTCCAATATCGATAATCCCCATACCCGATTCATCCTGTTTCTTTTCCTGCCTCGAAGAGTATACAGCTAGTCTTGCCAATATCCTTTTGCAAAACGTATCTCTTACAGATTCTATGGCTTTGCCATCGCATTTCACTTCAGCCCACCCCAACATGCTCTCCGATCAGGAGCTGAATATTCTAAGTGATCTGTTTCCATAACTGAGAAATTTAAGTCAGGCCGTCCGTACCTTAGAAGGATGTGAAGTTCTACCTCGGGGAAGTACGGACGAGAGAAATTGCAGAATTCTGGGACCATGATAGGATGTGTGAATGATAATAAGGGAGTGCAACCTGGTCTGTATGTTTGCTTATTTTTTATAAATTGTTTAGTAATAATTCTGTTGAGGTTATATTTCAATAGTATAAGGGTTTAATCAATATATATTGTGGTAGTTTCCGCTCCACTCAATGTAGGACTGCCCCTTATTGTCTTAGATGCATTCAATAATGACAAATTGAAAGATGTACAAAGTAAAATTGACATTATTTCATCTTTATCCCAAGGGTTCTCCCTTGTTGGGTAATAAGGGGAGCATTTTCTATTGATCCCAATCATCGAACTAGGGATCACGGAAGGAGACCAACCCTTTGGGGCACCCGGGCGGCGACTGCCTGAGGCCAATATCTCACTCTCCGTTAGTCAAGACCCCCAAATCCACCTTGCATAAAACGAATACGCCGTATGGAAAACACATTAGTAGATACTAGATAGTATTGAAAAATCCTATTAATAGTAATGATTTATTGAATGTCATCTTGCAATACAACACTGGGTCTCCAGGGACAAGGCACCAATTTTTGCCGCCAGAACCCTTAAAAAGAAGAGGCGAATATTGTCAAGATCATTAACCAGTCCCAGGCCTTGAATTTAAGGGATTGCGCGTTGTCGACCTGAGAAGCCGTCGACCCAACGGTGCCACACGTGTGTGTGTGGCGCAGACGGAAGTCCCGCTGAATGACAATAGTGACTTGGATGGTCTTGCGTCCGCCTTGTCCTCCACAGGTACCACATCGTCATTCCTCCTTCTCCCCCCCATTGTCTTGCATCACTCATTCTACGAGCGTTGTTCGTTTCTACAATTAGTCACTTTCTTTATTTGTGTGTGTGTATACACTTGGAATGAGCGACCTTTCTTTTGCGTCCATTCCCCTCAGTTCTTGAACGCTTATTTTACAATAATACCCCGTTTCTAAACCTATACACCACATATCTTGACGCCTGGGCGCCCAATCCGGGGTAGTCGGTAACAACAACCATGGTGAGTCGCCTCTTCCTCTCTGCCTGACACTTTTCTGCATGCGATGTTGGCTTGGAGATAAACCCCAGAAACAATTCCGTTGACATACGATCGCAATTAGGGACACTCACGACGTCCTGTTGGCGGGGAGAAGAAGAGTAGAGGTTTCGGTCGCTCGAAGGTCGCTGATGTGGGCGATGGACGACAAGGGGGAAAGCCTCAGGTCAAGAAGGCCGTATTCGAGACAACAAAGAAGAAGGAGATTGGTGTTTCGGATCTTACATTGTTGAGCAAAATCTCTAATGAAGCCATCAACGACAACTTGAAACTCCGTTTCGAACATGACGAAATCTACGTAAGTTGATATCGCGGGGCATGCGCCAGACTGGAGCTAAATGTTTCCTTCACTCTAGACGTACATCGGGCATGTCTTGGTGTCCGTGAACCCGTTTCGAGACTGTAGGTAGACCTCTTGGGAGGCATGGTCAGGGGATGAACTTGAGCTGACCGACCCCTTTTTTAGTGGGCATCTATACCGATCATGTCCTCGACTCCTATCGGGGTAAGAACCGACTAGAAGTCCCTCCTCACGTCTTCGCAGTTGCAGAATCCTCGTACTATAACATGAAGTCCTACAAAGATAACCAATGTGTGATTATTTCCGGAGAGTCGGGTGCGGGGAAGACAGAGGCTGCAAAGCGGATCATGCAGTACATCGCCAGTGTATCCGGCGGAAGCGATTCGTCTATCCAGCAGACGAAAGACATGGTTTTGGCCACAAACCCGCTACTCGAATCATTTGGTAATGCAAAGACGCTGCGCAATAATAACTCCTCTCGGTTCGGAAAGTATCTAGAGCTGGAATTCAATGCCAACGGTGAGCCGGTTGGCGCCAACATCACCAATTATTTACTGGAGAAATCGCGAGTTGTCGGTCAGATCGCCAACGAGCGAAACTTCCACATCTTCTACCAATTCACAAAGGCAGCGCCGCAGAAATATCGAGGTATAGCTTCTGTCCCTACAAGAACGATAATAGTCTAATGAGCGACAGATATGTTTGGTATACAACAGCCCCAATCCTACCTTTATACAAGCCGCTCAAAATGCTTCGACGTGCCTGGAGTCGATGACGCTGCCGAGTTCAAGGATACTCTGAATGCAATGGGGGTGATTGGGATGAGCGAAGCCGAACAGGACAACGTCTTCCGAATGCTCGCCGCCATTTTGTGGATTGGAAACGTTCAGTTCACCGAAGATGATTCTGGAAACGCTGCGATCTCAGATCAGTCGGTTGTTGATTTTGTTGCTTACTTGCTGGAAGTCGATTCTGCTCAAGTGAACAAAGCGCTCACCATTCGCATCATGGAAACCGCCCGCGGAGGCCGTAGGGGATCGATCTACGAAGTTCCTCTGAACACCGTCCAAGCCCTCGCCGTACGTGATGCGCTATCCAAAGCAATCTATTTCAATCTTTTCGATTGGATCGTGGATCGTGTCAATCAGTCCTTAACTGCTAGGGATGCTGTAACGAACTCTATTGGAATTCTTGATATCTATGGGTTCGAGATTTTCGAGAAGAACTCCTTCGAACAGCTTTGCATTAATTATGTTAATGAGAAACTACAGCAAATTTTCATCCAACTGACCCTGAAAGCTGAACAAGATGAGTATGCCCGCGAGCAGATCCAGTGGACGCCCATCAAATACTTTGACAACAAGGTCGTATGCTCGTTGATCGAAGACAAGCGACCACCTGGTGTTTTTGCCGCCCTCAACGACGCCTGTGCAACAGCGCATGCCGATTCTGGCGCTGCAGACAACACCTTTGTGGGCAGACTGAACTTCCTCGGACAAAATCCAAACTTCGAGAACCGACAGGGTCAATTCATTGTCAAGCATTATGCCGGTGACGTCAGTTACTCGGTGGAGGGCATGACAGACAAGAACAAAGACCAACTGCTGAAGGATCTGCTGAACCTTGTCGGGTCGAGCGGCAACCAGTTTGTCCACACACTCTTCCCCAATCAGGTCAACCAAGATGATAAGAGGCGTCCACCCACTGCTAGCGATAAGATCAAGGCTTCCGCCAACGATCTAGTGGCTACCTTGATGAAAGCTCAACCGTCCTATATTCGTACCATCAAGCCAAACGATAACAAGGCCCCGAAGGAGTACAACGTCGGAAACGTCCTGCATCAAATCAAATACCTTGGTCTCCAGGAGAACGTCCGTATTCGGCGTGCTGGTTTTGCGTATCGTCAAACTTTCGATAAGTTCGTGGAGCGTTTTTATCTTCTGTCCCCGAAGACGTCCTACGCCGGCGATTACACATGGACTGGAGACTCAGAATCAGGCGCTCGGCAGATCCTCAAGGATACTAGTATACCTGCAGAGGAGTACCAGATGGGTATCACGAAGGTGTTTGTCAAGACCCCCGAAACGCTTTTTGCCCTGGAGGCTATGCGTGACCGGTATTGGCACAACATGGCTATTCGCATCCAGCGCGCATGGCGTAACTACCTTCGCTATCGTATTGAATGCGCCACCCGCATCCAGCGATTCTGGCGTCGCACCACTGGAGGCCTTGAACTCATCAAGGTGCGTGACCAAGGCCATAAGGTACTCCAGGGCCGCAAAGAACGTCGCAGAATGAGTTTACTCGGCTCCCGACGATTCCTGGGTGACTACGTTGGAATCGGCAACAAGGGTGGACCGGGAGAGATGATTCGCAACGGTGCAGGCATTAGCGGTAAGTGCATTCTATACTACTGTATAGTCAACAGTGCTTGCTAACTTTAACCCAGGATCGGAGGATGTTCTATTTTCTTGCCGTGGTGAAGTCCTGATCTCCAAGTTTGGTCGGTCCAGCAAACCTTCTCCCCGGATTCTCGTTTTGGTGAGTGACTTGATGATGCCGACCATACACCGCTTCCTAACAATTAGCAGACAAACCGACATATATATATCGTGGCACAAACTCTTGTCAATAACCAATTGCAAATTTCATCTGAAAGAACGGTGCCAATTGGTGCCATCAAGGCTGTCAGCACCTCAAACCTGAAAGACGACTGGTTCTCCTTGATCATCGGTGGACAAGAGCCTGATCCTTTGATCAACTGTGTCTTCAAAACGGAATTTTTCACCCACCTTCAGAGTGCTTTGCGTGGGCAGTTAAATTTGAAGATTTCTGAGAAGTAAGTTGTGTTTATGTGTATTAGATTTCCACCGCTAATCCACTATAGCATTGAATACAACAAGAAGCCTGGCAAGTTGGCTACCGTCAAAGCTATTAAGGATCCAGCCGCGTCCCCGAACGTTGATACCTACAAGAGCCACACTATTCACACTAGTCTGGGTGAGCCTCCAAGCTCGGTCTCCAAGCCGACGCCACGAGCGAAGCAAGTTGCGGCACGACCAGTCACCAAAGGAAAGCTGTTGCGCCCCGGGGGTCCTGGTGGCGGGCCGTCGAAACTGGCCTCCAGACCTACACCTAAACCCCAGCCTCTGCCTCAATCGCAGCCGGCTGTGGCACAACCAACTCCTGCCCCTCAGCCCGCTGCCATTCCCAGACCAGTGCCCCAACCTGTTGCAGCTGTGGCCGCTTCTCATACACGGAATACCTCATCCGGCTCCGTGAGAGCTCCACCTCCGCCGCCGCCCGCGAGTCCACCGGCGCCGAAGAAAGCAACCGCAAAGGTCCTATACGACTTCACTAGTGCCCAGTCTAATGAGCTAGACATTCGGGCGGGAGAAATTGTTCAGATTGTATCGAAGGAAGGGAACGGTAAGTTTTTAGCTTCTTCACTCCTATGTACGAGGCTAATGTGTGCTAGGTTGGTGGTTGTGTATGAACATGGCAACTTCCGTCCAGGGCTGGACCCCCCAGGCGTATCTTGAAGAGCAAGCCGCGCCTACACCCAAGCCTGCTCCCCCTCCCCCACCCCCAGCCGCACCCAGGGCAAGCCCAGTGCCGTCTGCCAACGGAGCCGCTGCTACTGCGGCCGCAGCCAAGGCCAAACCGGCACCCCCTGCACCACCTATGAAGCGCCCGAACATGGCTGGAAGAAAAGCGGTGCCGGCACCTCCACCAGCGCCTCGGGACAGCGCCGTGAGCATGAACTCCCACGATTCGTCTGGCGGTAGTGGTCGTGCCACACCGAACAGTGCCTCGAATGCCAGCTTAGCTGGAGGCCTCGCAGAGGCATTGAGAGCACGGCAACACGCGATGCAAGGCAAGCACGATGACGATGACGAGTGGTGATTGACGTGCTTTTTCTTCTACTTCACAATTATTCCATTCTCATCCCCAATATCCAGTTTTCTTTTTCTTCTTAGGTTGCAGCTTAACAGTTTTGCTTTGGATTTGCTGGTCTGCTGATACCATGGGATTCATTGTTTGGCGCTGCATGAACCCTGGCTGTTTAGAGTTATAAAATAGAATTGTTGTTTTGAATTTCACCGTTCGAGAGAGATATATATTTATTCACATGTTCAATAGTGGCAGATCATTCTGTATATCATTCTGTCATGTCCACGAATATAACATAAATCATATACTATATTCACATAGGAGAAAATAAATTAAACCTTTCAACCAACAACCTATTTGCCCAAGAACTTGCTCGCCAAGCTCATCAGCGCCGGCCCACCACTGCCAGACGATCCACTGCCCTGGTTCTTCATATACATCTTCATAGCCATCTCAGCTGCCTTGTTAATAGCCGACTGCTTATCGTCGGTCTATAGCAATCCGAGTTAGTATTCATCTACAACAACAGCAGCCAAATCTACAAAGAGAGAAAATGAGGGGAAAGAACAAAAAAGAAAGACTCACTACTTTGCCGCTCGAATTCTTCTGATCCCAAAGCTTAGCAGCCTGGCTCATAGCCATACCAATGAAGGCATTCTTATCACCTCCCGAAGAGCCACCGCTCTGGCCGGAGCTGAACATCTTAAGCGCCTGCATGGCAGCACCCGCACCCAGGGAGTTGGAATCATGGGCCCTGCTGCTGTCATTATCATTGTAGAGCTGCTGGTGGGATTGCACCATCTGGGACTCGTCGATGTCGGGAGAGGAAGAGCGGCCCTGCTTCTCCTTGAGGAAGTTCAGGGCGGTGCTGAAGAGGGAGGAGTCACTAGAGGAGTCGGAGTGTTGCTGAGCGTGGGCGAGGGCCGGGTTCACGTCGTTGTCAGAGAAGCCTTGGGAGGAGGGGTTGGAGTTGTGGTAGCCGCCGTGGGAGGGGGGTGGGGCATTGTACGAGGTGTCGTTGTAGCCACCTTGGCTGCCGCCGTGGGAAGGACGGTCGCCGTAGGAGTCACCTCCATAGCCTTGAGAGGGACGGTCGTTGTAGCCTCCTTGGTTGCCGCCGTGGGAGGGGCGCTCGTTGTAAGAGTCACCTCCATAGCCTTGAGAGGGACGGTCGTTGTAGCCTCCTTGATTGCCGCCGTGGGAGGGGCGCTCGTTGTAAGAGTCACCTCCATAGCCCTGAGAGGGACGGTTGTTGTAACCTCCTTGGTTTCCGTGGGAGGGACGGTCGTTGTAGGAGTCTCCTCCGTAGCTCTGGTTGGAACTGCCCTGGTTGTTGTTGTTGTTGTTGTTGTTGCCGCTGTTAGTGGCATGGCTGACGGCCTGGGAGACGGCGTCTTGGAGGATATCAGAGAAGCCCATTTTGGTATTCGTTGATTGTTCTATGTTAAGGAAGAGGGTAGAAGATGGTACAGGAGGGATCAGGGGGGAAAGTTTCGTGGTTATCACTATGAGTATTTATTTCCAAGGCCAGGAGGGGCTGCGGCTGTGCTTTTGGTTGAGCTGACGATCGGCGGTGGGGTTACCCAGCCACAGTCCCCCATCATTGGGCGCCGATCAGATCACACCGATCTTGGTCGCCACACTGGCGATTAGGTCGGCTTTCTTTCTTTTTTTTTTTTTTTTTTTTTTTCCCCTTTTAGTCAATTATGGATGAATGAATGAATGAATAGATAAACAATGTGCTAGAATTAATTCAGTGGTATCTCGTAACACAGTCAGCAGTCCTCCCAAGATAGTTTAGATACAGTAAAACATGAAAAGAAGAAGAGTAAAAAAAAAGAAGAAAAAAAAAAATGCGGAGATTCCGTGATAAAGCGCCTTCGTTATAAGTAGAGAATCCTTCTTTCCTGAGAAATATTCCCTGTCGAAATATCATCATTCTCCATATTCTTGGGGTTCGACAACCAATGGCCGCGGCGGTGCATGGCTCTTTTGACGATGAAACCGTTTGAGCGGCAGCAATACGATTGCTACGCTACTTACACAAGCAGCATCCCCTCATGTTCTTCGTCACTTAAATTCCACCAGAAACGCATCTGTCGCTCTCGTTCGCTAAGAACGCACCGTTCATCCTCATCCAAATGGGACTCTCGCACCCACTCATTAGGCAAGTCCCGTACCCCGTATCGTTGTCCCCATTGGCGTCGCTCGTATTCCATAAATCCACCGAAATGTTCATCGGTATTGGCAACCCAGATCGTGCTGCCGTCCGGAGAGTAGTCCGCACCGCCGATTTCCCCAAAGAAGTCGTGCACCTGACGCGTTTGGTATGTTTGCGCGTTGATGATTGAGACACGATCAGCCGGTTCGCACAGCAATAGTGTGCGTGGGCCGCCGCCGACCGGCGAATATCGGAGGGATCGATACCCCGCGACGTCTGATTCAACCTTCTCTAGAACGCGCCAGGTGCGTGCATCCCAGATGATCACTGTTTTATCTTGGTTACTGGTCGCGATATGTCGCATATCCGGAGACCATGCACACGCGAACCCAAAATCGCGATGGCCTCGGAGGGGATGTACAGGTCGGCCCGTATCCGCCTCAACAATCCAAGCGTCCGGAGAGTCACCGATGACACACCGCAGGCGTCCATCAGGTGATGTGGCCGTACAATTGATGGCACGCGATAGTTCTTGATCTGCAATGAAGGTATTGGTCTCCACATCCAGCACGCGGAGATGTCGGTCGTTGGAGGCAAAGATGCCCATCGGCGACCGGCTCGTGCGACTGGGGACGACATCGATATGGTTGGTGATTCCGTTGGGGTCCTTCGTCACAAAACCTTCCACGCCCGCCTCCTGCGTACCCGCTGCCCGTACAGCATATTCCCCTGCAAACCCACCTGCGATGGCAACGTCGTGAGCCGACTTCATAGTAGAGATCTTCACGGGCGCGTGGAATACGGATTCGGCGGACGGCTTAGATAAATCGATCAAGCAGCTCACGTCATCATACGCAGGTGCCCAAGAATACACTTTCGACTCTTGGGCGAAGTGCACCGTGTTGTAGGCTGCAACTGACATCAGGTTCCGAAGTTGGAAGTGTTCGATCGTAGCTTTATGCTTAGTGTAAAGAGCCTTTTCTCGGAAGTAGAACTCCTCCTGAGATAGTCGCAACCCTGGCCGTTGATTCGAATACTCTAAATTATGGTACGAGGTATACCAGAGATCTCGCAGCTCCCGGGCGTCTGCTCGCTTAACACGTAATGTCTCCCACCATGGGATCTGCTGGATGTCATAAAAGTCTCCCATATATCCACTTGGCCGCGCGATCTTTGCCGGGGGATTCCAGCCAAGAATGTTGGAGATGGGACTTGGTGGCATTGCAGCTGAGATGATTGGAAGACTCGGTATCGAGGCCGCGGTCGACTGGACAAGCCATTGAGAGATAAACTGGTCGATAGTAAAGTTTCTTTCATGGGCTGTCGCACACATGACAATCAGTACGGCCTCATTCTGGGCAGGTTATACAATACAGGGATGGAGAGAAATAAGGAAGAGAGAACAAGTTGGTCCATAGGAGACTAGGACAATACGTACTGGTTCCATGTATGACAGAGGCTGGAAAGCGGGGATCGCCAGTCAAATCTCCGCCACTCCAATCCTCACCATCGGAGGGGTAGTTGTGATCGTCATGACCTGTCATGTCTGTTGCCTGCGAGTCTAAATCATGGTCCAAGCCTCGATAGAAATCATCATAATCGACCTCCGACAAGTCTCTAGCCTGGTAGACTTCGGACTGGTCAGCGAAGTCGTCGTCGTAGTCGCCGCCACCGTCATCTGAGTAGAACTTCTCTGCGTCGTCGAGGAGATAGTCTTGCTCAGATATTGGTATTGATAGATTATCATTCACAGGAGTGTCGTAGTTGGTGATCAGGGCTGCAGCATCTTCGTCTTCGTCTTCACTATCTTCCGAGATCGTAGAGACGGCGCGCCTGGCCGTTGCATGATCGATCAGATGGTGAACCAGAGTTTCCATGCCGAGCTGTCCGCTCTCAAATGGCGCGAGGGGCACCCCGCCCAGGTCGGACAATACATCTGTCATCTCTGAATCGGACATGTACAAGTCGGTGGGTGGCGACGAGCGACGATGGGCCGTTTCCTCGTCCCCTCCTACACGAGGGAAATAGGAATCGCGGTCGATCACCGCATTTACGACCTCGGAAACTGCCAAAAAGTTGGCTTCATTCGTGGCGACGCTCGGGTACTGAGGCAGCGCCATGATGGCAGAGATACCCGGGTCCGTCGGGTCGAAAGCACTTGAGGAGGCCGCATCAGTATCGCTCAACACAGGTTGCTGATCCCGTGTCACTGGGACGCCTTCTTGGGTGGAATAAGAAGGCCGACGATGCTGTAACGAGGTCAAGGTGTCACATGATGACGAGCCAGGCCTCGTATCGTGGTCACCTGGGCATAGCGACGAGCTGGACAAGGTCAAAGAGATATCCGATCCACTCTGATTAGGCATTGCCGTTTCATGGAGCAACTCGTTCGGAAGCCGACAACTCGACCACGAGAGCTTCGCGCAAGCCGCGGTAAGGCAAACAGAACAGCTATGGACGAGACCAGAACACAATCAAGCTGGAGGGGGCCTGATTGGCACTGGAAGTCACACAAGAATAGCGAAAACCGTCCACGTTTCTCTCGATCGGGATCACAGATCTTGGCTCTGCAACCCGTCGGTCACCCCGCAGCTCGTCTCCCACCAACCCCCCACGCGGAGAACACGGCTCAGGTTGGGCTAAAAGGATTTTGTCCAGTGTCACAAACTCACCCTGCGGCTCTGTAGAAGACGGATCAAATTGCACAAAGCGGTTGGTTGGTATGACCAGAGAGAGACAGAGAGAGAGAGAATGAGAGAGAGAATGAATCGTTAGGATGGAGAGAATGTGTGTCAGAAAAGCGAGGGGCGGTGTTTCCAATTAAACAAAAAACAAAAAACAACAATAAAAAAAAAAAAAAAAAAAAAAAGAGAGAGAGAGACAGACTGAAGAGAGAAAGGAAAGAAAGTCAAGTAGTCGTAGTACCCCTTCCGCCAGTTGCAGTAGTTCGACGTTCACCTCCCAAAATGGGAACACCACTTTTCTTTTTTCTTGACGGTTATTCAATTCAAACCTCCTTCTGGAAGGGCTGAAACCAAATGTCACTATGACCGATCGGAGTTAGTTTCCAGCCTCTTTGGCAACATAACCTAACATAAATATGTACTAATTATGACGGTTAAGTTGGATTTGGATGAAGTTGGCAAGGGAGTAGAGTCAAGCACAAATGATGTCGGCAGGGATCAATCACTGGTCAAGTCATACGAACCGGGAATACATGATTAATTAAAAGTATGTACAGGTGGAGTGAGGGGCTCAAGAGTGGAGCGAGAGAGTGAGTGAGTGAGAGATGGACAGACACCGGGAGAAACACTGAAATCTTACCAAATACCGAAAGGAAAAGAACGTGCATGAGCCGTCACATGGACGGGATGATCCGCAAAAGCAAAGGCAACTTTGGGGGACATAAAAAAAAAAAAAAAAAAAAAAAAAAAAAAAAAAAAAAAAAAAAAAAAAAAAAAAAAAAAAGAAAGAAAACAGGAAATAGAAAATAGAAAAAGAAAAAAAGAAAAGGTCTCAAGGAACGGGTTCCTCCAGACACACCTCCAAGTTATCATCTCGAAAGCTAAAACCAGGTCTATGCATCCTGGCTCAAATGGTGGCAAAAGCAAAGCGAACTGTCAAAGAACGAGTTTCATCGGGAGCTGTGGCAAGGGTCATTCTTCGGGAATCCTGCTAAGATCTGACATGCTTTTGCCCAACGAACAACGTGAAGCGATATGTCTGCTGCTTTGGTCTCCTCTTTGCTTTTTCTACCTCGGATCTTACCTGACTAACTAAATTCGATTTCGCCTTTTTTCTTCTTTTTTTTTTCCTTCCCCCCCAGTCCATTAAAAAGAAATACTACTTGGGTTTCTGTTTGTTTGTTCCCCGTCGGAGGTTTGTTTCGAAATTAAAACGGACAAGGTCATCCTTCCCATTTTTCATGAGTCGTATCCATTCATTATGATATATACTCCGTCGCTGGTCTCGCTCAAAAATACACCCAAAGCCCAAATACTGTCACAATCAGATCAGAATCCAAACCATCCTGGCAGATGGCATATCTTTACTCCACGAACACCCGGTGCACGGTCCTTACCCGTTACCGGAAGCTATACATACAAACATAGATCCTTTCCAGACGCCTGCCAATTGAGGAAACGAATAGAAGAACCCGAAGGAATTAGAACAGAAGAAAAGAAAAGCCGTAATACAATGTCAACGGAATCGCTTGCGACCAAATATTTTAAAAGGAGATGGCACATGGCCCTATATACTAATAATCGGAGTACTCTTCGTAATGCGTAGGATATCCTCCCATCGGTGGCTGCCCCCAGGCGGCCTGCATGCGGAGCCGGCGATCTACCAGGCAAGTCAGCTACTATAAGATTCGGCATTCATTCCGCTCAAGAGACACTCACCTTTCTCGAAATCTCGCCAGCGCTTCATCGTGATCTTACTACTGTCGAATTCTCCTTCCCCGGCGTCGTGGCCCTTGTCTTTCTCCCCGGCTGTCTTCCGCGTGTCACCCCAGCTGAAGTCGTCAAATTTCCAGTACGAGTAGGTCGGAAGAACAAAGTTCCAGATCGGCAGGGAGAGAAGATAAATGAACATCCACAAGACGTAGACCAATCGGTGGGCGGTGACGACAATGAGCACACCAGGAAGTCCCAGAATAAGGCCCAGCAGGACCAGCGGAATGACCTGCACCGGTTTCCTAACAATAGACGAGATGACCACGTAGAAGGTAAATGCGATAGCCGCAGGAAGCACCAGAGTTCCAATCAATTCGATGAAGATGACGAATTGCATACTGAAGCAGAACGTTCCGCACAGGTCTCGTACCAGAACCAGCTCCATTAAGTTGTGAACTGTACTGTTGATCCAGCGACGGCGCTGAGAGAGGAGGACCATGAATTTGTCGGGGACTTGAGTTTTGCAAACAGCTTGGGGCACAAAGATCTGCTTCCGTTTGGGGAAAGTCCGAAGCATCAGAGTCGACAAGTACCGATCCTCTCCGAGGAGAAGCAAATTCTTTTTATGCAGAGTGTCCACCACATTCTCTGAATAATGTTCCACCACATCAGGATTAGCAAGAATCGGCACCCAATAGTTCTGGCCCCCCTTCGGTGCTTTGATCCGATACATGGAGAAACATCCGGGAAGACAGGTCACACCGCCAAAGACAGACTCGAACGATTTAGACTGATGATGCGAAATAAAGTACCTGATAAGAGAGTTAGAAAAAACCTAGCAAGAAAAGGGAGGGTGTACGTACTCAAACACTTGAATCATAGTCACCCAACTGTCCGTCTTGTTAGCGATTTTAGTCTCGCCGCAGAGACCCATGACCTCGGGATCCTTAACCATGGCAGAGATCATGTGGGTTAAACTGTCCGGGAAGACTTTTGTGTCGGCGTCAACCATGAGCACAACTTCATAAAAGTCGGGGGGGATGCCGGTCACATGTAAGAGGCCGTTGAACATTTCGAATTCAAGTTCTGTCATCCGTTCATCAAACATCACCTTCTGCAAGAAGGACATGAGAATGATTTGACTGTCCCGCTTACCGCGGTTACCCGGCTTGGACTGTGTTGATTCGGACGGCGTGCCACATTTTACGATGATCATCATGGGCACACGCTGCTGTTTCTCGGATGGAATGACAGAAGCCTCTCCATAGTCATAAAAGCCAGCATAGACCTTTGCCATGTTGTGTCGCTTGGAGCCGGTTGACACTGCCACATAGGAGAACGGCTGGACCTC
Source organism: Aspergillus bertholletiae (assembly GCA_009193595.1). Taxonomy (NCBI): domain Eukaryota; kingdom Fungi; phylum Ascomycota; class Eurotiomycetes; order Eurotiales; family Aspergillaceae; genus Aspergillus; species Aspergillus bertholletiae. The sequence continues at coordinate 20,207 of ML736164.1, forward strand.
ATCCATAGGAACAACCGGGTCTCGCATCATGCGAAGCACAATATCGGGAGTAGAGAACTCCTCGCCCTTTCCCTTGATCATACCGTCACAAATAACAATGATGGTCTTATGGCTGTTGGGATAATCGGTCATTGCGATGGAATCAAGGGTGGTACGGATCCCGTCTTCACCTTCCGAATAACAAGTAACCAAACAAAGAGCATGGGCCAAGGGAAACCCGTAGGGCTGCCACTCGGGCGGCGGTTGAGGAACTACGGCTTCATGAATGTACCCACCCGCTCCAAGACCGTCAGAGTCGCCGATGGCAGTGGAATAGCGGGAGTCTTGCACTAAGCTCGTTCGGCTGGCCGTAGGATTCTGACGGGAGGCATCTGCACTTAATGTACCACCACTGCTATTGTGGCTTAGCTTATACATGGAGCCACCGCCGGGAACTAACCGGCTGGTGGAGTTCTGGCTCGCCATGGTTACCCATTGAGGACGCTGTTTCCCGCCATTACTTACCGTGTAGGGGCTCGAGAACCTGGAAGTGGTTGGTAAGAAACTTGCCCTTTTATTGGGGCGATCCGTAGTAGGATCTGTTAGGCGTGGGCCGGGCCGATAGATGTCATTCGACCAATCTTCAATTTGCTGATTCCGTGTCCTAGGATCCGAGCTCATACTCGTCTTCTGGGCGGCGAGTCTTGGGGCGAGGAACCACTGGAAGATCAAGGCAAATGCAAATTTGACGATAACAATGGATAAGATGAAGACCAGGGACACATAAAGAACTACCTTGGAGGCAATACACCCAACTGTGTCTGTATCTATGCTGCCGACCTTGATAATCTGAGACAGGCATTTGCCTATCTTCTTCTCTTCCCCAGTCTGGAGGTAATACGTAAGGTCAACGCCTCGCACATCCGGGTTTGTGCGAAGCTGATCAAATTTGGCGGGATATTTGACTTGATCAGTATTGAACCACCGTAGGAGATCAAGGTCCAGCACATTTCCAGAGTAGACCGCTAGGTTTCTGCTCTTGTTTTTTGTGTCATCCCACGTGTAATATACGTCTCCGGAGCTTCTTAGATTGTAAAATGATCTCCGAGCATTCCCTGCCGTGTGGCAGGCCCATCCATTGTAGTAAGGCTCCGTATAGTTAGGCTCAGATGAGCCATCCTGGTTGAAAGCCGTACATGGGAAATACCAGGCCAGGTCACCGTTTGAGTTGGTAGGCACGTCAGATCCGTCCGCAAGTGTGATTAGATCCTTACAGGCTCCGTTTACTTGTTGGAAAAAGAAACTCCCATCTTTACCACCATACTTTTCGGGCAGATCATAGAGAACGTTGGCGTTGTCAGGAATTCCAGCAGCCGCGATGTGCTTCGATAGAGACAAGTCGTAGGCTTTCCCGTGGAAGATCATATAGCCTTTGGTGACATGATTGACCTTTAGCCGTACGGGGGGGGTTCCGCATACAGTAGCCGTAAATCCAAAAGTCAAAAAACCGACGAACGCTCCGATGAGCAGAATAATACTAATAAGTCCAATCTTCTCGCGCCACGCACTCCGCTGCGCCTTTTGCGGCATTCCAAAGCATCGAAGGATAAAATCTGGTGCCCAGAATGTGATTATTGCGCAATATGTACTCCACAGACTTGGAGGGCGGACTTGTTCTAGTGCCTTTTGTCGTCTCTTTTCTTGTGCAGCTGCCTTCTTTGAAATCTTCCGAGAATGCCTTCTTTTCTTGGTCCGACGCCGGCTCGGAGCCCGCTCCATGGGCTTGTTGATAATTCCATGCTCGCCATACGCCCCGTCCTTGGCCCTATCCACACTACGGGAACTGTTAGTTTCCGCCTCACCATCTCCACTCATTAACGGCTCATGTCCTGTCGCCGATGGGTATGTGGGCATATTCTGTGACCGCTGGCGGTAGTGGTAGTTGGGATGGTCTTGATCGATACGACCACGTTCAGGCTTGACGAAGCTCTTTTTTCGCCTAACCTCCTCGCCGGCATCTGCTCTTTCTTCGTCCACATCTTTCTTTCTCCGAGAACTATGCGAGCGATGGCGTCGGTGATGATGATGGCGATGTGATGTTGGACTCGACAACGTATCGGTGAGCCCGCCCGTCTCACTGTCTCGTCGCCTGCGCGATGGTTCGCGGAAAGCCGAGTGGACTTCTTCTCGTCGCGGGGAGGCCTTTCCCGGCCGTTGCGGCAAAGACATGACGCTTCTAGGGCACTAGAGTGTGAGCATGGCGAGATACGGGTAATTTCAGGCTCCAAACGGATGGTGGAATGCGCATCGGGATGGGGACCAACTCACCGTTAGGTTGAAGCGAGCATAGACGGCGATGGTTTGTTACCGATGCGACGTTGGCTGGCTGGATCGCATAGATGGATAAATCGAAGTGACGGTATCGTGACGCAAGTTCAGCCTTGTCAGCTAGCTGCAAGGATCGACGAATGTCGGGAATGGAGTAGCGAGATGAAAGGAATGCTAGCAAGAAGCGATCGTGGGTTCGAACGTGGTATGGCCAAGCGCAGGGAGATTCGGATTACCAGCGAACCGTGCGAATACGAGATAGCCAAGTGAACAGAGTGAGAGAACGAGTCGGAAAGTACAAAATCATGCGGCTACGACCCCTGATGATCCAAAATAAGCGAGAGATGTGAACAAAGAGTGGTGATGGAAGTGATAAATCAAGGAAAGGAAAATGAAATCTGAGGGACAATTGACCTGAGACGGTGCGGAGCAAAGGCTGATCAGCTGGTGGCACATTTATGGGAAACAGTGCTACCTCAAGCTAGACACTGCCTAACCCCAATGCTATTAGTCCTGAAGGGTACCCGGTAATTTGGAGGAGACGATCACGCTATCTGTTGTGTTATTGTTTTGGCTTTTAATTTAATTTTCAGCCGTCCAGAGGATAGGCATACTGCGCATACGGAGGACATACATATTAGTCGTAGCTACTACAGGAGTCTCCGGCCGTAGCCAAGAAAAACCGTCTGTCCGTAATTGGTAAAAATTGACTGGTAGATGGATGGTGGTAAAAGGGGTAATCAGACTAGATCAGATAGGGACTTGGTGAGGATAATGGACTTCGGAAGAATTATCAAAAAGACAGGTTGGATGGTGACCACGGGGAACCTTTTGACTAGTGTACACAAATAACTGCCATCCATGTGCTGTTGCGTCGCTAGGGGCAATCGGTCGGGGCCAGATCCAGCTTGGGCCCCAATAGAAGTAACTCGCAGGATCTCATGGATCATTAAAAGGGTTACTTCACTGTAACCACAGAGTCCTATCGCCTGACCATCCCTCATTGGGTGCTGATTCCCCAGGCTCCGTGTCCCTAAACCATATTAGGTTTAACCCCTGAAAAGGATATCCAATGATACTTTTGTCCATGTTTTTCAGGGTCCACTACTAGTAATTTGCCCCCTCACAAAAGATCGAGATTAAAATGGAAAGGCCCTACCAGGCTTGGGCGATTCAATTGTTTACCCGACGGCACCAGTTACTCTACTCCGTACTCCATACTAACTACTACTAGTGGTGGTAGGTATGTCGGCTGGCGGTAGTCCTAGTAGTACTAGTAATAGGCACTACAACGTACCAAGTATACTAGGTACTACTATCAGGTGGAAAATTCTGGTATCTCACATGACCTATGTATACGGAGTAGTGTGGTCGAAGAAATCTGCTAGTGCTCCATCTGGAGAAGTAAGTGGTTGACATCGGCTGGTACTCCCGCCTCCACCAGAATATGTATCCAATTGAGTGAGACTCCGTGTTCTATTTTCAGGCCTAAACCTTCCACACCAATTGAGTGGCGGCACACCATTCTAACTATTTCTGACGGGGCTTGATATTGACATACGACGAAAGAACCTAAGTCATTGGATAAAATTGACGTGAATTGAAACAGAGCCCCAGAATCATGCACGATGACTAAATAGTGATATATCAGAGATCAATACAGATGGCAGTATTACCGAGTATGTGACCAAGAGCTTACCATTAAAATTTTTCCCGTTTCCTTTTCACACATACACTCCACCAATACTAAGAACATAAACTTCGACAAGCCCTCATTATTCAAACTATTAATTCACCACACGGAAGCATCCTTTATTTGTATAGTGGCAACGGTGCCTGATTTCTATCCGGTTACTCCGTACTCAGTACCGATATCAATAAGCCACCTGATAGCTGCTAGTCTCAGCCTCAGTGTGACAATTTACTTCTGAACTGGGGGATAATACAAACACATGTTTGACGCAGTAAACTTAAAAGTTGGGAAGCTGATGTGTAAGGCTTTCAACAATTTACTCACTTAACCTAAAATCTTCATGGTTGAAATAGCGGTACCATCATGCCTTGTGGGCCTGTGGAGATCTAGACATCCAGCTAGTTAGGAAATGACTAACTAAATATCGGTTATTACTCCTCTAAAACAGTTCATTGAGGACACCAAGGGTCCTGGAAACGATACGAGATGTAGAGGATCTGATAGTTCATCGTTCTCTCGGCCCCAGTGCTGAGCCTCCGGTGGAGAAGCATGTTTCACTGTGCATGCATTGAATCGCAATTTATCAACTCATGACGCCATCGTGCAGTTGATATTCAACGCAGACGCGCATCCTAGGCATGCTTAATCCCCAAGGTATTCAGTTGGGATCATTATGTCCCAGTCTTCCGACTTACTACGAGTAGGTAGTCAGCCACGTTTATGCCAATTATACCAATGAACTGGGTAAAACTGGGGCAAACAGCGTTTGGCCTAAACATACATAACTAGCCGTCAAATGTGGTGAGAGTAACCGAGTTTCAGTAGCGTTAATAGATTAAAATCGTCATGGACTTCACTAATGTCTTGGTAAGTCCTTAAATTCATAAATGACTAGCCAGGAGGCTTATTTGGTTCCTTGACCGTGACCGTGACCGAGCTCACCTAAAGTCGAACCGTTATTTTATTGGAAAGCCGCATTTTCGACTCGCAGAACTACTTCGAGCGGAAGTCGCCAACTGTAACAGGGTTGTGAGTCTTCAAGGTGACTACAACTCTACCTCCGCCATCAGCAACGCATGATTACTATTCTTAGTACGGACGTATCTGATCGAAGACAGTGTACAGCACATCAGGCATAATTATTCGTAAAATGTGAGAGAATGACATTGCACCGCCCCAAGTTCCGTGCATTGCTCTACATCGGAATGAAGGGCAGTCATTGGAATGGGCGTTGCATAGCACCACATGGGCTCCAGGAGACGGCAGCTATTGGTAGGTAGGTTTCAGTCGGTCTTCGGGACTCAATATACAATGTAGTAGTAGCACTCGAAGGGTGGCCCATGTAACAATCAATCAAGTTGTGATGACACCTTAGTGTCCTTGTCATGTCAGTTCGCCTCCACCAACGGTGCGATCCACTAGTGAGACATGAAGACATAGTTTGGCTCTTTGCATGTACAGTACTGTACGTACAATACCCAGTCGTACTATTGTCCCTAACACACATTCCATAGTACCCCACGACAACGAATTTCCCCTTTACTGTATGCATTACAGAGTCCTTTTTTTTTTTTCTCCCTTCCTGACAGACATATCTAGAACCTCTTCAATATCAAGCATCACATTACAGAGAGACATTGTCAGATGCTGGGTAGTTAAGCGCTCAGCTGGATTTCTCCTTGTTACCCCTCAACATTTTTGTTCTTAATCTTGAGATCGTTCGGTAATTCCGCCGCAAGTCCGACTGATCTGTTTTTCATCCCGTAACATGATTTGTCGCTACTACTTTAGTCACGACGTTAGCATATGGAACAAGCTGAAAGGCTTCAATGCAACCAATACTGAATACCTAGATAAAAATAGGCAACAGCTCTCAGCATGACCTACATCAACAAGATACCCCTCTTATGAACAATGCAAAAGCATTTCTTAGCGCTTTTTGTTTTCACGTAAAAAAAAAATTCCCTGGATAGAGTGGGGGGAGCTCGTAAACATTTTTTTACCCTCTCCTTTTGTATTTTTTTTTCTTATTTTCTCCGTTGTCTCCCCCTCATGTCTTTTTTCTTCTTCCACCGCTTTCTTTAGAATAGAACTATAATACGAGGCTAGTGCGGCATAAAAGTACAAACGAATACACGAAATACGATTGTTCTATACGGAGTATGATTCAACATAATACATACTAAGTTTCTTTTAGATCATTCCGAAGACGACCACATCCGAATCTCCGCCAATTGACAAAAAGCAATCGAGCTTTCGCTTTTCTTCTTCCATCTATCCATTTTTGCTTTCCTTTACTTCAACACCTTCGCTCGATCTGTATTGTTGTTCTTCCTTCTCTCCTGTTTTGGTCTTCTTTTTAGTTCCTAGGATATCCCGGTATGGGTTGCTTTCCATCCACCTTCGCAGCTTCCAAAAGGTAATTAATTAGTGATTTAACGTTTATCAAGTGGACCCCAACCTCCCTCCCCAGTCGACCCATCAGCCGTCCTCCAGTTCTCCACGGTACATATCTCACTTCCACTTTTCGATCAGCGCTCTGAGCTTCATTCACTACCGGGCGGGTGTTTAACTGCTTGACTATTATAATAGCTCTTCTCCCCCTCCCCATGACAGCATTTATGTACCGCATTTAAAGTTTCCGCTTCTCTGGCGCCTGGCGATTAGTCCAATCACATTAGGAGAGGAGCACGGGGCACTTGCATTGTATACATCTGCAAAGCTTTGGAGGGCCTAGTGAGAGTCAGTGATAGAGCTGCTCGTGAAAATGACTAGTCCTGTGGCAGGCGAATACCCTCAGCCGGCCTCCCCTCCTCCGGTTTACCTTCGATCTTCTCCGCCCCCTCCCCCCCCTCACCATGAGTTTACGTCTTCAACCGCCTCCAAGCGACCATTGAGCATGGGCATTTCGCGGAAACCGCTCGCGGCTGCTCCCGGAAACCGGGAATCATTCGCCCCTTCTGTGAGGGTTGACAGGGATGGAGAGCAACAAACACCGGATGCCGCAGTTGAGGACGATTACGATGTACCTCCGATACCCACCTATGCGTTCACTCACATGTCAATTGAAGACCGACCGCATACACAAGCAAGAAGTTCAAGTGGACAATTCCCGCCGCGAAGAGATTCATATGCTGCTACACGTGTTGCTGGAGCACCTGTTCGTCATACGCCTGCTAGCAGTGGCTCTTGGTCCGTCGTAGATGCCCAGGTCAAGGACGAACCGAACAGCTTGGCAAAGACAAGCGATTCGTCATTAGATCAAGGCGCGCCAAGTGTTAGTCGAAACAGCTCGTCGCGGGGTAGTCTGGACAGTGTGACTCAGGAACCAGAGACGTATGAGCCTCTACACTACCATCACCGTCCATACCAAACTTCAGGGGCTGCCGCGGCCACGGCAGGGTCGGTGGAGAATTCTGTCAACACAACCGGTCATCTCGCCGTGGGCAAGCCTCGCAGACCGCATTCCTCGTACTCGTTCGGATCGGACCTCGACGGACGGAACGGGTCTCCTCATGCATCTCCATATCTACACGCGCGCTCGTCATCCAGTGCATCACCCGATGTTCGACCACTGTCCTTCGTCGATCTCCTCAATACATCATACCCTCAACCAGGTCCTGCACCGGTGCAATTGGGCAATGCACACCTACGCTCATCCGTCGGAAACAATGCATCCTTGCTCAGCCATAAGCAAACATTTGAGATGTATCTTGCCAATGTCAAGAAGACAGATAACCCAGCGATTCAATATGAATTTGCCGTGTTCATGGTCAATGCCATGTTGGACATGCCGGATGACACATTAGAGGAGGGCGTGGCGGCTGTCTATGGTCAAAAAGCGCCGGAAATCACTCGATCAAGTCTGCTTAAAGAAGCCAAGTCAATCCTGCAGCGCTTGTCCGACCGCAGCTACCCATTTGCACAGTATTACTTAGCCGATGGCTATGCATCAGGGCTGTTTAGCAAAGGCAAGGAGGATTACGATCGAGCTTTCCCCCTGTTTGTAGCGGCCAGCAAGCACGGGCATGTGGAAGCCTCTTACCGCACGGCACTCTGCTACGAATTCGGGTGGGGAACTAGAGTTGAAGCGGCGAAAGCCCAACAATTCTACCGCCAAGCTGCGTCGAAAAACCACCCTGGTGCCATGCTGCGTATGGCAAAGGCTTGCTTGGCGGGCGATATGGGTCTCGGCAAGCGGTATCGAGAAGGTATCAAGTGGATGAAACGTGCTACAGAATCCGCCGACTCACAGTACAATTCCGCCCCTTATGAGCTAGGTTTGCTACACGAAGAGGGATATGGTGATGACGTTTTCCCGGATCCTTCTTATGCAGCACAGCTCTTTACCAAGTCGGCAGATTTAGGTCATATCGAAGCAAGCTATCGCCTTGGGGATGCTTATGAGCATGGTAAACTGAGCTGCCCTCGAGACCCCGCCCTGAGCATTCATTTCTATACCGGAGCTGCGCAGGCCGGTCATCCATTGGCGATGATGGCTCTCTGTGCATGGTATTTAGTTGGTGCTGAGCCTGTGCTGGAGAAAGATGAAAGTGAGGCGTACGAATGGGCGAAGCAAGCAGCAGAAACTGGTAGGTGCTGTTGGACGGAAGCTCAAGAGTCTCTACTAATTACCGCATTTGGCAGGGCTGGCGAAAGCACAGTATGCAGTGGGATATTTTACCGAAATGGGTATTGGCTGCCGTCGCGACATTCTGGCAGCCAACGTCTGGTACGTACAAGCGGCTGACCAGGGTGATACTCGCGCGACGCAGCGCATTGCCGCCATCCGAGCTGCTTCAGATGGTGTGGATCCAGCACAGGCTGCCAGCAACGGCCGTGGACAAAAAGCGAAGAAGGGTATGTTCCCAATATCATCCCAACGATGGAATGAGGTTTGTGGTGCTAACCGGGAAGGGAAAACAGAAGGCGGAAAGACAAAGCGATTTGGCATCTTTTGAGACCCGTTCCGAAACAGCTTGCATTGAGCTCTGCATTGCGTATCTTTTGACACCGCCTCTCATTGCGAGAGGCCCCTATTGGAATAATACATGACAGCAGCGATACACTTCCGATATACTTGCGACAAAGCTTTATATTGATCTTCGAATTTTGCATCTTTCTTTTCCCATGAGTCTGAGCATTGGTTTATCTCCGTATATAGCCCCATCCGAGGGTTCTGGGACCGGCTTACGGTTTTGTATGCGATGGCGTTCCGTTCTATGTTATGTGTTTATCCTTGCGAAGTTCATTTTAATACATTATAAGGCATCGGAATATAATGGGGGAATGGGAACCTAGTTTCACTCTGAAGCCGTTCTGTGGCATATTTCGTACTGCTTCATTTTGCGCACCATGTCATGTATTCGAAGGCGTATTGGATCTATTCAAAACATACTAATGAATCGGCTCGGACTGCTCTACAGACTTACTTTCTTAACTAGTGATTCTCCTTGAGCTATATGGATGCGGTCGAAGATTGACCGCGTCAAAAAAGATGGTGACGTCATCCGCCACAAAGCATTCCACGCGCGAAGAGCATCAAAAGAAAACAGTGACTGAGATTATCTTCCGACGGTCCACAATGGATTGGGACGTCACGATCCTGAAACAGTGGGTCCCCAACAGCTCAGCAATAACCAGCAACTGAACAGTTGGATGGATCAGCCAACCACATGCAGGCGGTTCCTTGTTGATACATCCAAAACCCCCTGAGATATAATATCAGTAGCCATGGTATGGGTTACCGGCATTCAGCACGACTTGGGACTCCTGTTCATCTTTCCCTATTTTCAATTTTTCAATAGACGATCCCTACTCCATGAAGGTCGACTCATCCCTTACACACACCGACAGAGACAGTAACAATCAGCCGATGCCAAGAAATACCCTCTCAAACTATTACCCCCCCAGGTGCAGATCGACTCCGCAGATAGAGATGAGCGAGCTGTCACTTGCTGAGACCGGCTGGGCCCTGCCCCACGCGCCAATGGCTTGCAGCAACCTTGGAGTTGTTGTTGTTGATCGCGCGTTTCACGCCCCTCGAAGCTGCAGGCTTCTAAATATATTCGGTTAACGTGGTTGGAGAGGCTGGCGGTTGTTGCCACAGCTGAGCTGCATGGGGGATTAATTTTTCTCCTTGTATAAAGGAGAGGTTGATCCTAATCCGGGGTTTTTATTTTGACCTTTCCTTCCTCCCTCTCCTGTGGACCTATAAATTAAGTGAATATTCGACCCGGTTTTCTGGCCTCGTGCTCGTTCAGTTTGGTATGTTTGCTTCGTCCCAACCTCCAACCCTAATTCGACCCAAGGGGTAGTTAAACTGGGTAATGATGAGAATTAGCTAACCAGCGGTCCTTGTTTGATAGATACCAACCATCTGTCTACCGATCTATCCATCCATTGCAGATATATCGATTCAATATGCGCTTCCTCGCTATTGTCGCTCTCATAGCCAGCGTCGCTGTCGCCAGACCTGCTGAGGCCAACATTCAGGCATCGTGCCAGGGCGTATGTCTCCTAATGCCATATTGAATATACCCGTTATCTTCACTGGCTCTCCCCACCCTCTGTCATGGCGCTTGCATCTAACATTCCCGGAAATTGAAGGTTAGCAGCTCCTGCAATAACAACGGCACCGCCGGGCCCTCCTCGTGCTGCGCGCCTCTCAAATGTGGAAGTGACTTCGTAAGTTGCCAATACTGTCATGCCCAGAGCAAGAATGGAATGTGGAGATGAACTCACACCTGACTTGACAGATGTGCCACCACCCGTATTAAATATTGTGAATAACGCATACACCGACAAACTTTGCTTGCACAGATACATCAGACTTAGAGAATGGATATGTATCGAGATGGAGAGCCGGATTGAATTGAGCAGGAGTCATTACCTTTGTATTTACTACTTAATACATGTCAATATACCTTCTTCACCTCTATTGAATTTGCTTGGAATAAAGCAGATGGCGATACAATCTAGGAAATACGACCATGTTCTATCCACATTGGGCTACAAATGTGAATCTATGCGTAGTCATTGCATATATGGACTACCCATCGTCGGGGCGCGATGTTGGAATTTCTTTTTCTTTGTTCACCCATCACAACGCCCGGTCTTCCTACAAAGTCAACAGATCACCGAGAAAAGGAAAGGCAACTGCCCTTGATCAACCTCAAGATAACCTACATCTCAATACGGGCACTTTTAGCCCTGTCAGCTAAAAAGCGTATCGCGCTCTAAATGGGGGTTACCCCAGATATGACCTCGCATCTCTGGATTGAGTGACCTGTGTCATGTCTAAAGACCAGTCGTGCATCTCCTCAAATAAAGCTCCAAGACTAAATATGCTAATGCGCGGCCATGTATGTACTAGTCATGTGCATAACCCCCACTTGATGAGATTTGACAGAAGAAACATAGGTGGCATAGGACTGCGAGCACGGTCTCAGGGTCAACTGTGACCTGTCTCAAAGACGCTGACACATACTCTCTCTCTCTGACTTTTCTAGACTACTAGAACGACCTTGGAACCCTATTCTACAAAATATAGGGTTCACGCGAACGCTAAGAACCCCCTGTGAAAGGGAGGTTTTACGCTCCCAAAAATGGCCAAGTTTTATTAACTTGTGTCGAGGAGTATCATCCATGTACCGGTGGAAAGTTACTTTCACAAGACAAGGGTCAAACTGAAACTCCCCAACGGCTCCTATAATAAGGGTGCGATATCAGGCCACGTCATGAGCAACTAGACGTGACCCCGGAAACACGACCCACTGTGCTTGTTCTCTCGTTTCCGAATTACTGATCCTTTGCTGCAAGGAGGCAGATAGATTCAGCCCCTGCCATTGCCGAAGATAATATTATCAGTCTCTGTGACCCTTTTTCTTACCAAGGGCATGGCCTATCATACATCCTAGATATCCCTTGACTGGGCTCCTCGACCTATGCACTGAAACAATCGAGAGCGAACACAACGCTACAACTGACGTACATATTATGCAACCCCCCCCCCCCCAATGACTAGTTACTAAGTGCGCCTTTTCCTGAACCGCAGTCCCTGCATAGTTATCTCACCTTTGCTGATTATCCCTGACTGTACGTAGCATCAGTGGATACACGGCAGCCTTACTATATAAGCCTGCAGCAAAGGCAAAGAGCTGTATGCTCCCTGCGGAACGATAAGATGGCTACTATATCAAAAGCCGATGTCAATTCCTTCCAATCGAGCCAACCATTCACATTAATAACCTTGATTCGGGGCCTAAGTCCAACATACTAAACAACCTTTCCCCCCCTAGAGTTAACCAGAAGATGATGAAGATGCCTTACACACCGTTCGACAGGTGATTCCACTTCGCGCAGATGCAACTAGCATTAGGCGCATATGCCGAGAGGTCGTATATGACCTCCGATCTCTGGAAGACACTGACAATAGAGTACCCTGTACAGACGAGTACAATGCATGTCTGAATGAAAATGGATTCGAGGAAGCATATGCCAGAGCCTTCCAGTCTCAGCTTTAACCTTGCATTAAATAATCCCGGTTCTCAATATGCGAAGTCATTGGCGTTGGCCAAGCGTCGAATTCTACGTTCTCAAACCCGAGACGTGGGATGGAAAGCCAATTAGAACGAACATCCACCCATAACGACGGCGACTAATATCAACTGATGAGATTAGGTCTTTCCAATCCTAAGCATGCCAAGTTATACATGGCCAGTCATGCCCCGTTCGATGTTCCATGACCAATGGGTTTAATGGGATGCGATGCGACTGGGGCATTTCCCAACATGGGAACGATATAGCCTACCATGCCAGCATCGAGAAAGCCTTAATAGCTCCATAGGATGTGCCTTGGGAGCTCTATATCTGGCATCTAATAACGGTGACTATCACGCTAACATATCGTTTAGGATATAGCCATGGTGGTGGACCTAGATTGGCTCAACACCTTGCGTCTCAACAGTATAGTGTTCGAACGACATCAAAAATGAAGGCGCATAGATCCATATGGAAAGCTCCCCACTGCAACAGAAATTATATTCTATATCTGAGTACCGCACCATCCCACCAGAGACAGACTAAGGCGGCCGAGCTGCTCAAGCTTTTATCTTAACAAAAATTCATGAACACTAATCATCGAGTATAAAGCGCGTTTGTTACATGACTGGCGAGTCCAAAGACATACCTGGGAAGTTGAACTTCAGTCATAAAACAGAAGCTCGTTAATAAGTGGCAACTAAATGCTTTAACCGCGTGGGTCTTGGGAGAAGAGAGCGCCGACGATAACGCAAAGACCTTCACATCAGGTGTCTCCAGCATCGGTGTAGGAGATCGCTATATTGGAGACCTCTAGGTCGGATGACGATATTCCGGGTGATCAACCCTCCAAGGGGATAAAACAGGATCTCGACCATGGACCCGGGGGGGCTAAGTAGAACGCGCAGGGGGTGCTCTCCTGGTCTCATGTGTTGGCTGTGCTTGGTTGTTAATTATCAGACGGGGGTGTGCAACTCCATGCCCATATAACATAGACCAGAAAACCCTACAGGAAGGAATATGGTAGCACAATGAATGATGCATGGCCGCAGCTGAAGCCACTTGCCAAGGCGATTAATGAAAGACGATAGTATTGTTAAACATTTCACGACAGATTTCTCAAAACCGTTAGAAAGTTTTCGCACTCGTTTGAGATCATTTCCGAAACAATAGACGCCGTTATAGAAGCAGCGGTGACTTGACTATTCCGTTCTATACAACATTACATAGGAATGGTGTTGACGGGTCTCTTATGTCCTCTAGTGCAGAAGACAATTTTCATATCTGATCTGATGACATCGCCTCTCAGCATAATGATCGACCAAAATGCTGCAGCATATGCCAATAGCTGGAAGACAAAGGAGATCTGCCATATTTGGCCTAATTTTACCAGATAAATACATACAGCTTCGGTCAAACAAGTCGCTAATCAAGTGTACTACCAGGATGTGTGCATCTATTCGTCGACTGAATTCAAGACATAACGTGATTGCAAGGGCGAACTAATGACTAAGGCTAACTAACCTACAGGTCGCCGCCCCTCTGAGGTGCAGCAGCACGAGACTGGTTCACGTTTGAGCTCACCGAATTCGAAAAGCATCCCCTACGTACCATGCCTTTAGAACATGGCTGGCTGGCTGGCACTACTAGCTAAGCGCGTGTAGGATTGAGTGGGTTCAGTTTGATAGCTGTTCGGAGACAGAAGATGAAGATCTAGTTGGTTACTCGGACGATGATGTCCAAAAGGCTATGCTAGGTGCGTGTCTAGTCATTCTGATCGTTTGGATAGTCGATGGCCTAGAGGATTTCACTAGAAGGGAATCCTACAAAAGATCAGGATCACGGCTACAAAGAAAAAAAAGAGCTACAGATCGTATCATAGATTAACACATATACAAACAAAGAAAACAGAATGCTCCAGTCGATCGACACATGAAATAGAAAGGTTGTATCTACTCAATTCAAAAGTATATGGAGAAGAAAAAAAAAAGTTAAATAAAAGCTGTCGGTAATTCCGAGACAGGCAGAACGAGAAAACTCCAAGCCTTAAAGATTCTTAACTATAGACATCCGGGACGATCATTTAGTTGAACTGGTTGATGCAACCCCAGTAGCGCTCGACGTCGAACTCGCCAGCATCCTTCCAGAGGTCGTTGGAGTAGGAGAAGAAAACGGACTGGGAGCCGACCTCCTCAACGAGAGCCTTGATGGCGGTGGCCTGCTGGGCGGTACCGGGAATAGCCTTGCCGTTGGCATTACCCTCGCTGGGCCAGCCGGTCTCGAGGTTGATCACGCCCTTGTTGCAGACAGCCTCAAGGTCCTTGATCTGGGAACGGACGAAGCTACCGGCCTGGTCGGGGGTAACATCGGCGTTGAAGAAGGGGTGGAGGTTAGCACCGAGGATGTCAACGGCACCGCAGAGAGCGCTGCCAGACTGGAGCCAGACGTTGATAGGCTCGGTGGTGGTGATCTGGCCAGAGTAGCCGGAGGCCTGGAAGGAGGACTTGCAAGAGGAGATGAAGCCAGCGAGGCTGGAAGCATCGGTGTAACCGTTCTGGATGGCCTCGTTACCGACGACGACGAGAGTGACGAGATCCCACTGGGCCCACTTGGTGATGGCAGTCACCTGCTCCTGGGCACCGCTGATGCCGGTGCTGGAGATGAAGACACCAATGATCAACTTGAGGCCGTTCTGGCGGGCAGCCTCACCAATGTACTCGAGACCGTTGCAGTCAGTGGAGTAGACACGGACGTGGCTGAAGCCCTTCTGCTTGATCACCGCAACGTCCTTGAGGATCTGGTCCTTGGACTGGCAGCCACCCTGGTTGGTGTAAGGAGAGTAGGTCATACCCATCTGCTTGCCGCTGACGCCGGTGGGGACGGCAGTGGCAGAGGCAGAGCTGCTGGAGGCGACGACGGAAGAGGTGGAGGCGGCAGCAGTGGTGGTCACAGGGACGGCCGAGGTAGCGGGAGCGACGGGGGTGGAGGTGGGCTGGTCATTGCCGGTGAAGGGGCAGACATAGGTGTAGTCGGTGCGGGTGACGGTCACGGTCTGCTCAGGCTGGGTGTAGGTGCCAGGGGTGATGGTGGCAGGGGTGGGGTAGACCACGACGGTGCTGGTGGGCACATAGGTGGTGGTGGGGGCAATGGTGTAGGTACCAGCGCTGGGGCACACATAGGTGGTGGTGTAGATCTTGCTGGTGACCGTGGAACCGCTGGGCTCAACGGTGGCGACCGGGCAGGTGACGGTGGTCGCGGTGGTGACAACAGTGGTCACACCACCAAAGGTGTGGGTACCGCTGGGCAGGTCAGTGGTGGTAGCACCGCAGACGGTGGTGGTATCCCGCACGGTGATGGTGGTGGCGGGGATGGTGTAGGTACCGGTGGAGGAGAAGCTGGTCACTCCGGGGGTAGGGAGAGGGGTCTCAGAGGTCGCAGGAACGGCGGGAGTAGAGGCCTCAGGGGTTCCGGGGACAGCGCCAGAGGGAGTCTGAGTGGCATCAACGCCGGGGGTGGTGACCACAGTCACAGTGGCAGTGCTGGTGGAGTGGAGGGTGGTGACAGCCTCGGAGGTCACGGCGCTGCTCTCACCGCTGGGGACGCTGGGAACGCTGGGGACACTGGGGACCTCAGAGCTGCTGCTGCTGGGCTCAGGAGCAGGAGTGTTGATGGGGACCACTGCCAATGACGGTTAGTATCGACTCAATCCAGGACATCCACCGCAGGGGAGGGGGGAAAGGGCTTACGGGTGGGAGGGCCAGTGATGGTGATGACCTTGGTGGTGCACTCGCAGTTCTCATCACCCTCGGCGGGAACCTCAGGCTGGTAGGCGCGGTTGTGGTGGAAAGACTCATGGCCATGACGGCGCATGTGGGCGACATCAGCCATCGCTGTGCCGGCGACGGCAGCCGCAGCGGCCAAGAAAGCACCCCTCATGTTGGATAGAATGAAAATTCAAGGATTATTAGTGTTTTCTTTTTTTTGTTCAAATGAATGAGTGCCCGCTGAAAGAGTGAAGCGGTGGTCAAACAAGTTGGTCCGAAAAATATAAGGAGGGGGGGGGCACACGGCCTCTTCTACTTGATATAGACGGAAAGAATGTCTTCGAACAAACCCGAAAGAGAGAAGGGGGGAAGGAAAACAAAAAAACAAAAAAGAAGCGAAGGGAAATGAAGGAAAGAAAAAGGTCACTGTACCAGGGGGGGCGAGGCAAAGACTAAGCACGGGCTCTAACAAAAGGAATTGGAAAGAGAACGCCACGAGTCTAGCCAACTGTAGACATCAGGGGCTCGTCTACTGGCGGTGTGAATTTCTACTAGTCAGGCACCAAATGTCCGCTATTGGTGATGGTCAGGATGACCCAGTCTGCGTTGTCCAGTGGTTGTCCGCACGGCTCGGGTAGGAGTGGGGGTAATTCCCTTGGATTGGTGAACCAGAGTCGAGCCAGTCATTTGGGAAAAAAGAGGAAATGAGGAAATGAGGACTTGCTCTTCGTGGCAGGCCACCATTACTCCGTTTGGAACTGCGTTGTCTCACTCCAGTTAATGCTATGCGACCTAATCTGGAGACCACTACTCCGTATACAGAGAGCACTTTGTCCCTGTCGACCGTTGAGACACTTCCATATCCTTATGGGGCCAGCCTATTCAGCCAGCCGCAACTGAATTTGGGGGGAAAGTTCCTTCCCCCCTCCTAAACCCATCTTGGCCCTCCTTCGATGTGAAAAAAAAGTCCTCCCAGATACCAACTGACTACTGACTAACCAGAGGAGGTGTCACTCTGGCAATGGGAAATTAGTGAAAGACATCCATCATCCGAGTTCCGGTCGAGGATGTCGCCCCCCTAAACTCAATATATACGATCCAATCGCATGTATTCAGGTAAAAGGGTTCAAGAGTCTTCTCCGTAAGATTACTCCAGAATAATTTCTTCTAAGAAGAATCCAACATCTTGACCAGCCAACTTGAACGTCCCCGCCGAGGTGGGGTCCCTCGAACTTTGGGTCCGTTTGAAACAGGAAGTACTCAGGCCAATCCCTCTGCAGTTCTCTCTCCTGATTGGACATTATGGTGAGCTTTAATTTCCGGGTCCCATTATGTTTAGGCATTACCCAACTAGTACAGTACTCATTGGATCAGGGGGGGGCTGGCCCTCAGCCTCAGTTATTTTTATAATAATACAGTGGCTCGCTCATTGTTTTCTCTCTCTGTGTGTGTGTGTGTGTGTGGTTGCCGAAGTGGCAATCCCACAATGAAACTAAGGGAGGGTAAGCTGACATCACTGGGGCTGCATAATCAAAAAGATGAAACCGCGAGTTACGGAGTATGCCCGTTAATAAATGCCGGGGCCGTTGTTCTGGGGTGAGAAAAATAGATATTTCCAAAAAAAAAAGAAAACAAAGAGTCCAAAACTGAAAGGCTAGACTGATCACATAAGCTGCACCATCCAGTCGATCTCTCAATCCAGATCACTTCTCCAATGGAGTCCTTTTTCTGGTTCCCGCCGATCCCTTCTGCTTTACATTCTCGTCCGGGTTGAGAGGGAGATCCGGAGTACCTTGCCCATTCTCAGGAAACCTTGCTCTTTTCGCCCACTCTGATAGCGTGGTTGATCGCTACGGAAAATGCCGACAAATCCGAGACCAGACTGAATCAAGTCTTGGAGAGATAACCAGTCAGAAGCCAGCAGAGGGACTTGGCTTATGGACTAGTCTCAAGAACGGCGCTGTCATGGATCTCCTCGTGCAGTTGCCCCTGATCTGGATATCATTCTTTTCCTTCTGCACCCAAATTTCGGTCGACGAAGAAGAAATCAAATCGATGTTCGCCGTCCCGCGTGGGATCGGACTGTCCACCGGTTTATCTGGTCTAAAACACGAAGAATAAAAAGCAACGACCCCCGTAGAAATAGAACCAATCCTTCCCATGTTGATCGGATGGCAGTGCTCTCACCCCCTATTCCTGTCTCTCTCTCTCTCTCCTGACCTCCTGACGCGGTCTCGACATGCTTCAACCGCAACTGTTGCTCCGTACGGAGTACACCGGATAGTTTAACATAATTCCCAGGCACCCTTCCATGTCGCGTAGTAGTTCTTGGATCCGCTCAACTGCCGTAATAAGTATTCTCCGACTCTCCAGAAGAAATCGAAATCCTACCCCGCAGGTGGAATGTCGTCCAGTCCCTTCAACGATGATTGGCACATGCCACATACCACTGACGTAGTCGAGGGCCGGTGATCCACGTTATCTGATTAAATCAGATTCCATTCCACACAGCCTTTGCCGCCCTACGTGACATTTTGTGCGGAGTATGGAGTACACTGATCTACCGTGACACAAGAGTCTAACATTGACCAAGAAGTCAGAGAAAAATAGACTTAAATATATATAAATAAATAAATAATAAAAAAAAAATATGAAAATGAAATGAGACTCCTTCAAACGCACCCACCGAATGAATATGTGGACCAAAACCAGAATAACTGAGGCAGACATCTTCCTAAGATAGGTAGCCTCCGATTCCACTCAACAGCTCTTTCTTATTCAACAGACGAATAGTTTTCAAGATATACATACTCTTTACTTGACTTTTCCTTCGGATTAGACTTCATACCTGAGTTCGGTGAAAGAACTCAGCAATAACCACCCATCTCACCTCCACAAACACACACCCCTCGCGGCCACCCTAACCGGCTAAAAGGTAAAAGGTACACCGAGAACAACAACTGGCGTGGTCCGTAAATTCTCGCAATACACCTCATCCTCCTCCGACAAACAGGACTGAGATGGACATGCTGCAGTTATCAAACCTGGGTTCTGGCATGTATCATCCGGGATTAGCTAGAGAGGGTGGAGGTGGTTTGGTTTTTGAGGGAATATCTTCTTCTTCTTTTTTTTTCCCTTCTTTTTGTTGTGTTATACGAGTTAGTAGTGCCGGATGTTGTACTTTAAGAGGGAGGAGGAGGAGGAGGAGGAGTAGTAGTAGTAGTAGTAGTAGTAAAAAGTATCTCTCTCCCTCAGCTTTATTCGCTCGCTCACTTCACTCGTTGATATTAACGGCAACATATCGATGGAATCTCTCGTCGTTAGGGGCGATAGAGGTTCCCAGGGGTAGGATAGAGTGTATATATGTATATATGCCAGTGAGTCATGGAATATGTCTATATAAATGACACACGCGGCGGGGATAACCCCTATCCACTATCCACTATCGCTCTCCCAAGACTATCCGGGACATTGGTGTCGCTTCAGCCCTGCACAGTGCACCAGGTCTACATATTACCCTTGTAGTAATAGCTAGTATGAACACGAAACAATGGTTATCAAAATTAAGATCTCATAAATGCGTCACGCTAGTCGAAAAGGAAGAAGCAACAGGACCATATAAAAAGAAACCACCAAACTGTTTTAAATCCAGCTTAAAAAAACTCCAATCCGATCTGAAAACACCACACCCTCTTAATGGTTAGGAGACTTATAGCCGAGACCGGTGATCCTAAAACACGCCAATCATTAGCGACACGAGTCAGTGGAGAGTAAAGAGTAGAGAGATAGAGAGAGTTTTGAAGATTTCAAGAGAGAGATGAGAGTTTCCGGCGTAGTATACTGTACCGACTACCATTCCGGAATAGGATAAACTAACCTACTCCACAGGAGCCCTATGAGGCCCGGCTGTTCGTTGGTGGCTGTGCGCTTCGCCCAACCATTGTCGACGTTGTAATGTTTGACGTCTTGGAGGCCGGCAAAGAGGCCTCGTCCGGCTGTTGCTTGCTGTACACCGAGTCAGTATTAGTTTGAGGTCCAGATAGGGGCCCACCAAGCGAGAAGATGGGTCGAGATCAGAATGCACATACGCGAGCCTGAGCCTGGTTCTTGACCCAAAGGTCTGCACCGAAGTCGTTTTGAAGACGAGCGGCTGTTGGTGCTTTAGACATGTTGTCTTGTGGATGTTGTCCGATGGATTCGGTTGATGATATTAAGAGAAGGTTAAATCACCCAGGAGGTACGTAGCGCAACGAATAAAATGGAAGTCGCCTTAAGATCTTAAGAGCTTGCTTTTGTTTATATTGTTGTTGTGATGAGGAGGAATAGATACCAAGCCCATTCATGCTCCAACCCCTTATATACCTAACACTCATGTCCAGTATCATCGATCACCCAAGCCTCTCACCATATCCATGATGCCACATTCCAGCACCATGGAACGCAACGCTGTTCCGGATCCGAATGGCATCACCTTACTACCTTGCCAACCGCGGCTGAGAACCAAGCCCCCGGGTTCCTGGCGGTATACTACCTACTGGCATCCATGGAACCCTAATGACATCGATTAAGCACATGATATCGGGAGGATTCGTTGCATTTGATAGGTGTGCCCAATAGGACGTATGGTAATTGGTTGCTGGGGGTGGGAAAGGATTGTAACGGTGTGGTGTGATATTTGGGCGGTGGTGTGGTTGGCTTGGGTTAGGGTGCAGCGGGTGGCATGATCCATGACGACTCGCGATAGGATTGATCTCGGATTGGGTTATTCGTGCCTGATTCATTATTATTTGGCCGGTTCTGATTAGTTTATCTTCTTTTACGAGTGTCATCGTATCGTGTAAAATATTTTAGGATTTTTTTTTGGCTTGGCTTGCAATGACAAACTGTTGGGGGGGAGGGGAAATACATGATCAGCGCCACTCCCTCTTAAGTTGGTCGAGACTTGGCCCAGACTCTTTCTTTTTACCGGGAGAATGATATCGGAGCACTAGAAGTAGTCTGGATGGGAAGTTTCCATTTGGTTACTCCCCTCTATCTATATCTGAGAGAGACTGAATACTGGACCCAATCCGTTTGGATGGGGATGTGTATCATATAAAATACTAGTACTCTTGCCAGTCACCACAGCATATCTTCAACCAACAATTTTAAATATGCTATTAAAACCTCAAAATTACACTTAGCAGAACCGGTATAGGATATTAAAACATCGAAAACCCAAGTTGTTAACAAGGGTGATAGTCATTGCTTTGGACATATATTTCATTTGTATTTCACAACCCGACTATATATATGCAAGTCATACCATATACGTCAAAATCACCAAAACAGCTAAAGAAAGGGAACAAGACACATCACTTCAATAACTTCCCTCCATTGCTCCTAATCAATTCTCCCGTCACAAACCGGTCCTTCATGGCATAAAGGTACGCCTCAGCTACATCCTCCGGCTTCCCGATCTCCCCTGTAAGCGTCTGTCCCCGGATCATCTCAAGCATTTTCTCCAGATTGTCCGTCTCCAGCGTCCCAAATATCTCCGTCAGCACCGCCCCCGGCGAAACTGTGTTCACCCGAATAGGCGCTAGATCAACCGCCAACCCGCGCGCCATACCCTCAATAGCAGAGCCGGTAGCGGCCACGAGCGTCCATCCCGGAGCCGGGCGGGTGGTCAACACGCCGCTGGTGAAGGTCAGCGACGAAGATGGCGCCTGATGCACGTAGCTTGGGGCATGTTTGGCGAGGATGAGGGAGCCGATGAAGCGGACAGTGCCCGACGACTCGATATAAGGGACGTCAAAGGTTGGGTCGGTGGGTTTGAGGAGACCGAGAGCGTCACCGGCTGTCATGACTACATGGTCAAGGAGGACTTTGCCGTCTGTGGCACCCGTGATCTGAGTTCTCTGTGCATGTGGGAAGGCGTCCGGGGTTGTGGCGAAGTTATAGAGGTTTACTACGTTAGCCTCGAGGGTTTCACGATCGGCAAGGTTGCAGACGGTGCCGGCGATGCGGTTTGTGTACTCCTCGTCTGGGTAGAAGGACTTCAGACGGGTGATGGCGGAGTTGACCTTGTCTGATTTAGAGCTGGCAACGATGATGGAGGCGCCATGCTCGAGGGCAACTCGGGCCACAGCAAAACCGATACCAGATGTACCTCCTACAATGAGAACACGGGTGTTGGCGAGCTTGTTGGTAGAGATGTGGATGCTCATGGTGGGTTTATTTCGCTCTTGTAAGGTGATCTGGATAATATTAAACCGTCAGCTGCTTTACCAACTTTGCTTGGTAGGAATATTCTATCATTTTATAGCCTGTATGGATGTAGCCATATACATCTTGGTCATTTCCAGTCTGGATGATTAATTATACAATGCTATTTCCGTGTGGAGGCCCTTATCTCCGTCTGCTCCAACTTCATAGCAGTTCTGCTAAATTTTATCTCCGGCCATAAACCCGAGAGGCCTGAGGCTGGGAGATTGGCGGCCACGTGAAAAGAAAGGCATTAAGCTATTGCATATCGTACTCATTATATACTCTGCCTAAAAACAACGAGATTGAACATACGCATGAGACTCCGTACCCCCATGAACCCTTCGCCAACCCAAAACACATCAAAAATAGATCTTAATACATAGCGTATCCATCTATGGGGTTATCCATCGGATGTTTTACTGTTAACATAGAGATTCAACTTTTTAGTCCCAGCTGCTGATCTTCATGGTTCCCTTCTCAGCCAGGTTCTGGTGCATCTTGAAGGCCTGGAAGAGCAGGTGAGGCTCGTGGCCCATACCCTTCTTCAGGCACTCGAACTCAGCCCGGTCGAGGTAGTCCGTGAGGATTGGCTTGTAGTCGGGGTGAGAGCACTTATCGATAATGACACGAGCACGCTCGCGAGGAGACAGACCACGCACGTCGGCAAGACCCTGCGGCAGTTAGTATTGCAAGATACGGTGAGCAATGCGACTGAAGAAAGCTTACCTGTTCAGTAACAACGACATCAAGATCGTGCTCAGTCTGATCAATGTGCGTGCAGAAAGGCACAATGCAGCTGACACCGGTGGGATCAATCTTGCTAGGGCGGGTACTAGGAGTGTGCATGATACTGTACTTCGAGCTGCGGAGGAAATCGGCGGAACCACCAAGGCCGTTCAACATGCGGGAACCCATGACACAGGTGCTGTTGGCGTGAGCATAAATATCCACCTCAACGGGGGTGTTCATGCCAATGCAGCCCAAGCGACGGATGATTTCGGGGGAGTTGGAGACCTGCTGAGAGCGGAGGAGAAGCTTGCCAGCATAGCGCTCCCAGTTGTCGTAGAAACGCTTGAATCCATCGGGAGAGAAACGGATCGAAGTCGCCGTGGCGAAGTCCAGATTGCCGCTATCGAACAAGTCCAAGAAAGAATCCTGCAGCACCTCTGTCCACACCTTCAGGTTGGTGAAATCAGCACCGCCCTTGCTCAAGCCGCCGATGACGGCGTTGGCAATGTTTCCAATGCCGGACTGGATGGGCAGCAGATTCGGGGGCAAGCGGCCCTGGTTGACCTCGTGCTTCAGGAATTCAATCAGGTTGGTCGCAATAGCCTGAGAGCTGGCGTCCTCAGGAGCGTTGGGCAGGGTCTGGTCGGGGTAGTCCGACTCCACGATGGCAACGACCTTCTCGGGGTCAACCGGAATGTGGGGAGTTCCGATGCGATCCTCGGGCTGAAGAATGAGGTAAGGCTTGCGCCTAGGAGGAAGCTCAGACATGGTGATATCGTGCAGACCCTCGAATGACGGGCTGGCCGTGTTCACTTCAATGATGACCTTATCGGCCATCTGAATCAATTCCGGGGAAGCACCGACGGAAGCACCCGGGATAATACCGCCATCCTCGGTGATGGCGGATGCCTCAATAACAGCGACATCCAGCTTGTTATTAGGCTTGTTCAATGTGTACCAGCCCTAGAATCAGTGTTAAGACGTCTCATCCATGATTGAATGATTTCTGGAACAACCTACATAAGTCAGATCTGAAGGGAACATGCTCAGATGCTTGTCGAAGAACTTGATCTGTCCGGAGTTGATGCCCTTGGCAATCTCCTTGCCGACCTGGTGAGGGCTCCGGCGCTCGATCATATTCAGTCTAGCCCAGCGATTCTCTGTCTCTGCGCCAGATGAGGCACCGACAAACAAAGTGTACTGCAGCTTTCCTTGGAGTCCATTCTTCTCAACATGGTCGGCTAGCGCTGTGGGAACTTTCCTAGTAGGGGAAAATATCACCGTTAGCCCAACAAGTGTCGCCCGGTTAAAGAATGCTGACATACTTGGGATATCCAACACCCGTAAATCCAGACCAGCCGATATAAGAGCCATGAGGGAAAAAGTCGATGAGATCCTCTGCCTTAGCTAGCTTCTTAAGGTAGGAAGGCCGCCTAACACGGCTCTTTAGAAGGGCAGAGGCAGACATTGCGTGCGTTAGAGATGGAAGGAAAAGAAACAATGAAGGAGTGGAGAGGAGAAGAGAGGAGAGGAGAGGAGAGGGAAGGGGAGGAAGGAGAGTGAGAGAATGAAGAAAAGAAAAAGAAATTGGAAGAAAAAAAAGCACGCGGATGGGAAGCTCTGGGGATAGAAATATGGTACAGGAGTTCAATTCCCCCCGCCACAAAATCCCCAAAGTGGAGAGCGACGAACCCCGGGACAAGGGATGACAGGTATTGAATTATTTGAATCCATTAATTACTACTAGTAACATTGATTTACGTGGACGGGTTAATTTGCACCAATCCCATTGGGCATTCCTTTGCATCCTATTAGTCCAAATTTCGAAATTTTCCATCTCGTCGGATATCTCCTATAACGGCTGCAAAGTGAGTGGCACCGTCGAGACAAAAAACAATGGAAGATGGTTTCAGAAAGCGTTAAATTGGACGATGTATATAGTATAGAATTAGTTTAGATAGAGGAAACTCCACTCATCACACATGTGTGTTTTTATTTTCCTCTTTTCTTTTCTTTTCTTTTTTTGTTTCATCTCCTTTTCGTCTACGGATTGGGAAGAGTTTCAGCGGAAGCTTTACTGTTGACGTCATCTCGGAATTTTCTCGGTTCTCTTATCCTTCCATGTGGTTGACGTCATGTTACTATTATCACAGCCCAGAAACCCTTCTCTATTTGAGTTGATGTGGGATGCAATGCCGGCTGAAGAAATTATCTTTCATCAGATAAAAAAACAATCCAAACCATGTGTAGCAATGGCTTTCTCCTCCCCCTGATCGTACCTTTAAAATAACATCCCCATGCTGATCCCGAGCCTCGTCCGGTCTGGCCCCATCGGCCCAGTCTCGGCCTGTATCGGCTATCAATCTTCGGCCACACGGAGCTTTCGTCCGTGAGCATCATTGGCCACGGTCAGCCGATGCCGAGCGAACCGACGGTGGAAGATCCATCACACTTCTACTAATAGACTACCAATAGGTAATAGAACCCAAAGAAAGCGGCCCAATGGTTGCTTCCTACACTCCGTAGGGCTTTGTTGCTCCAGGTACCTGAAACTCGAGATTTACTTTCACGCCGAAGTGGCAAGAGGGTTTCAATAAAGACATAATCATTGGTCAATCGGATTTCCCTTAAGTAAAGTACAGTGAAAGTACAAAGTGAAAAAAGTACCCCAAATGTGATCCATCCCTAATCCCTTACACCAATCCGGAAGAGATCTCGTCTGTGGGTCCTTGAAAGCCGGGGGAACCGCGGGCAGCGAAGGTGAAGAAGCCCCCAGTGCCTGTCTGCTCCAGAATGCGTTTCTCCGGCAAGCGAAGGACTGATCTAGCCGAGACCCAAGAAGTAACAAACCCATTCGTGTAAGCCATTGAACATATTCGCTGGTCATGCAGGTATCAGTTCCACTGCCCTCGAACAAATAAGCAAAGATAGAAAACAGAATTGATAAAACACGTAAGATTAATAAAGCCCCCACATGCACGTGGAAGAAAGTGAGAACGGGAAAGAGAAATCCTGTCCATAACTCTTCCATACCGACGCCAGGGATGTTTGAATATGGTTTCATGTGCAAAGATTCATTCATGTCAGGAGAAACTCCATCCTACATAGGTCATCTGTCTTAATTTCGAACGTCTCCTTCCAACCAGGAGGACGCTCCCAATTACTCCTCCTTGTTAGAATCAGAAGCGTTCTGTCCAGCGTCAGCCATCTCCGTATCTTCTTTTTCATCCTTCTTATCCGAGTTGGGTGCCTCCGGAGCAGGGGCGCTATTCTCGGGATCGGCGCCCTTGACCCAAGAACGGAAACGCTGATTCATCTCGTCCACTTGATCCTTGCTAAGACCATGCGCCCACATGGGGTTATTGATGAATCGCTCGGTAAACCGATCACGACGCCTTTCCTTGACCGCTGCAGCTTCCTTGGCAATTTCTTCGGCCGACTCATCCGGGGAAGCGGTCGGACGCCACCACCAGTCGTAGCTACCGGGTTCATATAGGATATGATAACTGTTGGCGCAGATTCGGATGATGAGGCCATCCTGGTGCACAAGTGGGCGGTAATAGCGATTATACTCATCTTCTTGTTCGAGTTTAGGTGGTAGATTCCGCTTGAGGAATGGCATGCGCAACTGAGAGAAAGGCACGCCTTCTGTTGGGTCACGCATGGTGTAAGCGGAGACGTAGTACGACCACCGTGCTTCCTGGCTCAACTCTTCATTTTCCAAGGTAGCGTCCTCGGGGGTCAAAAGTTGCACCGTAGTCTTTTTGGTATTCGGATGCTATAAAGGGCACTCCGTTAGAGGCAGCTGTGATAAATCTTTCAAACTAGCAAGTGTACTTACGTAACTAATGCGGTAGATGTCACCATCCTTAACCAACCTTTCAACTTGCTTGCGATACTGAATCTCCTGGTTGTGAGTGGTCTCCTCCCTGTCCCGTTCCTTGAAGAAAACATTAATGATATCGGAACTGCGGTCTTTCGAATCGCCGTTGAAGATGGCACCAGCAAACTTTGAGATACCAGCAAACATCTTCTCCAGATTATACAACTGATAGCCACTTCGTAAGTAATAGCGACGGAGAGTCTCCTCCAAGTTGGAAGACTCCATATCCCCTTTGATGACTTCCTCGCACATGCGGACAATCTGATGGTATAAATTCGCTTTCGGGTCGCAGTCATAGAAGAAATCAGTAGGAACCTTATCAATAAGACCAAGCTCCTGAGCAGGTTTGGCCATCATGGCACGGCGCACATCCTCGTGAGCATTCTTTTCGTGTAATTTGATACGAAGTAAACGCGTGTAGAGAATCTCAAATGTGCGAAAGAAGCAATAGATGTTCAAATTGGCGTACAAGTGATGTTGTTTCTTCTCATATGACTCATTGAGAGTGTATTCTCGTGCTAGGTTAAAATTGCCCTGTCCGGGGTGCTCCATCCACTTCAGTTCGGCGACGTCGAAAGTCTCGGTAGGGTCGGGGATAGGTGTCGATGGGACCAGAACTGCATCTGGAGTGCCATCACGGCTGGCAGGGTTACTTCTGCTTCCTTCTTTCTCGGTCCGATTGGCTTTCTCACTGCGACGCTCTAGGACATCGCGCAAAAGGTCCATCTTCTTGCCATTAAGGCCCTTGCGACTACGAGGAGTCGAGGACTCTTCCGCAGCCAGAGACTCATCATCAGCCTCATCGGTAGGGGAGGCTCCCGTGGAAAGCTCGTTCATGTACACATGGAAGGTATCACGGTCCATACCAAAGAATACCGGGATAAAGTCCTTGATGAATGTCATAACCTTCTGGGGGTCAGCACCGAACCCAGCAGAGTTGCGGTCGATGAAAGTCAGAAGCAAGTGAGTGGCGTCAATTAAGACTGCCGGATCATCGAAAGTTAGCTCAAACTGGTGTCTGGGGACCTGGAACCCGCTTTTGCGCAGATTTCTGCTCTCCTCAAACTTGTTCTGGATTTCATTCTGAATGTGTTTCGCCACAAACAGTTTCTTGTCTGTTCCTTTGCTAGCGATAGCTTGATGGTCAAGGCTTCGCCAATAGGCCTTCTGCATCTGCTCGCGCCAAATCTTATCCCATTCACGCTGACTCGCCTTCCACTCTTCGCATTTTTGCTTCAAGCGAAATAGGACGATGGGCAGGACGTGACAAGGTCTTTCAAACATCTCGTTGATAATCCTCTCGCCAAGCTGTCTATCATAAATCTTCTTGATGACGCGTTGGTAGATAGCCTCACTCTGGCCACCAAGGCCAGGAGGTAGCTTGAAGGCAGCCCTCTCCGCTTCGGACATAACAAGGAATTGTTGGACAATGGGTTCAACTAGTTGGATAGTGCGAGTGCATGCCTCGATGTGATGGTCATAGTCATGTCTATCTTCTTCGATACGATGTAGTGCATCTTCGTACTGATTCTTCCGGTGGGCCACGAAACCAGAATCTTCAGATGCCCAAGTGGGATGAGATGCCCATTCGTCGTTCAAAACACTATAACACAACTGATCACGGCCGCTGCAAGGCTTCTGACGTTCCCGCTTCGGGAGAAGGCGATAACTAGGCCCCAAAGAGCGGCAATGAGAAAGGTTGACCACGCCGGCTTCTTGCTTCGGCTTGGACTCTACAATCTTATCTTCGGGCTCTTCGACGTGCATAAACCGCTTGAACCACGCCATAAGTTCGGGGTTAGAGCCAATGTACCCAGCAGCCCGTTTTACAAGCACATGCCGATCAATGAGATCAGTTGAGTAGAGATTGCAAAGTTTGAGGAATTCGCTGAATGTCTGCTTGTTACCAATGTATTTCTTAACACGGTCAAAGAACGCGAATTCCTCTTGGGTCGGTGTAAGCGAGAATGTCGGCTGAATTGGCTCAGGCAATGCAGGAACAAGAGTTGGAGAAACTGCCGGAGCTTCTGCCTGGGTCGGCTTTGTATGGTGAACCTTAGCTCTCTTGTTGACATTTCCAGGCTGGAGTGTTGGTGGTCGGCCTCCTTGGACATCACCCATTCGTGCCGCATCAGCTCCTGCAGCAGGCCCCGAGAGTGATGGTCCCATCGTAGACGGAACTCCAGGTCCTGCTCGGCGCTTCTTCCCTTCTTTACCAGAATCCTTAACGTTGAACTGGCCGAGAGGTGGCATCTTGACATCACGGTTAGGGGTTTGGGATGGAAGAGCGTTAGCGCTGGGATAACCGGACTCTCCACGCACATTGCTCATGGGAGCCGCCTCCTCTGCCTGACGCGCAGCGGCCTGTTGCTTCGCATGAGCAGCTGACTCAGGCAGGAACTGCTTAAAGTCTTCCAACAAATCTGGTGCAGTGTTGAACAACTGAGTCACTTGAGCGTAAACGTCCTGGATGGGCTTTGACTCGCGCTGGTATGTCTGCAAGATCTCAAGAAACTGCTTGTATATTTCAGGAGCACTGGCGAAGCGGTTCTATTTGAAAGGAGAATGGTGTTAGCAAGGTGAATGGTAAGCAGGATAGGCCGTAACTATAACACTAACCTTTATCTTGTTGACATAGCTGATTGCGTGGTTGAACTCCACAGGTCCACGCTTCAAATCCGCCTGCGACGAACCCTGAAGCATATTTGATCCGACACCAGCAAGACTATTCATAGGCTGCGTTAAGCTAGGGCCTTGTCCTGAAGCAGGGGACACCTGCATAAGGGAAGGGCGGCCTAAACCGGCAGACGCTGCAGAAGCTGCACCTTGAAGCTGCGACACGCCCCGCTGGTCCTGTCCGTGAGCCATAGCTGCCGCACCCGCCGCTGCTTGCTGCTCTTGTTGTGTAGGGTAATCAAAGTGGTGGTCTTGAGGCTGGCCCTGTCCACCTTGTTGCCCGAACAAACCCGGACCCATCATGCGAGACCCAGGAGAGTAAGAGCCAGGAAGATTACTTTGTTGTTGCTGGGGTTGGTGCTGCTGCCAGCCAGACCGAGATTGATCAAAGAACTCAGGACGACTATGAGGAGCCATCCCACCAGAGGGACCCAAATCGCCAGATGAATCCATCGAGTGGCGTGGGCGAGGAGGCATACTGATAGTGTTCGTACCAGAGGGAGTGGTCACTCTAATAACGTCTGGGTTGTCATCTGTCCCACATTCAATTCGATAACCAGGAGGAAGGAAGGTATTAAACCCTTGTATGAGAGCAGGGTGGCCATTAAAAAGTGTGGAGACGCGTTGAATAACTCCAGGTGTGTCAATGCTAATTCATCACTTGTTAGTGAACTGCACCCAGTGAATAGTCTTCGATGACTAATACTCACGCTTGGCTTTTGAAGTCTTTCATTATGTCAAGGAAGCGGTTATATACGTCCGGTTGATCAACGAATCGAACCTTAACTTGATCCAAGTAGCTGAGTGCATCCTAATCATCAGTCAGTCAACCCGCCCCTCTGACAATAACAAAGCCGAATATAGGTGCAAGCAAATGATACTCACGTTCAAGATCGGTTGTTGACCCTGGGCAAGTGCAGCAACATTTCCCGGAATTTGCGGTCCAGACCCGTTGAATGCCATCATAGGCTGCCCTGGTGGCCCAGCGGGATGCTGCATGTATGACCTGGGAGTCCCTTCTCCATGTTGAAGTTGCGGGCCATACATGGAACCGGGAGCGCCAGACGACTGCATAGACCCTTGGGGGCCATTGGGTGGATTTGACCCTAGGTTGGACAAAAGACCATTGGGGCCATGTATGGAGTTTGGTACCTTCGACGCTACAGGCTGGTGCAAAGGAATAGACCCTGTGTGACTCTGAACAGGGTGATGCTGCTGTTCTCGCTGTCGCTCCAGCTGTTCCCGCTCACGTTGTTCCCGCTCTCTGTGGGCCATCTCTTCCTGACGCTGTCTTTCGATCAATTCGCGCTCTCTCGAGTCTAGCTCACGTTCCCTATTAATGGACTGAGGAGAAGGATGTTGCATCGCCTGGCCGATACCTGGTAGCGAATGCCCCGCACTATGGGAGGGAGCAGAAGGGTGTTGTCCATATGCAGGAGGTTGATGTGGGCCGGCATGACCCTGGCTCAACTCTGCCAACCCAGGAAGCGAGTGCCCTGCCGACTGGCTCGCCGGATGATAGGGACCTAGCGCAGCATACAAAGTCAATAAACCAATACACACTGCAAGCATTGTGGGGATGTAGCACAGAAGGGGATCCTAACCAGCTGGTGGAAGAACAGGTCCGGTCGGCTGCGACGATGGGCCTTGTTGAGGCGGTGGGTTTTGACTGTATAGGGACACAACTGAATCAGTACGTTTCATTTCTCAAGAACATGCTTTGATGTCGCTTATAGACGTTGTCTGAAGTTACTCACCTGAAAGAGCCCAGAGGGCGAGGTTGTTGGCTCATCTGGTCCATCCCCGGGTGTGATGGGAGGCCGCCCGAGTGCCAGTTATCATTCCCAGAGGAGTTCATGGTATGCACATGAATAGATTGCTAGAAAAGGACTCTGACCTTATAATCTAATCAATAATGGAATATAAGTCTGGAGGTGAGTTGTGGGGCCGCTGATATGTTTAGCCTAAGCTCTTGGTCTGTTATTCCTTTTCGCACGGTTGAGTACTCTGTCTCCAAGTCATTTCACAGCGACATCACTGTGTTGGAGACTGTGTTAACCACACCAGCACAACACAGACAAGGCAATAACAAGGACAAGACCCAAGGGATCTATACCAGGAGGCAAATAGAGGGAAGGAGGAGGCAAAAGAAACTGTGCAAGTCAGCAAGCGGCAGACTTGACTGGAAATGATGGTTTGCGCGCGACCGACAGTGATCCTCCCAGAGCGAAGGCGGAGAGGGACTTTGACAACGCTAACCCCTTTTAATCAATAGCGCCTCTCTTCCGCACCATCCTTTTTCCGTAGTTTGCATTCACTGCATGACAACCTGTTGATTGGCTCACGCAAAGGCGGGATCAGCAGTGCCTGGGACTGCCTCTTGAGCCTTAGAGCCTTAAACATCCGACGTCATTGACTGATAAATCCGGCAACATGTCGAGTCTGCCCAATCCAGCAATCTCCGCCGCGGCAGAGTCTTACTGCCGAAATTAAGTGGCTGTCGCTACCTGTCTACTCCAAAGGCCACGGCATTGTTCCTCTTGTAAGGCCGTGTGAGTTGTTTTAGACATTCCATCTTCTATCCATACTTCTCAATCGGCCTACACACGACCTAGCATGGCGGGTGGATCTATAAAGCGCCGGCAGTAACAAGTGTGGCCTTAAAAAAGGTAAATCATACCAACAAGTAGACGCAACGGACAAAATGGTTCAAAACCCATAGATTCATTATCTACTCGGTTACCCTAGGTATCTAGACACCGAACCCGATTCAAGCCAGACCATCAAATTGCCTGCTCTAGCTGTAGCCAATGCCAGGCCAATTAGCCGGATCGACCGACATGGTTAGGGCGAGAGTCCCTTGCTCCTTGTCACCAGATGAGTGTGTCGGGTTGCACCCACAACTGTTCAATAAGTAGACAGAACTGGGCAAGAAACGGAAAGGATGCCCTTTGGGGGCTTCCACATCTTTCTCTATGACATTCCGTTATAACGCCCCCAAATGAATCATCAAGAAATCACCAAGTCCCACTGCGAAGCAAAAGAACGAAACGAACACATCATCAGAGCGTTAAAAAGGAGGAGAGTTAGGGAATAGTTTGGGTTGGCTCGCGGCGGCGGATGCACGGCCAAATTCCAACAGGTGTAGGAAGGGGTAGAAGGAAAATCTGAACCTGAACTGGCAACTTAAATTTGGTACTGCGGATGCTGCTGCTAGTATCCTCTTTTCTGTTTTATACTTTGTTTCATGCATGATTTGCCCGAAATTGACATCCTGTCCACTTATGAATATGAACCATCCTGTAGCATACTTACAATGCAGAGAAAACAAAAAGCTATTGGGTTGAACAACGTCAGCATCTAGGCGGTAATGAGAGATACAATACAGAAACCACTTACATTGTTAGTAGCAGCAATAGCAATACTATCCTCATAGGGATGCCAGCTCATGTGTAAGATCTTCTTGTTAAAGTCGATCTGATCTGCGTCGGTCTCCTTCTTCATCCGGCTGCCAGGGCCACCAGGACTTCCAGCTCGGGCATTGCCCTTCTTGCCATTGGCGCCCTTGTTCATCGGTGTTGGCACGCCAACCTTCTTTGCCTTGAATGCCGATTTATCCGCTTGCAATACAATTTCGGTCTCCTTGGCAGGGTCGGTAGGGTAGATCATAAAGTTGTTGTTGTAGCTTCCAGTCATGACATTCTCCGCATCTCCCGAGAAGACAACTTCGAATTTATCGAAGATGCTGTCATTCTCATAAGTGTCACACAGGCGTGGCCGCAAATGTTCGTGGATGGGGATCGTCTTCACTGGTTGGCGCTCCATGTTGACATCCCAGATTTTAACAGTGAGGTAGTCCCTCGACACGATATAGCGACCATCATGCGAAAACCGTACATCAGAAATTGATGAAATAATCTCGGAAAAGAATGAGCGAGAGGAAGCGTCCTCCTCTTGTTCAAAAACTGCGCATTAAGAATAGAGTCAGTCCGCTGCGGGGTTTGACCAGAACGTCATCACAGAGACACCTACGTTTATGGTGTTCATCACACAACGCCCGCTGTCGCATGTCGGCAAGCTTGATTGTGCCTTTCGAGCTGGCGTACATAAACCAATTGCAGCTGGTCGGGTGGAACTCTGCAGCCGTAATCACCTCTGTCAGCTCCTCCATGTTTGCGGGTTTGATATCGACAATGTTGAAACTCTGGTCTTGAATATTAAGGTTCCACAAATTGATTCGGAGGTCATCGCTACTAATAAAAGTTTCCCCGTCGCTGTTGACGGAGATGCTGTTTATGTGATATGCGTGTGCATTTGCGTACGTCCTTCGAGGCACGGCTGCCACAACGGTATCATGATGCGTCATCCTAGGAAGCTTCAACATTGATGGATCCTTGAAGGACAAACGAGGGGCGCGAGGCGCCCCTCCACCCCCAACGCCTGCGGGCGTAAGCTCAGTCGAGAGGTTATTTTCTGCAACGACCTTCAACGACTTATCGAACACCTTCCAGAGTTTTATTGTTTTGTCATTTGTCGAGAGAAGAAAATGAGACGAGTTTGATCGTCTACACCACTTAATTTTGTTGATCTTCTCTTCGATCTCTAGTGATTTCAGATAGTCGAATTCTGGTTCGTGGGACTGGAACTCGGTGTGAAATTTATACTCGCATGTTTTTTTCTAAGCAATCGGTTAGGCCTTCTACCTGTGGAGAGTAATATTGCAGGGAAGTTGGTACCGTCTCATTCCGCTCAAACAATACTACTCTCCCACCCTTATCTCCTGTAGCAAGATAGTTTCCGGTATGATCGAACTCGACAGTAGAAATGATATCCGCTAGAGGGAGAAACCGTGTTAGCAACTGTAAAATACGATCCGCTATTATGGAGACTTTGTTTCGGTACATCCGGCTCTATGCGTTTCAAGGTGATATACATACCTTCTGTGATGTCTTCCACGTCGCCCTTATCACCAAAGCATCTGTAAAAGCCAATTAGGATTGCCCTACTACTTCAGATAGGCCGGTCACTGTGATTTGAAAAAGCCTTCCGAACCCTCGTAGTAGAAAGACCAGCGAGAAGGATGGTTACATCATCGACAGCACAGCTTCCGAACGACCACAGCAGGGGAGTTAGAAGGCCTAAACTCACTGTGTGAACTTCCAGGTAGGTGTACCTGGATCCCTGTCTACCATTTTCTTTCAATAAACCACCCTTCTCTGGGGCAGCTGGCCAACAAACAATACTTGTAGAGCAGTAGGTGGATCGGGATGGCAAAGAGCGGGGCCACCAGAAACTGTCGCCGTCACGGTAGAATAAGGAACAAGTCTTTTCCGCGATCGTCGTCTATGTAAACTTTCCGCGACCAAGAGGATCGAAGGTGAGCACGATGACAAAGTGACCTCCAGCTCCGATGCAGGAGTGGAGATAAGAGAGGATGGAGTGGTGTCAGATAGGGCCGCAACGTCAGACAAGACCGGAGCTGAGGCAGAGACCGATTTTAGTGAATTGCAGGCTGAAGAAGACAAAGGATTGACAGCCTGTGCTGACGAAAACAGAAGGGCGGGGAACGATGGGGAAGGATTTTCCAGTCCTTTTCTTCTCTGCAGCGTCTCGAATTGATTTTCGTGGTGGATCTTTTCTGCAAAAAGCAAAGAAAGAGCACTGATAAAGCAACCGCCACAGCCACAACCACAGACTAACCACCTTTTTAGAAGAGGAGTAGTTGAGAAAGAAAGTGTGGGGGGGAGTTGTTGCAAAGACGGGAGGGATGATGGGAGGAGGTAAGGTGTTTGGATTGAGGTGAGGGCGGTATTGGAAAGTACCGTCTGGTGGTGGTGGTGGTTTGTGGTGGGGAGAAGATTGAGTGAGGGAGTGGCTGCCCGTGAACCCACGCAGCAACGCAACGACCCAACGCAACCCACCCGCACCGCCAACTGGGCGCTGACATCAACACACTAACTAGTCTACTACCCTTCCGGCTTCTTTCTCCTCTAGCGGGACATCCGGTCTCGATTTGTTCATACTCGGGTTCCCCAACTACCCGGGGGAACTATACATCGTACAAAGTTCAAGTCATCGGAGTCCGCTTGAAGAATTGAGTGCAGATTCTTTACCGGATGGCGAGCGTTGATCAAAAAGTGGATTCACATTCTTTTAAGCTGCTTGACCACACTTCCGATGCTGCTTTCGGAGTGAATCGCCGTTTGTCTCTCACGTGACCTTTTCTATATAGAAGAATCTCACCTGGTACTTATCCTATTCACAGAGGAGTTGTTACTTCAACCTCACCAGGATCTGATGTTTCTGGCCTTAATTTCCTATACAAGAAGTATAAATACGTCTCCATCTTGATTGTGGCGTCTGCATAGTTGCAGCCTTTATGTCTACTACGTCTATATAGTACATACATCCAGCATCTGAACCGAAATATGAAAGCAATTGCATCGACTACTGCAGCCACAATGTATCACCGGATCACTAAACATAACAAGCGAACAGTATAACCTAGTTATTCAAACAAAATGTGCATGCTCCGTTGCCATCTACTAGGGTGTTAGATACAAGGCCGTTCAGAACAGTCCATAATTTCTCTCGCCAAATAAATTGATCCAGGGGTCTAGGATTGCATCATTTTACGAAAAAGATACAACGAGTAATAAAAGGTTTGTAATCCTCTCCAAATGAATACATCCCACCGCTAAAGACCAAACATCCAATTCCAGATGCCGTTCCAACCCATCTTTCGTCACATGCCATTTCTGTCCAACCGACAAAAAAAAACTCCATTAAGCCGAACGGACAAGCTTAACTTCTTCCAGGCCATATACTTTATCTACAAACCATACACAATCGACCATCTCTTCGATCGAACATTCCTCCCTCCCTTAATTCCCCCAAGAGTTGTGACTCTGATTAACAACCCAATAACACCCCCTCTCATAATCCCTCCTCTCCCGTCCCTCTCTAACTTATAACCCCACATTATCACCCGAACCATGACGGAAGACAAGAAGCGGGGCACCGACAGCCATAGCAATGACGACCCCTCCGACAAACAGCCCAATCCCACCAAACCAACCGACGAGACCAACTCAAAAAACACCCCATCCCTAGCTAGTCGCATTCAAAGCTCGGCTTCAGGATTAGCTCGACAAGCCTTCTCCGCCTCCGGTTCATCGGGCGATGCAGCACAATTCCTCACCACCGGTAGTAAAGCCGGCACCACTACCACAACCTCATCCTCAGCCCTAGCAGCCGCAGAACAATACAATCAAGTTTCTGGACCCTCCGCCCCGTCATCAGCAGGGGCTCAATTGCATGGCAACAATGCGGCGACATTTCGCTCAACCACTACACCACAGCAGGGAGGGTTCGAGATCCCCCGTCTGACAGAGGAGGAGTTCGCGCAGGCAGGCAACGATTTCCTAGAGCCATCTGCATCCACCTCCACAATAGACAAGGGAAAGGGAAAAGCAAGGGAGCAATTATCTTCAATCACTCACCACCACCACGCCCCAGGACCAGCTGATGGCTCAGCAGTCGTCTCCCTCCTCTCCGACAGTACCTTCGATCCCACATTCTCTCACGAACCCGCCGAAATAATCGAAACTGAACTATCGCCCCCCCAACAACTCACACCGGCCGAGATCCAAATGCTCGAGTCCTTCCGTCGCCAGATGATCCCCCAGCCGGACACTTCCTTTCCATCCACTCACCGTCTTACATCTGCCAGTCTCGTTCCGGATATTGATACAATCTTAGATAGTGCCCCTGCGCAGACAGATGCAGATGCTGCTGCCTTAAGGGATACTGTTTTGGCCAATTTGCCTGGGTCGGAAGACTGGGTTGATGTGGAGGAACGATACCATGATGAGGTGTGGGGGTGGCTAAAGCCTACTTTGGAGGCCGCTGCTAAAGAGCTGGAGGAGAAGAAAGAGGATCCAAAGGGAGAAGATGGGCCTGCAGTGCAGCGATTGAAGATGGTTTTGACGCATATGCGGGCAAAGCTCTAGAGGTCTGGTTGGGGAAGGAGATTGTGACGGTGGTCATGTACTCTATACCCATCTATGTGCCTCTTGTACAGTATGTACTTTTTACCGAGGTTACTAGTAAGCAGTAAATAGAGCATTTTATGAGGTGACAGCTTGTGCCCATATAGTTCCATCATGATACGAGAAACACTCAAGGGGACAGCCGATACGTGGTAGGAAGGTAGTTTGAAATATTCCATTGTACTATCGTACAGACTAAGCATAAAAAGATGGAATCTGTGCCCCGTATATCATCACAAATGATCATGATAGCAATAAATAACAAACGCGGAGAAAAGGGTATGTATCAAGAACTAGCTGCGTGGAAGGAATTTTCTCTGACCAAAATGTATCGTTCCCATTCTATTGCACATTCTAAAGCTCGAGGCTGGGGGTCTGGCCCTTGACGCGGCCGATGACAATCTGGGCGGCATACTTGGGGATGACTTCGTCATCGTGAAGCATGGCAAATTCTTCCGTGGCATCACGGCCCATGAAGTTGAAGAGAGCGTTAGCGCCACCGGGGTGCTCATCCAGCCAGTTGGTCACATCCAAGACAACGCCCTTGACGACGATCCACAGGTCGTCCTTCTTGTTGTGCTTGGCAATTTCCTCCATGGTGTATTCGGTCTCAGGGATCTCGAACTTCTTGGGTTCATTGGCCTTGGCCGGGGCAGCACTAGCCTTGGCAGGCTCAGTAGCAGCAGCAGGGGTTCCAGCGCTTACGGGAATCTGGGCACCACTGCCAGCAGCGCCGCCCCACTCGACGGAGATCTTTCCGGGAGTGGAGGGATCGATGTGCAGAGAGATCTGGCCCAGACGCTGAGAAGCGCTGGAAGCACCGCCAGAGACCAGCTTCTGGAACAGGTGCTGGCTGGCGCTGTCACCGGCAACACGACCGTAGACAACACATCCCAGGAGGGAAGAACCACCCAGACGGTTGGCACCGTGGACACCACCGGCAAGCTCACCACAAGCATAGAGACCCTCGAAGGGCTTCTGCTCCGAGTTGAGAACCTCGGCGTGCTCGTTGATCTCAATACCACCCATGGTGAAGTGCAGGACAGGCTCCATCAGAGCTACGTGGAAGGTATCATTAATATCGAAGGGCAAGTTGTGAAAGAAACGCTTGCCCCAAGGATCCTTCTGCTTGCCATCGGCAATAGCATTGTATTCCTGGAAGGTCTTCTGAAGAGCAGCTTCGCCGCAGCCGATCTCCTTAGCCAGCTCCTTACCGGAGATTTTCTTCATAAGACCACGACCGGAGTAGTGGCGGGTGTGGAAGTCCAAAACGTTGGAGGCCTTGCTGTTGAGGACGAGGCGAATGGGCCACTTGCCCTTCTCCTTCTCCTTCCACATCTGGCCGGAGACGTAGTCACGATGACCGAGCTCATCAGAGAACCGCTGGCCATCGGAGTTGAGGAGAAGACCACCCTCACCACGGAGAGCCTCAGCAGCAAGGAACTTGAACTTGGCGGTCGGGTCTTTGGGGTCAACGAGACCAGTGGGGTGGACCTGGACCTTGTCCATGTCGATACCGTTGGCACCAATCTCCATCAACATCTTCTGACCATCACCAGTAGCGTGGGTGCCGTTCGTGCTAGACAGACCGAAGGTGTCGGGACGGTGCTGCTTCAGCAGGGAGCCCTCGCCGAAGTCTGCGGCATAGCCACCGGTAGCCAAGATAACAATACCGTCGGAAGTGTGTGTCTCGCCATCATATTCATAGGTGACACCAGTTACGGTGTTACCAGACTTGTTGATAGAGGTGACGCGAGCCTTCTTGATGATTTGTACACGCTCGGGCTCCTTCTCGGTAAGCTCTTCTAACCGTTGCATGAGAGCGTAGGTGATAGCCATGCCGGGGAATTTGGCATCGTGACCACGGTGCGTACGGGGCTGGGAGTGACCTCTGCGACGCGTTAGAAAATCGAATTGATCATCTTGGCCAAATTGTATGGCTTACCCAAGACGAGAAACAAGGGTGAGATCAAGGTTGAAAACATCCATCAGCCATTCCACAGCGGCTGCGGACTTGTATGTGAGGACCTTAATGAGCTCTGGGCGAGCCTTATCTCTGGCGGATTTCAGGGTGTCGTCGTAGAATTGCTTGACGCTGTCCTGGATGCCCAGATCGACCTGAGTGCGGGTAAGGGCGCCATTGATACCCGAAGTAGCCTTGGTGGAGTTTCCACCGAAGAAAGCTATGGGAAGTCAGTCGCGATCGCTTTTCCGACGCTGATTTGCGATAATATTGACCGCAGAGCCATCTGCATGGGGCCCGACATACCTTGCTTATCCAAAACGAGGACATTTCCACCGTTCAGGTAGACGGTGTGAGCGGCGGAGAGACCGGACACTGAGCGACGAGGTAATGGTCAGCAGATTGTGGGGAAAGCTTGGTTAGTCGATCACTCACATCCACCGCCGACAACAATTACTCTGGGGGCGGGAGCCATTGTGAAAGAAATGAGGTATGGGGACAAGTAGTGTAAAGAAAGGACGAGGATAAGTCAGGTCTGAGGAGAAGTAAAAAATGGGGAAAAAGGGACGAGACAGAGAGGTCTTAAAGCAGTTCTCCAGGACAGGATCCGGGGGCAGGAGTTGGATTGGGAAAGGTTCAGAAGCCGACAATGCTTTTCGGCCGAGGCTCATCGCTCGAGAAATGTTCCTGTACCGTACTGGTAACGTTTCGCTGTCCATGGGCCGCTTTCTTCCCAGGCAGGAACCGCGTTTCCTCGGTGGTAATTACTATACAGGCATAACCGTGGTGAATGAACCTAAAAGATGGGGAAAAGTGGTCCCTCCTTAGTAAAGGACTATTACAACGACTCTGGTTTGTCCAAGAGACTGGAGATCTGTAGACCCATTTTGCGGATACTGGTGTCTCTGGTGGATAAAGGCTTTATGATGTTGTCAAGGTTACGAGTCGCCTACAGGCATCAAAAAAAGGTACATAACATATGGATGTTCTTCTCTTTAGGTATTTCAGTAGCAGGGATGAAAAATGAACCATCACATGCTTCAGATCAATACTGTATATGTATGTATGAATATACGTAGTATTTATGCCGTAGTAAGGAGTTAAATCACTGGCAGTAGGGGTGTCCAGGCCCGCAACTAAACCGTCATTGTTTCCCTCTCTGCCTCCCCCATGACACCACCCTGTTTTCACATGTCCGAAACCCTCCCAGCAAATGAGAGGGCCAGCTTAAGTCAGCGGGACGTCATGTTTCATCGGATGATCATGCTTCTTCACTTCTTATTGCTCAAAGCTTTGGCGATCTGCTAGAAGGGGCCCCCCGGGAGGTTTACCTGGGGTACGGGTAAGTTGGTTGTGTCAGTCTCCGTGTGATCAGTTTTCAACCAAGAGCATACCCAAACACCATAATTAACTATTGACAAGTAGCTACTCTACTATTCGATAACCCACAACGTAGAAAACTCCACTCCAGAAAATCCCGGAAAAGAAATCTCCATCTTTGAAGGTGTCATATTGACTAGCAACCTAGGGAATGGGCCATCCCCAGACCCGTAGACGGGAGGATCAGTGGCGGACTACCCCATATCTACCCACGGTCCCAAACATTTCCCTTGCCTATTGTAGCAAGTACCTCGGACCGACGGAGAGCGCTTTCAAGATTATCCGTCGTCTTCCAGCCAGCTTATGCACTAAACAAAATGAATGGGTCCTAAGTAGCATCAGGCCATATGTGTCCGGATCCATTAAACACCCCCTTTTCCCACCTATTACTTTCTGTCTGCTTTTTGTTTTTTGTTTTTTTACCCCTTTCCTCCAACTCAACACTACCCCGTTCCTGACAATCTGTAGCTCTGACCCCTGCTGTCGGCGATTGGTCACGTGCATGCTTCGGCTATTGACGTTCCTGGTTGCTCTGCCAATAGGAGCTGGGGGGTGGGGGGGGTTCTCAATTGCCGCGCAGTGGAATCCATGACGCTCCCGTACCCCGCTAGCCCACCCCCGTTAATTGAAATTGCTTGATTTGGGCCGCTGAATAGCCGATGGACAATGCAAACTGTGAACTTTGCCTCCAGATCCATCTATGAACTACTGCTTAGCTCAGTCTTAATATATATACTTTGGCTTCTTCATGTTGTTGGATTAGACTACTGTCTAGTTGTATTCTGTATTACAGTGTATTACTATTGGTACGCGGTAGCTGGAGGCAAAGATAGCTCGGTGGTATATATCCCGAAACGTTTGCGGTGCGACTATTGGGGTCCGGGAATCTCGGGGAATATGCCGAATCGTAAATCCTACGTAGAGTGCGGTACAGACAGTATTGCGTTGATGTTTCGGGGGGTTGTTCGAGCGATTTTACTTTTCACTATCCCGAGAAATTTTGTAGAAGTTCACGGAAACAATAGTATTTACTTAATCATCATTACTGGGCGATAATCACTCCGACGAGAGCCGAGCTATATATATACAATGGCTACTATTTCAGAGTCCCAGCTGAA
Organism: Aspergillus bertholletiae; assembly: GCA_009193595.1. Lineage (NCBI taxonomy): Eukaryota > Fungi > Ascomycota > Eurotiomycetes > Eurotiales > Aspergillaceae > Aspergillus > Aspergillus bertholletiae. The sequence goes on from ML736164.1 coordinate 62,561, forward strand.
CATATGCGTCGTGATTCATTAATCCATCCAGGTTACACTCTTGGTCACCAGGAACTCTTCCAGGCCTTGGGCAGTATTGAACCGGCCCCATCCGCTGTTCTTGACCCCGCCGTGCGGCAAGGCGGGTTCGTCGTGAATCGTCATACTGTTGATGTGGACAGCGCTAAACATTCCTATGAGTATGAATCTCAACGAGAGTGGGGTGAAGACTTGAATGAACCTACCCAGATTGAATCCGCTTGGCCATAGCCAATCCCTTTCGCAAGTCCTCAGTGAACACGGAGGCCGACAGGCCATATCCACTGCCGTTTGCTATGCGGAGAGCCTCTTCATCGCTGTCGACCACCATACACGCTGCCAATGAGGCGAATGCTTCTTCCTGCCAAACCTTCATATCTTCTCTAACGCCACCGAGGAGGACAGGGGCCATGCGAACACCAGCTTCGGGCTGAGTTTCCGACGTCTGGTCTGCGGATCCGTGGATTAGATGGGCGCCACCCGATAAGGCGTCCGAGATCAGGCGTCCGACTCGCGCTTTAGAGGCTACGTTGACCAGAGTTGGAGGTGGAGAGGATGGGTCGAGGTTCGAGTTCAAAGCGTTCTTGAGTGCCTCCATAAAAGTTGGCGCAATGGAAGAGTGGACAAGGATCCGATCTGTGGCCATGCAGATTTGGCCAGACTGTAGAGGGTTAGAGAGAAATAGGTGTCTATGGGTAGCACGAAGAATCATACATTTAGATAGGCTCCTGCCAGTACGCCCTTCACAGCAGTTTCGATGTTCGCATCTGCGCATACGATGGAGCTGTTCTTCCCTCCCAGCTCCATCAGGCACGGCTTGAGGTTTTGTCCGCAGGATCGGGCAATCTGCCTCCCAACGGCTGTGCTTCCGGTAAAGTTGATTTTGCGCACAGCCGGGTGTTCGATCATGGTGTTGACTACCTGGGGGGCATCTTGGGGCCGGCACGATATGAGGTTCAGGCAGCCGGCGGGCAAACCGGCATCTTCAAAAGCACGAGCAAGTGCCCAGTACGAGCAGGGAGAGAGTTCGGAGGATTTCAGGATGGTTGTGTTACCGGCAGCTAGCGCGCAGGCGGCGGAACGGACACCAAACACGTACGGAGCATTCCTAGAAAGTCATTGATAAGCCATGGGCGTTCTTACATGTAGAGTATTCCACCCAGGACAAACCATACCAAGGCACGATGCCCAAGATCACGCCCATAGGCTCCTTGTAAATAATGGCACTCTGGCCCTCTTCCTCCACGACGGGCACGCTCCCGCAGATGGAGGTAATGCGTCCAGCGATGTCTCTCAACATGCGAATAGCAAGTGGCACGATAAAGTGCTGTGACGCTCCTACATCCGCGCCCATTTCTATCCGCATATACTCCGCATTTTGAATCAGGCGACTTTCAAGGATATCAGCTGCTTTGAGTAGGATGTCCCGTCGGACGGTGGGTTTAGTCTGCGACCAGGCTGGAAAGGCAGCCTCAGCAGCCTCAACGGCACGGATGGCGTCCTGAGTGGAAGCTGACGCTGTAGCCCAACAGCGCTGGTTGGTATAAGGGCTGATGACATCGAACGTAGACGCAGGGACTTCCTCCTTGCCATTAATAATCAAAGGGATTATCGAGGGAGGGGAGGAATTCGCTTCAGCGGCCATGGTGTATGAGTCGGGATTTGGTTGCAGAATGCCTAGGAGACTAGAAATGAAAATCGACAGACTCCGAAAGACCACGGTCAGAGTTCTATCTCTCGAGAAATACAAACCCAACGAAGCGGCGGGGTAGTAAATTTAATAGTATGAGGGGAATTGGAGCAGGCGCAGCGAGTTGGTCTACTACCACCTCGTACTCGGACGGAAGCACTAGTACTGTTCAAATGGAGGACTACGCCCCAATAGCCTTAGCAAATTAGCTGCAACAGCCCGTGGAGACCCACCTGGCTTGGGCTAGTATACCCTGAAGATTGTCGGATCATCGTCCCTTTATTTATGACATCCTGTCTTATGCACACAGTATAGCAGATGGATCAGTCATAAGAAAAAGATTTTTTGAACATGAAAACCATCTCATGCGGTGAGGGCCAACATGTGGCATATCGACGGTCGACGCCAACCCCGCTGTGTCAAGGGGAACGCAGGCACTGTGTACAGAAGAGTACCTGAGAGGATCTAGTGTGGGGTACACCCGTCGCTTGAAATGGTCTAATGTTCCGTATACCAGAGAGGAAAGTCAAAGCCGGTACGCTGCGTGAATTTTTCGTTGCTGCGATCGAGCTCTTCACCTTCTGGGTAGGTCAGGATGACGATCAGACACCAATTTCCATGGGTCGGTAGTTCGAAAATATCACAGAAATTTATGTCATGGATCGGCTCAGCGACGATGGAGTAGGGCTTCCATGAGATCCGAATGCGACGTTCGCTAGCCAGGGGCTTACTCAGACTTGGTCCACATCTGGTGGGTCGTTTTGCTTGACTGTCGCCCATTGAAGGCGTGTTATGGTCAATAATCCTGAAGTGCCGAGGGTTGGAAATGATCTGCACCACGCTAGCAGTAGTGGATCCGCATCAGGCGTAACCAAAGTTGGACAACCCAAGGCACTACTATTGAATAGTCCCTTTCCCTCTCTACATACCACCAAAGAGCAGAATCTTTCTAGAAGTTTTACTTGGGTAAGTACTAACTCGGTAGTGGCGCTGATAACCCTACGCATAATTATGTATATTTTGTCGTGAAATGCTGCCAAATGAGGTAATCCACTAGCTTCTGGCTGACTGGAATCTTAATTCGATAGTACTGAAGTACCTGGGTCGGGACTACCATGGCTCTCCATTAACCGAAAGGGTCACGAGAACGAGCGGCATGCAAGACATCTAAACGAAATGTCGCGCGCTAGGGTTGGCAGGGATCCATTTAAAAATCACTAGGTAGTTACAAGAGAACGTGCTTGGATAAGGCCCTTACTGGGCTTGAGCTCCATGCTCCAGCCGGAGATTAAGCTTGAAGAAGAAACGAGTCAGTCACAAGTTAACAGGGTCCTCCTTCCCCCCCCCCCCCCCCCCCCCCCCCCCCCC
>ML736164.1:65661-338893 GCA_009193595.1 Aspergillus bertholletiae
CCCCCCTGTCCTCCACCCCGCAACTCCTGACGTTTGTTGTGGTCCTGCTGAGGATGGATGCCTTTGTTGACCCATTGGCTAAACAAGCCTTACCCAGTTCAGATCATCAATATAACTCGGGCGAAAGATCCCCCAGACTATATAGATACAGTTGCCAAGCTTGACCGATCAGGAAACCGGGGTAGTTACTCGACACTCCCCCCTTTTATGTAACAGGAGGCTAGTCAACTGCCATTGGGGAGGGGGGGTTATATGCAAGACACAGAACAAGGCTGCCGTGACTAGAGGTGGTGCTTTGAAGACGGCCCAAGATCTTCATGCGCTCAGCGCGCAACAATCCTCCGGGCCTAAGAATACATAGCGTCATCGCTTCATTTCTTTAACCACATTAGGAATTGTGACCGAATGATAGATTCACTACGTGCCGGCTGAGCCCGGGAAATTCTGCTTAGAATGCCCCTATAAAACCCGAATTATTCTTCATCAGACCAGTGTCAATGGACGGATGAGGACGGTTGACAAAGCGATCTTTTTTTAGGGCCGTGTCAAGCACATGACTGGCTTGGGTTGGCGAGGGTCCTCAAGAATGTATGGATAAAAGGGTGTGGGGGCACTCAAAAAGACGGATCGCCCGGAGAGCCCTGAGGAAATGAAAATGGAATAGGAGACAAAGGTTGAGTCAGAAAAGATCTTCCGCCCCCTGGTTCGCTTGGATTGCGTGGGTTGATCGGATAACTCGCCTGTTCTTCTTTTCTCGAATAGTTCCTCCCTTTAGTTGAACCGTTGGCTGTCAAAGGTTACATCGGCATGCTTATCAAACTCTATACCTGCTGCATAGTCTTGTCCGGAGTGTCTAGGATGCTATTAGTCTTGACTTGACAAGCACTAGTCGCCTATCTACTTGCATTGCATAGAACTTACCACGACTAAAATTAAATAGTGCATAGTTAGAGTTCAACACTGGAATGATCGTCGCTGGAGCCGGTGGGGACAAAATTGTTGCCACGAGGCCGCAGTTTCTTCAAAGGCCGCGTTGTCATCCCAAATCAGACTGTGTGCTTTGCGATTCTTATGTCATTCCTGCGGGTCTTCAGGTTCCACTATCTCGCCTGGGCTCCATGGCTTCGGGTGTATCACTTCCAATGATGTCGCTGTGTTGCCCTAACTCACCAGCTCGTCTACCGATAAACTGTGTATCTCCAACTTTGGACTTGGGGACGGACCCATAGCATTTTTCCCGCTTCGCAGGCTTTTCCTGTGCCTAAGACGCTTGAATGATGGACGTAAAATGTAGTATATCTGCCGTGGACCCCATACCCGCCTCTCCTGGGCTTGGTTTTTCAGGATCCTCAGAAGCGGTGTATGCTGCTGCTCTGAGACTGGGGCTATTCTTTATAACTATCCACTAGACTGATCGTTCATTACCTGTGGAAGAGGGGCATTGCCGTTATTGACCACTCCTTTCCATACATGTCATTCCTTTGAATATAGCCATCCCAATTTCCCTCAATCAGTGACCTACACGCTCAAGTATTCTGTCTTTTCCCGCTTTATAACAAGTCATTCCTTTACAGCTTTCACCATGACGGTTACCTCACGGGGAGCTCAGATGTTATGCATCGTCTCAGTGCTGGTCGGTCTTTCCGTAATATCAGTTATCCTGAGGGTCATCGCTCGGATGAAACGAAGCATTAGGTTGGGCATGGACGACTATCTCTGCTTTCTTTCAGTGTTCCTTCTGATCGCTATGCTCATTGAATTAGTTTTATGTAAGCATTATGAAACCCACTATCCTGAACTTCTTTGCTGACCGTCATGTAAAGGGGTTACTATCGGGGGCAATGGATCCCACATGGCAGACCTAGACGAGGCAGTATTGATGAATTTCTCAAAGGTATGAACGTTTACCACCTGAGATGTGCTTGGACAATATATTAACCAGACCATAGATCTTCCTCGCAAATCAATTCACATACTTCGTGCTCTGCCCTGCCATCAAAATTTCCATCATATGCTTCTACCGGCGAATATTCACCATGAAACCCTTCCAGTGGGTATCATTCGCACTCAACGCGCTCATCGCCGCCTGGGGAGCCGGCATCTTCCTAGCCTGTGCCCTCCAATGTCGTCCATTGAGGGCCTACTGGGACAAGAGCATCGACGGCCACTGCTTCGACGGGAACCTGTTTTTCATCGTCAACCAAGCCTTCAACGTTCTGATGGATTTCATAATCCTCCTCCTGCCCGTCCCGATGATTTGGGGCCTGCAGCGCGCATGGCAGGACAAACTTGCACTGAACGGTGTCTTCGCCATTGGTGGCTTCGTCTGCTTCGCTAGCATCTACCGCATTGTCGTCCTCTTCTGGATCAAACCAGAGGACACCACCTACACTGTCTACCAGGCGGCCCTCTGGACCCATATCGAGCCCTCCGTCGGTCTAATCTGTTCCTGCCTCCCTGTCATCCGCGGCCTGTTCCCAAGATTCAAGATCCCCGGTAGTCGTCGGTATACCTACGCACCATATTATGTCAATACCGATGTCAGCGCCTCCAACTTTGCCATGTCGAGTCCAAGGTCTCCTGCCTCGGCCTATTTCAAGATGATGGAAGAGGGCACAATATCCCGTGCCACAAGCGATTCTAATGCCCCCATTGGTAATCAATACCTGAATCCTATGGGGATTGCGGTTCGCACGGATGTCACTGTCAGTAAGGACTCAGCTTCCATGAAGTCTCAGTCTTGATGCAGTAAGTTATTTTGTGGCGGCTGGTGTCTTATACATATATATCTATCCGCGTCCCCGGAGTCCATGGGATGTTTCCCTTTTTTTTTTATTTGCCTCATTCTTACGACCTTATCCTTACGACCATCATGCTTTGCTGTCTTTCATTATGGCTCAATGCCCAGGCTCTCTTTTTCCTTCTCTTTTCATGTTTCTTTCCAGCGTATCTATCGTGTCTAGACAACTGTTGTGTGTGACGTTGTGTATACTATGACATCGATGTAATATACCCTTAATGCTCGAGTTCTGGTTTATTTTATTTTTTTTTATATCTAGAATCAAGGAGTCAAAACCGTATTGGTTTGCTATAACTGGTGGTATCCATCATTCATCCTTCGTAAATCCTCTGCTTTCAGTGCACAGTCTGCCCAACTGCAAAGTCCTACAATTATAAACCAAAGTCAGTTATCCTGCATTGTAAGTAGTAGTAGAAGAGATGGTGGCTGTACATACCGGGAACGCGTCCGTGATACTGGTCGCTACTCTTTCCACATCTTCCGCGAGTCCTTGCACCCCGGCATCCCATTGCCTGATATGCCTCCCTGTACCAGCTGTGCTCGATTCAAAGTAGATGATCCCATCGATCTGATCAATACTACCGTTCAACCGACCTTGTTCAACCATCCGCGCCGCATAGGCCTCGGCCTTCTCACCCGCCGTCAGATCCCCACCGGCCTGGAGTCCCAGAATAGCGCCCAGTGCATCCGTAGTAATATTCTCATACAACTTACTCGCCGCGACGAGGTTGTGTTCGACCACCGCCTTGTCAAGAACAGTAGTCCCGTCCGCTGTCTGCGCAAGCTGATGAGGGGCCAACCTCTGCGAGAAAGCTATAACCTCAGCCGGAGTCAACAGTCGGTCCAAGAACATCTTCTCCAGAATACCAAATTCCTCCACAGAGGTCGCCCGGTCATCCTTGTACAATGTCGCCAAAATGCGGGAGCGCTGCGGACCAGCCGGGCCCAGAACTGCACAACGGATGGCGGCAGCCAAAGCCTGCAGGCGATCGCTCTCATCGACGCCAGCCGCCAGACTCACATTGAAGTATTCCTGGCTGGCATCGAGAAACTTCCGCCGAGCGTCTAGGATGCGGGCCTGGGAGAGCTTAAAATGCAGCTTTAACTCGTGATCTTCGATCTTGCTAGGCAGGTTCTTGATTCTGTTCAGGACCGCCTCGGCGCTGGTTGTATCATCTTCTTCTAGGTATAGCCGCACGATCCGAATCCATAGCCGCACCTTGGCTGCGTCAGATACCAGGCGTTGTGAGCTGTCGATGTGGATCCCTTGTAGTGTCCGTGCGGCTGCAATGTATTCTTCTTCGGACTCGTATGCGTCTGCGAGAAGCTCGCGGATCTGGGCATCTTGTTCTTCGGCTGATGTAGAGCGAGATTGGAGGAGTGTGATGGCGTGTTGGCCTACTTTGATCTGGGTTTCGGGGTTTAGTTTTCGGAGAACGTCAATGAACGAGTCAAGGAGGGGGCGGGCGGCGACGATGCTGATGTCTTCGCTGAGGATGGAGTCGAGATAGAAAGTCAGATCTTGAGACAACTGGTCTCCAGATGATGTTAAGGCAACCTCGGACAGAAGGTCATTGTAAAGCTGTAACTTGTTGTGAGGATTAGCGGACAATTCAATCTCCGCGAGGGCGGAGGTGATCTTCTGTGAAGCCATAGGTCTTTAGGCAGGATGGCTAATGCTCTGAGATAAAGGTAGGAGGTGGTATATATTTCACGCTTCGTATAAGAGGCTGGTTATTGTTTGTCTTGTGGGATCGGTGTGACAGAGAAGATGTTGGACTTTAGACTCTCTGCAGGCACAAACGATGTCAAGCTTAGGTACAGAGAGAGAGAGTAGCTTATCGATAAGAGGGGCTGAAGGGTGCAACAATAGCATCACTAGTACTATGCGGGGGATTGGAAGTTTCTGCCTCAAGAATTCCGCAGACAAGCTTAAAAGTCTATATTGCATTGCAACTTTGTTTAATTAACTACTTCACTGCCCTATGAGACTTAATCTTGCCTGAGAGGGTACTCAACGTAGAACCCATTAATTAATAGCGCCCCTTTTCTCAGCGCAAAAGATAATACGTTGGGTATATTCTCCATGGTATGTCTCAGGCGATGCTAGAGTAGATAATCTAAGGATCCATTCAAATCCAGGTCTTTGATATGGGGACTTCATTTGTAATAGTGTGAATGGTGGTTGTTTATTAGACTATTTATTTACTCAGTAATGGACTGAAAGGCGCCACCGCCTTTGGCCGACCCGCCGCTCGGCAGCTCCCTCTGCAGTTAGAGCAGACGCATGGCAGGCGTTTCGACATCACGTCACATCACCGACTGCATACCACTAGAACATCGGTCATCGCCCAGGCTGTTCTAATACACGATCGCATTGTCTGATTCTACCTGTTGGCGAAGTCTCAACGTCTAATTTGTTTCTGTCGGCGGTTGGCGCCATGGTTCCCCAAATCAAACAGGACCCTGACGCGGCATCGCCGTATATCAAGCCCGATCCAGACAGCAAGGATGCTGTTCTCGCCGACATTGACGATGAAGATCTCTACGAAGATGCCGGCGATTTAGATTTTTCGAACGCTGGGCAGAGCGTATGGCTCTCCCGCATTCCTCGAACGCTCTGGGAGCATTGGTCCAACCTCGACGACGATGAAGAAATTCAGATCGGGACGGTTAGGATTGAGGGTCCGCTAAACGACATCAAGCGGGTAGGTAATTACTCTGGATGAGTAGTGCTCACATCGCGGTCATTACCTGCGTGATTGTATCTCCTAAGGATGTTTTCTGACATGCGAATCTCTGTAGGTCAGTTTGCGTATCAATGAACAGGAGGATAACCGCGATATCCCTAAAGATTACCTACTTCAACGGCAGACAGTCAATACAGAGCATGTATCTTCCCATTCTACGCAAAATACATATTTGTTTACAGAAAAGGATATTCCCGGCCATGAGAATCGGATGATCACTTTTGGCGAGGCGCGGTCAGCCCTATATGAGTCGATGAAGCGAGAAGCAAAGAAGAAGGAGCGGAAGAAGAAGTGGGAGCCCTATGTGCGGAAGACAGTACCTAGTATGTTCTCTTTGATCGCTATGTATGGGATGAAGGAGGGATAATGCTCACGCTGTGACAGAACAAACTGCCCTTGTAGGCAGTATTTCCGAGGAATTCAACTGCCTTCCTGTGGAGAATGAAGAATTTCGGCTACTCTCAGAACAGAAAGTCTTGCAGTCTCTCAAACCCAAACGCGAAACCGTCTTCATCGACAAGGTTCCCGGAAAGCTCCTTCAGGCCAGAAACGTTTTACCGGGAGAAAAAGGCGCCTTCGTGGTAAGTAACCTACAAGCCTAACGTGATTCTCGATTTTATGTTGATCTAACATTGATCTAGCAAGCAACAAAGGCGGCCAAACTCAAGCCTCAAGAGAACAAGACTACTCGTATGCCACAAAACGAGCTTCTGGATCTCATTTACCAGTGTTTCCGCGAGTACAGATACTGGCCATTTAAAGCGCTCAAAGCGAGACTTCGACAGCCCGAGGCATATCTCAAGCAAACTTTGGAGATGATCGGTCACCTTGTCAAATCCGGTGATTTCGCTATGACCTGGGAGCTTAAGCCGGAAGCGAAGGAGAGCAGCTATGCGAATGCTTTGGCATATGGCGATGCAAAGGAGGAGATGGCGCCTGGTGCTGACTACAATTTCGACGAGGCCTCCGAGGAGGACGCAACACCTGGGGTGTTTACAGATAATGACGATATGCAGTTTGAGAATGTTCCTTAAAGACTATTGGATCTATGTAGCATAAAGGTCATGGCGTTCATCTTTGGTTCTTCTTCAGGGTTGATTTCATAAAGGCTATTCTGGAGTTATTAATTGTGGGCTTAGGTGCCAAACCATAGTATACTGACAAATGCATCAATTCACAAGCTCTGAGTGTAACTAGATTGAATTTTGGTGGTTAATAGTTTAATACTGTAAGACCAATTTAAGCTGCCTGGATCCCACGTGACCGCACCCGCCACAGGTCGATCACCTCACTTGCATCACCGTGAACAACCATTATTCTTCTTCATTTCATTCCTAACCACACTGTAAAAACCAGAACAAACTTTGTGTACATGTGGTCTACTAACTGTGAATACTAGTCATATTTTTTAGTCACCATGACAGAGGATCAAGACCTAATGGCCAAGATCAGCCAGCTTGCTGGTAAGCATACATGACGCGCACTTAATAATAATTAATAATTATGCCGGCTCATATCAGATAGGCCAGATCAATAGACACAAGACCCAAAGCCACCAAACACCATCGCCTTACGGTAGTGATTACCAGTCAGGTCATTATGTAGCACGCCATGTACCCTCTCGAGGGCGTCCCGGTTGGGCGCCGTATCGCGGACGACCGTATGGGCGAGGTCGTGGCGCTGCTGCCCACCGACATCGTACACTCGTTCTCAACAATGCGGCGACGTCAGGGACTCCAGGTGGCACGACGCCGTCTACTAACTCTGGAATGGATGTTGATAGTGAGAGTCGATCGACAACACCAAATGGATGGGTTGCCAAGCGCGACCGACACATGCAGTTGATCAACTCTGCTATCTACGACCAAGAAGCGCAAGCAAGAGCGAAGGCTATGGAGGAGAGTCGCAAGGCCAAGGAGCAGAAGAAAGCAGAGATCGAGCAGGCCAAAGTACTTAGATACGCGCAGGGTGTTGGCAGGCAGTATCCTAGCTCCGCCGGACCCCAAATTGCTCCAGGTCCGTCTGCGGAGTATCAGGTCTATTTGAACGACATACCTTTCTGTGTCTCACGAGGCGGTAGTAAACTGATTAGAGTGTCTGGTGCGGCTTTCTCTGCTGCCACACTGACCAAGCGGGCTGGCTTACCGTTACTAGATGACCCGAATACCGTCAACAATACACCAAAGAGAGTCACTATTGCCGGGGTTACCTTTGTTCGGAGCAAAAATGGGAATCTCCATCGTCTTGGTGCGGTTACTTCGAAAAGGTGATTGTACTGTACTCGCATACTGGGATTGGACACTCACAAGAAGAACAGAAAGCCCAACGCGACTAAGAAGAATGAACTTTGTCGAAGATTCACTACGACCGGTAACGATGATTTCCCTTCGATAAACCTTAATCTTATTTTCAGCCGTTGTTTGTGCCCGCTAGAACTGTGCTGATTGAGGCGTGATTCCCTAGGTACCTGTTATAAAGGACCATCTTGTCCCTACGTTCATGACCCAGATAAGGTCGCACTGTGCAAAGACTTCCTCCAAACTGGTGATTGCACTGCAGGTATAAGTTGCGATCTTTCCCATGAACCTTCGCCCCACAGATCCCCTACATGTATGCATTTCCTCCGAGGTCGCTGCTCCAACCCGGAGTGCCGATATGCCCATATCCGGTTGGTTCCTGGCGCACCCGTTTGCAGAGATTTTGCAAACTTGGGTTACTGTGAAAAAGGCGCTAATTGCGACCAACGACATGTACATGAGTGCCCTGATTATGCCAACACAGGTGTATGCAACAAGAAACGTTGTCACCTGCCTCATGTTGACCGTGCAGGGCAAATTCGGAAGAACACAGGTGCTAACAAGGCCGATGCCTCGAATAACGATGACTCTGACGCCTCTAGTGAGGATGAAGAGTACGATGAAATTGATTCTGATGATGTTGACTCAGACGACCTTGATGAGGATGAGCCGGAGCTCATCATAAAACGAGACGGCAGTAACGACCTTTCACAGCAACAGGATTTCATCCGCTTCTAATTGTACATGCTCACTAACTGCACCTAGTTGCAAGAATAGTGTAATTGAGGATTTGGCTTGGTTTCAGCAGGGGAAAAAAAAAAGAAGAAGAAAAAGAGAGAAGCAAAAACAATGAAAAGGAAAGAAAAGGAAAAGAAAACGATGGACGAATCAAAATCCAGTAATTGGGAGGTTATCTGCTCTTGGCTTTTTTTTTGTTTTTGGCCTTTTGACGTTTTCTGCTCGTCAGAAGTTACCGATACCCATACAGCATGTTTCACGACTTGTCTATTTGTCTGATGGGCGGAGAAGGATTGACGATGGTTTAGATTGTTCCTTGGGCGACAATCTACGAGTTGATATGGGGGAACTGTAGTGTTACTCGGCACTCTTGACTAGAGATCAGGAATAGAAATGGCACTTCAAGTTATTTTCTATGCAATATTTTTTTCCCTTACTTTACACTTGTACTCGTGGACAAAAAACCTGTGACCACCAGCGTGACAAATGTAACCGTCACCGATCACGCAAAAACTAACAAAGCCCCCCGTGACCATGCCGCAAGGTTCTCAAACGCATGGAGCTTAAGTTGCATCTCATCCCCGTCCTGAGATAAGACTGGCTCTATAAATATCGCTTCCCCTCCCCACCTCAACTTGACCTGTACCGTAAGGCCTTGATTGCTTCTTCCACAACACAAGGATATCTTCAATAAACCCTATAGCTCTTCTACCTACTAGTCATAAGTATACCCAATCTGCACACAAGATGGGCTCCAACAATTCGAAACTAGCCCCTGCCAATAAGAAAAGTAACGAAAAGCCCGCTTGCGCAACAACAGCGACTATGAGATTGCAGCAGATAGCATCCGGAGGAGGCAATGTGGCCACCTATGATGAGCATGAGGCCCGTACATGACCCTGTCCATCTATGCCCAAAACCGTTACAAATATAGTTACATGGAATGGGGCGCTGATAAAATTAGCACCGCCATATAATACGGAAGAAGACCGGGCAAGAAGTCTAGCGATCCCGCGCCTGAAAGTTTGGGAAGAGCTTCTCCTGAGTTCCGACAAGGTAGTACATTACCTATCATCTCGGTGTTCGAAATAGGGAAATACTACTACTACTACTACTACTATAGAGTAGCTAGGTTATATATTGATTGCTTAATATCTCTAACCTGGGGTTATTTTACTTAGAACCGTCTGGCCATTCTTAGTTTCGCCACCAACCCCTATTCGCAGATTCTTACCAATCCGTCTGCTGTGCAGGCGGTGGATAGGCCAGTTTTCAATGTCAAGATCCCGTTGGAAGGCGCCCCGGTCACGAATCAGCGCTCGTCAGGCCGCTGCTGGCTGTTTGCGGCGACGAACGTCTTCCGGGTGCCACTCATGAAGAAACACAATCTGAAGGAGTTTGAGCTCAGCCAAGCGTACTTATTCTACTGGGATAAGATCGAGAAGGCCAATTGGTTCATGGAGAAGATCATAGAGACGGCGGATGAGGATCTGTCCAGTCGCTTGGTGCAGAAGCTGCTTGAAGACCCCGTCACGGACGGGGGCCAATGGGATATGGTGGCAAACCTGGTGGGCAAGTATGGCTTGGTGCCTCACGACCTCTACCCGGATAACTTTAGTGCCCAGAACAGTGCGAAGATGAACTGGCTCGTGACGGTGAAGCTACGCGAGCATGCATTGACGCTGCGGCGGTTGGCGCAAAGTCAGCCCGAGAGACTAGCTACACAGAAGGATGAGTGTCTGAAAGAGATCCACTCCCTGGTGACTATCATGTTGGGCCCGCCACCAAGTCCAAAGGAGACTTTTCACTGGGAATATCATGATGCCGATGGCAAATTTCGGGAAGTATACGACAGCCCGCAGGGATTTGCGAGGCAGGCCTCGGTGCAACTGGCCCGAGGAGATGTTGATCCGAGGAGAATGTTGAGCTTGGTCAATGATCCTCGGAATGAGTATGGCCGACTCTTGACAGTAGATAAACTGGGTAATGTAGTGGGAGGACGTCCGATCACCTACATCAACATGGACATGAAAGTGAGTTTCTACATATAACATTGTGTTTTAACGGTGACCAACGCATCCCCTCAGACGATTAAGGCCGCTGCGATTGCAATGCTTCGTGCCGGTCACCCTGTTTTCTTTGGTTGCGATGTCGGAAAATTCTACGACGCAAAACTTGGAGTGATGGATCCTTGGCTACTAGACATCAAATTGGGATTCAATACCACGCTGCGCATGGATAAGGCGCAAAGACTGAATACTGGCGAGTCATCCATGACCCATGCGATGGTGCTGACAGGCGTTCATGTTGAGAAGGGCCAACCAGTGCGATGGCGGGTGCAGAACTCCTGGGGTGAAACTGTGGGCGACAAGGGCTGGTTTGTCATGGCAGATAAGTGGATGGACGAGTTTACGTATCAGGTAGTGGTTGATTCCCGGTTTGTTTCAAAGGAGGTGCGAGATATTCTAAATCAGGAACCAGCAGTGTTGCCACGATGGGACCCGATGGGGGTTCTTGCGTGACAGGTGACCAATCCTAGAAATATCCGATAGTCACAGTTCTACAATATCCTCCGTCATAGAGCAAAAATGTTTGAAGGATAGAGGTGGCCTAGGAGACTCTACCACATGTACACTTAGGTACGCAGATACTCTGCTTCGCAGGAGGAAGGGCCACATACTGTGGTGAGCTGAAACTCACCAAGCCCGCAGAGTGCTTCAAGTGAACTTGAAACAGGGTCAGATCTTGAATTTGCGCGTGTTCTGAGGCATCACCAGTGGTGCCACAAGTTGTCAAACTTGTCAAACATGTGACTCACTCATCGGCGGTCTTTCTGCTGCACCCCATAGGCAAGGTACACACCCGCCCAAGAAAATGTCTGAGTGTCAGTCTACCTGTACGTCCCTATGCAAGTCCTAAGGCAGATGGGATCCCATGGTGATCTGATCACCGTCTGTGCCTGATGACCCCCCGTACGATTATTGGTCCAATCAGATCATGGAGGGTCAGGAGAGGCGAACCGGCCAATGGCAGCGATTCCTTTAACACCGATATTTCGTCGAACCGATGAGATATTCGTGGTTAGCTTCTGGGGAAGATGGAGCTTGGATCCGATAGGGAGGTCTTCGAGAATATTGCTATGATCCACAGTGCTAATTTCGCTTGGGCTAATACTTGACTGAATGATATCAGCTTCAGGGAGACATGTTCTGGTGGTCGACGTTGACCGCCGTCTATACCGATGTGCTTCCGTAGATCAGACGTTTTTTAGGGTTTCCTGCCCGTTTAGGCCTCTGTGGTCCAAGAGAGGACTAAAAGTAAGATTTCATCTGAGTCTTGACAGGTAATATTGAGCAGTCTTCACTCTTGTACCTACTCCTACTAATGTCTGAATGATGTACTTTATCTCCACGGTTCCATTCTCCTGGTCTCCGTGGCTTGCTGTCGAACAGCAGAGTAATTCTGTCGATCAACATGGTATGCAGATTCTCTCTCCCATGTTGGGCAACAAACTGCACCATGCACACGAGTCCGAGCATAGCCAAAAAAAAAAAAAAAAAAAAAAAAAAAAAAAAAAAAAAGTCAAAATGCTTTGGACCCACTGCTCCAGTGCCCTTTGACTGGGCCTGTCCGTAAGCTCCCCGAAAATGGTAGAGAAACCGCGAGGCGTGGATAATGTCGGTATCAGCGGTATAGAGGCTTCCCTCAAGTCTCGGCACAGTCTCCGTTTGATTCGGTCTCGTCGCAATGAGGCGAAAAAAAAATTGAAAAAAAAGGGGGAATCCGAAACCTTCTTCCAGAATGAAGAAGTCTTGCATATAGTAAAATTGCGACTGCCTACTTTTATGGAGCAAGTCACGGGAAGAGTATAGCAGAATGACTGCGGGCAACTCCACCGGCAGTGCACCGTGCCCTACAATTGGGTCAACCGCTCCTGTTCACCGCCAGGATGGCCAATTCCACATCGTCATCCTCATGGAACATATCACGCCTAAACTGGAAGGCTAAGAGTGATTCCTATTTTTTCCCCTTCCGACTCCAGATACTAGGTACGGAGATTAAAGGGTGACAAATAAAGCAAAGCCAAAAAAAAGCATCGCACTTTGAGTCACATGTAACACAGCAGTGTATGGTACGAAGAGGTGGTATAATACTATACAGAAAGAATGAACAAGTTGGTCTAATGGTAAACTATGATTTGCCCTATGTCCAGTCCTGCTCTGTTTCAAAGAGGCAGGCTTGGAATCCGATTGGGTTGGTCCCATGTCTATATTCCTACCCGGTCTTTGTTGTCGGTTCCTAATTTGCATGTTGGATATCAACTCTCATCATGGGCTCCGGCAGTTTGGCACGAAGGATTCGAACAACATGGCCGGCTGCATGCAACGGCCGTAGGGATGGTGCGAGACTCTTCAATCTCTTACTCTCATCCAATTCGTTCCTGATTTCTTTCTTTGGACAATCACCCCCCATAAGTATTTCACGCGATTATCGCGAGTAACCCTACACCCTCAGGATTCTCACCCCAACCGTGCGAGGCCAAAGAGCTCGGACAATTGTTCTCAAGGAAACGTGGCAGCAGCGTTCTACTTCCTCACCATGCTGCCTCATTACCTACATCTAAATTAGTAGTTCCCATGCTCCATACCCATGCACGCACGTACACATACTACCCCATCGAGTCTAGAGGACAGTCAAACCTGAAACACCCATGATGTAGTGCACTGCCGGAAGGGGGAATCGTCCAGAGAAGCAGACGGTGCTTCGAGAAGACCACAAGGGGAGTCTGGAGTGAGTCATACCTACTGCGTTGGGGATGTGGGTCAGCTCGTCCTCTTTGTTTCATCTCATTGAAGGAAACCCGCTGTACCCTCTGTGGATCTCGCTACCTTAGTTGGCCTTAGCTAGTACCTTAGGTTACTCAGGTTATAGGTAGCGTTCACCTTCCTATTAGGTCGTGTGCTAGTATCGTCCCATAGTAAGCTTCATTATTACGGATAAAAGATGGAACAAAAAAGAAACTGGGCGAGGAGGATCTGGTGGATCGCCGCTCCGCTTACTGCTTTCTACCTGATAGACGGATTCAAGGAACACGTTTTCCCTTACGGTGGCCGGGAGCTGTTACTCTGCGGAGGGCTATTTCCATTTGCAAATGTTTCTGCGATTTCGGCCGAAAAGTACCTAGTCTTGCACAATGAGTCATAGACCATTGCAGGGAATCGGAATGCAATTGAGACCGATGGGAAATTTGGAGTATTGCTCGAGGATGACGATGATGTCAATTAGCTTTTGTACGTTAGAAGGAGCAGTAATTTGCTTTCGTTTAGATTCCATGATAGATTATCTTAGTACTTGGTATACAATTCAGCACTAACTCGTTAGCTAGTTAGTTAACTAGTACTAGAGGGATTAGCTAAAGGACGCAAGGGAGAACAGCGCCAAAAGCGAGGTAGAGAACGTGACTCTGTAACCCCTCCAACTTTAATCGAGGGGCAATCTGTCTATCATGAGGTACTACTTCGCACTACAACAAGGATTTGTCTCAAACTGCATGAGGGCCGCTCCGTCGCTTTGGACTACTAGGGCCACAGCTCTAAGCTAGTCATTGACCAAAGAGAGGAGAGAGTGAGCGTCAACCCAAGCTCGCCTTGTTTCTCTGCATGAGAACCATATCGCACGAGTTTGACCGTTATTTTACTATAGGTACTTCCGTTGGAGGGTTGGTTCCCCGCAGAATTGCAAGCAATGATGCCTTACCTGATTCAAAGCTGCTGACTTAGCACCACGAACGAGTCGATGACGAGTCGGATGCTAGCCTCATTTTCGAATCAAAAGTCGGTTCTGATGTGATCGCGATGCCCTCCGGTTCGTTTAAATCGTTGTAGGGGCGAAGATACGGATTCGCCCTCGGAGTCAAGCACATCGTTATCCATTAGATACTCTCCTTTTGTTGTGGTGATTCTATTCCCTTTTCCGTTGTTTCTTGTTTCCATGTATAATTCTTATTATTGTTGGCTAGTTCGCTATTATGTTTTTTTACATAATTCTGGCCGGGCTTTGGTTATCTTCGGCGCCGTCCAATCTGATCTGTCTGTGCTTTTCTGCATGCCTCTGCTTCTGCGGTACATCCGGAGTACTACTACTAGTACTGTCATCGCTCAAATCGTTGCGGGAAGCACGGGTGTTTTGACGGAACGGGCGTCAGTTGGCCTGCGGACTAACCGAAAAAGCAAAAGGGCCCTTTCCCTCATCGGGTGGATCACTGGATCTTCTCCCGGCCCGGCCCTACTGTACCACAGATGAAGGGCAACAGGGAGGCAGGGATATGCCCAGCAAATCAGTCATAGAGGGAGAGGTGATCTAACTGAGTCTACTTTCAAGATGTAATTCGTTCAAGCATTTCGACATGAGTATCACCAGTCTGTGACAGAGGAAGCTGGAAATCATTTCTTTAGCTTGTCACAATGGTCACACTATGTGTGGGAATGATTGGTCGTGATCGACTGAATGATGGGACTCTTGATACAGTATTGTATGACATTCTTGTCCATCTGATCATCGCCAAAGCCCCTCCCTGCCAGGGTTCTTACCCTCAGACGGGTAGTCGTATGTATCATGGTACCGTCATGTAACCCGCAAGCCAATCTTATTCTAAAAGTCGATCATGGGATGATGGGATGGTGGTGATGCGCACAGACAGGCCCTTTTTTGGGCATCACCAGGGCCAAGAGACCCAAGATAGGTAGGCAAACGGGCTCAGGTACCTATAGTACTTCATTGCTTCGTGGGGGGAGGGAGGTTTCGGACGGTTTGGGACTGGTTCCGTACCTTACCAATCATACTGTTCTGTTTGTGCTGAGGAACTTGCGGTGCCTGAGTCAGGCTGGGACGACCGCATCCGGTACCTACATATTGAAGATAGCAAAACCTGAACGGAGGGCCCCCGTTCCATCAACTGGATTGGGGGGAAGGGACGATGGGATGGGAGGGGGGGAGAGAAGTCCATCTGGATGACTGTTGAGGGGACTGTGAAAGTGAAGAAGATTCGATAGGCTATCAATCAACGGCGGTCCTCGGCCCCACCGGCGGTCATTCCATGGTTCGAATACCGACTACCGACTACGTTGAAGGTACCAGTACCAAGACTACATACTACTCCGTAGTTAGCAGGTCCCAAAAGCTACCGCTACCGGTATGAGGATATCGGCTATTCCGGCTAGAAGTTGCCTCCAGAGACAGGAACGAGGGAAAGAAACGGAGGATATGCCTCTCTATACTCTCATGCACAGAGTACACACATACATATGATATCAGATTGAGTTCTATATAGGTACCTGTACATACTTTGTACGCTGTCTGTACTCTGTATAAAGAGCAATGTAGTCGCGGTGCATTGCTTGCATGGAGGGGCATTGCTTACACATGGGAATACTGATAGTTAGTTAGTAGGCATTGAGTATTAATACTATACCCTCTTTGTACTAGTTTGTCAGGCTGCTAGTCTGTGAGAATCGGAGTCTTTCTCTGTCATCGACTCTGTCGCTGCCTCTCCTCTGTACCCGCCAGGTCCTGACCGAGTACTCAGTCGGTATACCCATCTTAGAAGGGAGTGACTTCCACAGACATAGTAATCCGCGGGGGACTCAGGTATCAATCAGTCAGAGGCATTATTCACGAAGGACAAATGGACGGATGAGTAACGGTGCTTAATCATCCAGACTCTGGGTGCTAAAGGTAAAAAGTCCCCCTGCGAGCTGCACGTCTGCCCAACGAAGCATCCAATGACCGATGCTCGTTAATCTCGGGAACAGCCAGAAATCGTCGCCTTGCCTTTTTAGCTTTTCCCGCTGACCGCTGGAAGGTACTCATGTCTTTGGTATCAGCGTTTAGTGACTTTCTGTGGGCGTATGGGCCCTTTGTGTCCTAGAGCCGATGGGGAATTCTCTTTGGGAGAGATTTCTATGGAGCAATCGAGAAAGATGAATTAGAATTGAGATTTATGGTTAACATTATTTACGGGTGTATGATTTTATTTTATTTTATTTCCCATTTTTTTTATTTTAATTTTGATTTTTGAATTTCTTGATTTTTATTTTATTCCGTTTTTCTTTTTCTTTTTCTTTATTTTTTCTTTTTATTTTTTTTTTGTTCTAAAAAATTGTTTCTATCAGATCATACACTGGCTGGTACCTGAGGCACTCTGCCGACTTCCCTGAACCATCCCGAAAGATATATGGACTTCCCCCTCCCTCTTCATCTGGTCCTTCCCTCCTCCAGAATCCAACGGATCTGAGCTTCAAACTCTTTTTTTAAACAAAGAGGCTTCTCCTGATCACAAGAGACCTCTTCTTTCCCCTTTACAAGAATCGATCTTCTTCCTTTCTCCCCTCAACTTAACTACCACCTGACTTCCTCTACTCCATATTCTTCTCCTCCACTACCGACCTTCCATTCTACCTACTTCCTACTCTTATTCGCTATTTTTAAAACTTCTTCATTGTCTATACCATTACCTCCCAATCATCCTATATCTCTTCATCTTCTCTACTCGTCTTCTTTTCATCCTCAATCCAACCACCCAAATAAAAAACCCCGCACGTTTTTTCCGTACAATCAGATTACACACCGCCTCTTGACTACTATCACGGCGCTTGCTTCCAAACAACCTTTTTCATCCTTCATTTTTATCATATACACACATATTCACAATCATGGCAAGGTATTCTCAACCGTCATTTGACTTCTACCAACCATCTCCTTCAAATTTGGATGCAAAGCCTTCATTTACTGAGGAAGACGAGATGAGCGTATTGGATGATAAGATTCTCGACTCGACGTCGCCCGAACTTTCATCTTCCATTGCCGACCACCGGCGCTCTTCATATGATCATGCACCGGATGCTTTCTCACATCGTGATTCAGTCTGGTCCGATTTCTCTCAGTCCGTCCACAGCAACCAATCCCGGCATAACTCCCATGTCGGCCATCATCTTTTCGAGTCCGCTCCAAATCCTTTCATGAGAATGGACGGTGCTCACCACCCAGCCACCGCGTACGGCCAGCAGGCATCTTGGGCACTTTCCAAGGAGACTGGCTCATGTACTCCTGCCGCTATGTACGACCATCATTTCTCATCGGACCTCGACAACGGCTCATCGGCGCCGTTCTCGGGCGGTGCTGTTGGTCCGGTGAGCACAATCAACATCCCGTCCATGTCCTACCGCCCCGGGATGACCTTTGCGCATCCCGGTGCTGTGGCCATGTCCCCACAGTCCAGTCAAGGATGGATGCCTGCGTCCACCGACATGCCAGATGCTGTTGCCCGCACCACCAAGAGCCCCACCTATCGGAATAGCTCTCCCTTGAGCGTCCGGAGGGATGGAATTCGGAAAAAGAATGCTCGTTTTGAGATTCCGGCAGAACGAACCTTGAGCAACATCGACCAGCTAATCGCCCAGTCGACCAATGAGGAGGAGATCAAGGAATTGAAGCAACAGAAGCGGTTACTAAGGAACCGCCAAGCTGCGTAAGTAGAACCCTCACTGGCTGTTCAGCTCCATAGCACTCTAACAATTACATTTAGCCTGGATTCGCGCCAACGGAAGAAGCTGCATACCGAGAAGCTGGAGGAGGAGAAGAAGCAGTTCACCCAGATCATCAACGACCTCGAGGAGGACTTGCAAAATATGAGGTTACGGGAGGCTGAACTTATGCGCGAGAAGAATGAATTGTTCGCTGCGCAGCAGGAGTTCTACCACCATCTCAACAATATGGCAATGGAAAAGGAGGAACTGATCCGGGTGCATACCTTGGAGACGGCCGAGCTTCGCAAGAAGAACAATATCCTCAAGGAAACCGTGGAAAAGCTCGAGAGACATGCCAGACCCTCTGCCTCCAATCTGACGGCCGACTTCTCTGACTTCGAGAACCTCACCATGGACAATACTCCCTGGGAGGAACTTACCATGGTCAATAGTCTCTCCCTCGAGGCCGATCCAGTTACTAGCGCTCCTGCCAACGAGAGAAGCACAGAGAAATCCGCGAACAGCGACTACCCCTTCAGCTGGAATGCTTTCTACATGTGTCTTCTTTTTGGCGCCTACATCGCCTCCAACGGTACTTCTCTCTCTGCTCGCGCCATCCCACAGCTGTCGGAGGAATACCGCGCGGAGTCTGCCAACGTCCTCAAGGCTGTCTTGTCTTCTACCCCACCAGAACTAGCACAGTCTTCGAACCAGCCCGCGGTCTCTGCGTCGTCTGGGCCGCTCCCGACCACCATCAGTGGGGCAGAGATGGCTCAGATGACTGGAGGCACTGTCGCCCCGTCCAACCTAGACGAACTCCACAACTCGTTGGCGATGCCTACCAAGGCGCAGGAACAGGAACAAGTCTTCTCTCTCAATGCTGATCAGTACAACTCCTTGACCACGTACGATGGCAACGGTGCTGAATACAAGCCGCAACAGGCTTCCCACCTCCAACAAGCGTTGGCTGCGATGCGGGGCAACGCGGCTCAGAAAATGCCGAACAAAGCCACCTCTGATGTCTACTCAAGATCGCTCATGTGGGATCGGGTTCCTGAAAAGGTAATCCGGGACTTCCGACGGATGGTCCAGGAGTACGGTGTTGCTCCCGTTAAGGAGGAACAATCCGGCTTCAGCCAGCCTCAAGTAGCATAGCCGACAAGACTTCAAGTCACCGGACACCATCCACCTCAACTCTCCTCACCATGTCCACAGAAAGCCACCTTGCCTAGCCTTCCTTCCTTCAAAGCAAAACGTCCACAACGGTTCCTCTGCTTTTTTTTTCGCCTCTCTCGTCTTCTTTCATTTGCAAACCAGTTTACTCTAGCGCTTTTTTATTTTTACGGATATACGACGATTAAACCAGACATTAGCCATATGCATGCATAGACAGCTTACCATTTACTTCGACCGGATATATTTAACCGAGCTCTTCATTGATCTCGTCTCACAATTTAGCGATGTGTTTATATTTTTCGCGCTCCTTCGGAATTTTCGGCGTATATATGATTTACCGTTTTTCTTGGCTTGGGTTTGGGAATGAATCTCACAGAAAGTCAGAAACATATTGCATCTATGTATACTCAAACTTCTTACGTGTTCTTCTTTCATGGTTTTGTTGATGAGTTTCCGGGGAGGCATGATCTTATTTAACGCTGGACGCTGTTTCCAGTCTGAAAACAGCAAAACGGTCCCACAGAACGACCCTTTTGATCAGCATTGCATTGATTATGGTTCAGGAAATATTGTTTTACACCTGTTATTTTTGCGTTTGGTTGCATTGCGAGTGAGCTGAACTGGGCTAAGGGTGGTTATCTTGTTACGATTATTTTTATGATATGACTGATATGTTCTACGATGAAAAATGCCTGTTAATGTTTTATGTTGATGATGCTTTCTGAACAGTTGGGCCACAACATAAGTGTGGCCCTTTTGCAGATCTTGATTCATTTCCTTTGTCAAATACTTCTATACAGGTCTCCTCTCAGAAGGTTGGCCTTTGCTTTTGCACTTGGCTTTACTGTTGGGCACTGGCCCGTGCCATTCCTTTGAATTACATTTCTTTTGTCAATCAAATCTATGTAATATGAATCATGGTTTGAATTGCATATGCTTCTATATCCCTTGAGTTAATTGATGGTAATATGCGTTCCACATCCTCCTGGGCCTCGGATCTTGAATCTGTAGGTAGTAAGCATTCTTCCGTAACGTTCGCAGAAGGTGTTTAAGCACTGCACAATGACATCTTTTACATGCAGCCATACATGAACCCCACCTACCTTTAATCTGATCGTAATGGGTAATTGTTCCGAATCTCAACCTCCACGGACTACTAGCACCCCCTCTACTCACTAGGAATTCTGTACGGCACGAATACATATATACTTATATATAAGTCGACTGCTTCACACTAATCTCATAGACTGTATTCATAATACCAGATAGAAGGGCGTTGTATCACTCAGACCAAGAACTCAAAGTGTAAACTCAAACCTGTCATCCTGTCACAAGCCCACCAGCAACAGGTCAGCGGCAAGATATGATAACAGCATAATATTCACAAATGAAGCAAAGCTCCACAGTCCATAATACATCAACTAAAACAGGGAATCATACATGGCAAATAAAATAAAAAAAATAATAAGGAGAGATTAAAAAAAAAAGGAAAAAGGGAATAACTAAACAAAAGTACTAATGGTATAGATTGGGTTGCCATCAAATGAGGCTGGCATTGGGTCATCAACATCGTTGCAAGTCACTTGGTTTAAGGTCAGATCATAGTGGCACATTCGGTATGTAATACGCAGTATGAATCATAGAGTACCAGTGAAGTGAAAGGTAGGCTTTGTACTCCCTTACGGGCTGACCCATCGTTGGGGTGGTGATCCTCCCCTCATCCTATAAGCTCAGACGTTTGGCTGGCTGATCTCAATAGCTGAGCAATAACTCTATCTCCAATGATGTAGTCGAGAGTCATCTGATGAACAAAGAGACGGGCCCGTAGACAGGGGTTCCTTAGTGGAATGAGGCTGTAAGGTACCGGTAGCATTCGGCTCATTTGGGGTTGTATTTTTCTTTCCATATCCTGTAATTTAAGCAACGAGCATGTTAGCCTAACATTCGGACAATTTATAGGTCGGCGCGGGTGGGCATTGTGGTTGGTTGCAGGTGTGAGGGCAGTTTGCATGGCGCAGTTGTAGAAGATGCGATGGGAGCCTATCGATTGAACCGCTGCCGCTGATCCCTGACATGATATCTGCAGGTGATAGCGAAGCGCCAAATCCATACATGCGGCACCTCACCACAATCCTGAGGGGATTTGCAGTAGGGTAACCGCCTAAGATCCAAAAATAAAAATACAAAACAAAAACGGTAAGGGTCGGCCTAAACGTACCAGGAATTCCCAACTAATTTGCTCCCTTTCTGCTCGGCCAATCGGTAATATTTAGCAGCCGTGAACTATACATTGGCACAGCCGGGTTAGTTAACTGGACGGCCTAGGATTCCCAAGCGAACCAAGCGCAAGAGTGATGCGAATCGCAAAGTATTGATGCCCGAGAAACGAGACCCCGATGACCAGGATGGGTATAGCAAACGTTCTTGAGCCTGTATCCTCGCTGAAAGGATGCGCACGACACATTCAAACGTACCTTGTCCTTTTTCCCACCAAATCCCTCCAGGTAGCACCATGCGACCTCATTCATGGCGTCGGTGTCGCCCAAATTCGCAGCCGTTTCAAAGTACTGTCGCGCCGCTGCAGGGTCTTTCTTGACTCCCCAGCCGTTGCGGAAGCAGTTACCCAGCTCAAAGATAGCAAGAACCAATTCCCCTTTGGCTGCACCGCCCTTTTTCATACCTGCTTGGAGAGCTTGGGACTCAATCGATGCTGAGTTTGATGCTGCAGCCGAGAGATAGGTCACTGCCTGTGCTTCCGATTTGGGACATCCCCAACCATGCCTGGAGGCAAATCTGGTTAGAACCTTTTCGGCACCGGGAAAAGTAAAAGATAGCACTAAAAAGTAGGATGCTAATGGGAGGGACTCGGTGTTGCGTAGTTCATACCTTAGTGCGAGGCCGTAAAGTACTTGGCTCAGTGCGTTATTTGCACCGTTGGGATCTGCTAACCGGCGAAACATTTCTGTTGACTTCTCCAATTCTGCAAGAACTTGCGTCAGAACACGTCTACGCGTACCTCTATTACAGCTTCTTCCTTACCTCCAGCTTCATGGAGCCGAATCGCTTCTTGGATGTTAACCTATGCACGGCGTCAGTCTTCGGATCCAGAAACCAACACAGTCGCAACTGTCGCGCATCTCTTACGTCTCCTTGAGGATCACTGAAACCACTTCGGCTGGAGCTCCTTGACCGCGATTCTATACTATTTCTTCCAAGGCTCGGCGAAGTCGGTGATAACGGAGTTGCAAGATTCGGATTGCGCTGCACTAAGACCGTTGCTCTTTTCTCCCACTGAGCCTCCCTCTCCTGTTCATCGCCTCTCTCATTCGTTATCTGCGGAAGGTCTGACGGGATGTTGGTCGAGGTAGCGATGGAATTCCGTGAGCTGCCACGATCGCGATGGAGCAATTGCGACAGTCTTCGTTCGCGTGGTTGAGACGTGGGGGATCCTAGGGACTCCGATGGCGTTCTCGAGCGACTGAATGGATTCAGTGACCGACGGCGCGAGGAAGAGCTAGGCGGCGATACTTCAAGATGTGTGTCGTGATGCTGAAAGACATCGTCGCCGTCGTATATGGGTGGGGTGACGACTTCTTGTGAAGTAGTATCGGATCGTACGATTTGAGGCAGCGGGCTCAGAAACTCGGAAGGAACATCAGCCGCATGTTGACTACTGGCATCGTTGATTCTATCCTTCTTATGAAGGATATCTCGCAAAGGCATTTTTGTTGCGCGTGCTGATCACTCGGAGACCTGCGGACCGGAAGGTACCCGACCTTGTTTGCGGTGTTTAATTTAAGGAATTGATGAATGTGGAGAGAGACGACGACGGACTGTAAGAAAACTGGGGAACAGTTGACATTGAAATATCTTGCCAAACACGAGCACAAAAGAAAGCCTCAGCCTTACGGTCGAATGGGAGGCAGACAGAAGCGCCGAGGTTGGGGCAGTGTCAACGGTGATCCTCGTACAAGGACAGATTGATGATATTTTTTAAGTTAGTCAGTGCCTTTCTTTCATCTCTGCTTTGTCTGCCTTGGCCCCCAGTTGCCGGAAGATAACGAGTCTGGTCATTCTTTTCCGACCCATTCATTGCTCTTGGTCACGCCGTTGAAGCGTTTACCCCGCGGGATTACTCATGTAGATCTCCCTTGGTTGTTCTTGTTAGGTATGGGTCTGTATACCCTCAAATGATGTTCCCTCTCCCTCCTTCTCTTTCTCTCTCTTTCTCTCTCTCTGTCGGTCTCTGTCGGTCTCTCATGGACAATTCCACCCTAAAGTCCGGCAAAAACCTGGGACAGGTTCAATGAGGGTCAACCGCCGGGTTTATCTTCTCAGATAGTAGAATACGATGACGTCTCAATGTCTCAAAAAGTGTATGCATAAATGATGGAGTGGGTTTGTCAGCAGGCATGCCCTTATGCAGACCTCAAAGATCCACACACCTTCATGCTCTTATCCAGCACACCGAACAATAAGCGTATTCATATCCTCACTGGCCAGAGGGTTCGTGTAAGTCTAGAAATTGAACCTTCTAGTTACTTCCTAGTTTGTTACATTATGGGACTGTTCTGTCACTTCCACCTTAGATCATTAATTGTGATATACACACAATGAAAACGGAAGAGACGGAAACTAAACTTCAGAAAAAAAAGAGAAAGAAAAAAAAAATCAAAATTAAAATCAAAACAGAAAAACCCGAAGGAGAGGTCAGACAACCAGCATTCAGTTTGAAGAGAGCATCCAATCCTGTGCGCATCTTGAGCTTTTAAACGATAAGGGCGCATGGGTCCCCCATCCCTTGTTAAATCAGGGTTCGGAAGTTTCTTCACAGATCGAGCAAGAAATCCGATTTACATGAGGGTATTAGCTAGTTTGCTTAGGAACTCGTATTGGTATGTCTAATGTAGCACAGGAAATAGATCTTTAATTTATACATATTGCTAATAGCGAGGCTATTCATGCAACGTCCATTTACTGAGCCTTGGAGGAGGACATGATACCTATGGATTCAAATTAGTACTGGAGGCGAACTGGCAAAAGTTGGCTATATGTATAACTTACGCTCAACATCAGCGACGCTCTGCTGGAGGATCTGCTGGAGGACCTTGGGGTTCTCAAGCTCCTTCTGGATCTTGCCGATGACGGATTCGGCAAGCTCACGCTGCTGGCGCTGCTTGACCTGACCTTCGTAGCGAACCCACGAGTCGAGAGCCTGCTTGGCCTCGTGGGCAAGGGCAGTGCGCTGCTCAAGCTCATAGGCCTGAGCCTCAAGCTGGGCA
Organism: Aspergillus bertholletiae; assembly: GCA_009193595.1. Taxonomy (NCBI): domain Eukaryota; kingdom Fungi; phylum Ascomycota; class Eurotiomycetes; order Eurotiales; family Aspergillaceae; genus Aspergillus; species Aspergillus bertholletiae. Next base: position 90,229 of record ML736164.1, read on the forward strand.
GTTTCCTTGGGTCGATCGTTAGCGATCCCTTGTTTCATGAACTCCCAGGGTATTGCAAAATAACGCGAGGATTTACCTTAGAAACAGCGAAGAGCTGCTTGGTGACCTCAACGACACCGGCGAGCTCCTGGACGTTGTCCATACGCTGCTTAACAGCGTTGGTGTGGTCGGCACGAGCAGCGTTCAGGATATCCTTGTGCTTCTGGACCTGGCCCTCAGCCCACTCACGGTACATGGGGCCACCATACTTAGCAGCGGCGGTGAAAACGCTGAGAAGACAGAAAGCAGCAACGGTTTCCTCGTTCATGACATAAAGCTCATTGCTGATAGCGGCAATAGAGAGACCGGCAGCGGCGGAGAGGGTGGCAGTCTTGGAGATCAGGGAGTTGCCGGGGAGGGCGTCGAGGATCGACTGGGCCTTCTTCTTGGGGTCCTCGGTAGGGACGTTGGAGACCGAACGAGACACGGTCAGGTTGGCGATGGGAGCGACGTTGCGCGAGACGGTCGGCCGGAGCCGGGCAGCACCTAACTGGGGTTAGCGACAAAAATCGAACGTTCGACGAGGCCGTATAGAGTTGTGTAAGGCATACCAATGGCGCTCTTAGCAAGACGCGAAGCCATTGTAACGATGGGAAGACCTTGACAAGATGTGATGGATGAACGGAACTGAGGAGACTTGAAGTCGGGATGGTTTGGGCGGTGCGGGAAGACACTAGCCTTCTCCAGTATAGCGCGGCTAATCGGAAAAACCGTTAACCGAGGAATTTCCAAAAATTCATGGTTTGAAGAAGAGTAAATGTGCCAAACGGCGTATGATTTCCATTTAGACGTCGTTATAAAAATTTGCGGACACAATGCCTGCCCCTACAGTCGGAGCTACGAGCTCCAAGAAAAGAAAGAGCCTCAAAGAGAGCGGTGTCCCGTCGTCGAAACGTCGTGCAGTGGCAGAGAATGATAGCGCAGATGTGATGGTCGAAATCTCTCAATTGGAAGAACAGATTTCTGAGTCGCGAAAGTACTACAACAACATCGCTAAGCTGATTTCGATGCTCAATGTGGACGATGATGCTACCAACCCAAATTTGGCCGTCGCTGTATCCCTCTGTCGAGTGTTCAGCAGATTGATTGCTGGTGGAGATATGGCGGAGACAAACAGGGCCGCAGAGAATGAGAAGATCATTGCAGCATGGTTGAAAGAGCGCTGTCGCGAATACCAGAAGGCACTTTCTGCCATACTGCGCGAGGGTGATACGTCCGCTAAGGTTTGTCGCTCCCAGTTGGCTCCCGGGTCTAACTCATGCTAACCCTAGGCAGCTCACAGCTCTCACTCTCTGCATGCGCATAGTCAGCGAACGTGCTACTCATATACCTGGCGAGGACACTCAGGTCTGGTTATCTGGTCTGTTCAAGAACATCATTGAAGCCATTGTCAAAACCGATGATAGTGAGGCGCTGCGATCCGAGTTCCTCGAGAAGTTCGCAAAGGAATACGAAGATGTGCGGTTCTATACCTTCATGCAGATTGCGTATGTCATATTATCATATTCTCCTAATAAGCACCCCAAAAACCTGTGCTAACAAGCCTCCAAAGCGATATCGCAGAAACGGAACAAAGCACAGAAACCCTCGACGTCCTCATCTCCATGCTCTCGGCCTTCGACACAGTGCCCGGCCCCGAGCACGAATTCAAGAACTTCTACGTCAAATCCAGCAAAAAGAATAAGAAGCTCACCTCCATTAACTCCCATAAGAAGCGCGCCCAAGACGCCTGGCTTGCCGTCCTCCGCAACAACCTTTCCGAATCCCAGCGGAAAACCCTTCTCCGCATGATGGTCCACAATATCGAGCCCTGGTTCAACCGTCCCGAACTGCTCATGGACTTCCTAACAGACTCCTACAATGTCGGCGGCGCAACCTCCCTACTCGCCCTCTCCGGTCTCTTCTACCTCATCCAGGAGAAGAACCTGGATTACCCACAATTCTACCAAAAGCTCTACTCGCTCCTCGATGCCGACCTACTCCACTCCAAACACCGTTCCCGCTTCTTCCGCTTGATGAACACTTTCCTCGCTTCCACCCATTTGCCGGCTACACTGATCGCCAGCTTCATCAAGCGTCTCTCTCGTCTTGCGCTTAACGCCCCTCCAGCCGCCATCGTTGTGATCGTCCCCTTCATTTACAACCTTCTCAAATCCCACCCCACCTGCACCTTCATGCTCCATCGCGTTATCAAGGACGAAGCCAAGGCCGAATTGGAAGCTAACGGAATGGACGACCCGTTCGATCCAGAGGAGCCTGATCCGGTTCGCACATCTGCCTTGGAGAGCAGTCTGTGGGAGATTCACTCCCTCCAACAACACTATCACCCTAATGTTGCCGCGATTGCACGAATTGTATCCGAGCAATTCACCAAACAGTTCTATAACCTTGAAGACTTCCTGGACTATACCTACCAGGGCATGGTACAGGCAGAACTGGGAACAGAGGAGAAACCCATGAAGCGGATCCCTGTTATTGAGTATCACATCCCCAAGCGGATATTTACTGATCGAATGTTGGATGAAGATGGAGGTGTGGATACCGCACCGGGGAGCCTTGTCAGAGGCTTATGGGATTTTGCATAAATGATACGCGCGATGCATAGGTAGACTTTCATTTTTTCTTCTTCTTTTAGCGTACATAATTGGACTGGTTTGATTAACATACAACGAATATTATAAGCTTGACACATCCGAACCGTGAAGGATTGTATCAAATCGTAGTTCTACCATTCAGTCTATCTACTAAATAGACCGCCTTGCCCTTAAAACACAAAAGAGTGAACAGGAATAATGGATCTACCTAAATAAAACATCCCGAAGAAGAAGAAATCCCAGCATTCAAACGTACATCCCCACAACTCCGGATGAGCAGCACAGAAAGCCACCCCCAAAATCAGATCTCACCAACGCCTCGCCGACCGACTATCATCAGGCCGCCAATTGTCGACCACATGATATTCCTCCTCTAGATATTCCACCTGAGCATTATTCCCTGTATAACTCGTTAGGGGTATATAGGATCCCGATGCCGCCGACGCCGCCCCTTCCTGCCACTGGCGATAAAGATAAGGCGAGACAGCAATCGTGTCCACGCCGGACCGCTGAACAAAATACTCCGGCCACATGCTCTCGTGCTCCTCCGCCACCGGATCACCGGGATGATAGTCGCAGAAGACATCTAAAGCAAAGACACCTCGCTTCATGTCATCAAAGAGCTCATCGCTCACCTTGACGGGGATGCTCTCCATATGCATGCGCATTTTGTTCAGGATGGCCTGCGCCTTCTTGCGCCGCCGTCTGCGTCGCACGCCGACTTCGTCTTCCATTTGTTCCAGTGTCAGCAGAATATCTTTCTCCGATAGAGCGTGTGCGACGACGTACTCCATTCGCTGGGTGAGCTGGTGGAGTTCGCTTGCGACAGTGCGGAAGAGGATGTCGATTTTGGTGAGGGCAGCCCTGACTCGTGAGCCGAGAGCGCGTGCGAAAGCGCGTGTATAGAGTCGCTCCCAAAAGGCGAGCCAGTAGAAGATACCTGATCGTGACTTGCGGAGACGGGTGAGTTCAAGTGTTGTGATAACGTTTTGGCAGAGTGTGAGGGTGTCCAAGGCTCCTCTTCTGGTGTTTTCTATGGAGGCTTGGGAAGATTCGTCTTTTATTTCCGGTGCTGGTTCTTCGGGTTCTGGTGAGTCGGCTCGACTGATACCGTCTATTGAACTATAGAATTGATGTGCCGGGTCCTCTTCGAGTTCTGGTGATTCGGCTCGACTGATACCATCTATTGATCTATAGAACCGATATGCCGGGCCCGGCGCTGGTTCTTCGGGTTCTGGTGATTCGGCTCGACTGATACCATCTATCGATCTATAGAATCGATATGCCGGGCCCGGCGCTAGTTCTTCGGGTTCTGGTGATTCGGCTCGACTGATACCATCTATTGATCTATAGAATCGATGTGCCGGGTCCGGTGCTGTTGGTCTTGCGGAAGACAGCTCCGTTTGGATGGTCTGCAATTGGGGACCAGCGTGTATTTGGGCCACTGGTAGTTGTGTTTGCAACATATTTGTGGGTAGCTGACTAGACCAAAGTATTAAGATTACTAGATAGATTGTGGTCTCATGTAAGGCGGAATTAAGAGGTGTGCGATGTTGGCTGAGAAGAACAGAAACGCAGGACAAAATGAGAATCAAACGAGCGTGATATTAAAGAGCGACTTGGAGAATTATGTCTTGAGTAGAGATAAAGAAATTGTTATTATTCAGTGAATGGTGACTGTGCTGGGAACTGTAGATGCAACTGATATTGAAGAATCGTAGTTTGCCCTCGCATCCATAACCTCTGTGAACATCCTAAGTATGGGTCACCAAGGAAGGAACGTTGGAGTGACCGGGTGGACGACGAGATAAAAACCAATGTAACTCCATTTGGGGCCAGATGCAACCGAATCAATTCCGGACTGGAATTTTTCAAAGGAATTTAGTCTATCTAAACGGGTCGGCGAGCGTGATGGCTTTCCACAGTCGGTATGGTTGAGGTTGGTTGCATTTCCGTTTTCGGTATACCACTGCCCTCAAGATATGGTTGAGGCGGGCCTGTCACCGTTACCATCCCATCGATGCATGGGATTATTTTTGGAAAGAAGAAGATAAATCTGATCTTCTATGATTCTTCCCCTTTGAACCGTCGGCCGATCCAGTTTCTACCCTTAGTAAACCCATCCTCATTTGTTCTCTGCTAGACGTTTTTGTCTCACTTTTCATTCCAAAGAAGACCAAGAAAGGGGTGAAAGCCTATGTTCCCTTTTCTTCATCCCTTTTTTTCTTTCCTCTGTCTACTATGTCTTATTTATATCCGCAAGAGGTATTGTACGTGCGTATGCTTTGGAACGCTTCTGCTCCTTGGAACCTTTGTACTGGAAACGACCAGGCATCAACTGAGGATGAATACGCCAATTCAACGCCCGTAAACTAACTCTGTAAGCATCATACCCAAAGAAATATATGGAACATCTAGATCTTTTCTTTTTTTTTAAAAAAAAAAAAAGTTCCACTTTTTAGACCCCTGCCTCTTCTCTCATCCTCTCGCTATTAATGAATCTACACCGATCGAACAGCTTCTCCCAATACACTGCGTCCTCAATAGCAATTTTGGCATCCTGCTGAGGGCTTTCGGCAATAGATACAGCTCTAGTTCCGTAGGGGCCACCAAAGACCTGCAATGAAAGCCTTCCCGGGAAATCATTCTGCAAGTCCTCATTTGCAGCATCAAAAAATGCAGCAGGCCATGTCTCGACGCCACTAATATGGCCTTCAGGATTGCCGCTATTTATGAACCTGGCTATGGATGTACTCATGGTCCTGGCCAGTGCAAGCTCGGTAGCTGAGTTGTCTGCACCCCCTTCCAGATGTTGAATGTTCAGCACGTATGGAATATCACTTAGATGCACAACACGCCACATTGGGACGCCCATCATCTCGAACACAGGTGTAAATCTTGTGGAGTTATGTTCGTATAGCCGAACCTGCGATGGCTTCACGCCACCATTTTTGAGGTATTGCCATGCAAAGTCAAGCACTGGGCAAGTGAACCAGATGTCTCTATTCATCTGTGCTGCGCGGTAGTACTGTGCAGAGATAGGACCGTCATATTCTTTCCGGACAAGATGCTGAAAGTCTTCAGGTGGGTATAATTGTAGTAGCTTCTCCTTTGTATAATTAGAGAGGCTGAACAGCCACAGGCCAAAGCTGTTTAATACTTCCTGATCTGTGGAGGCCGACGGCGGTGCATACCAGGCGCCATCATTTGTCACCCAGGATGCGATCACCGGCACTCCTTTCACAAATTTACCAGAGCGCATGAGCTGAGAAGGCCGGTCACGGATGAAGTCACTGTCAAATGTCGGGAAGAAAAAGCCCTCGCCAAATGGTGGGCGGGCTGCTCGAGATGCCATTACCGATAGGTTCGTCAAAACATCAAAAGGCACATCTTGTAGGCATTCCAAAGTCTCTAGAGATTGCTCCTCACCCTCTTTAGCACACCCAACACTTTCCGCGATAGCCACTGTGTTATTCGCGACCAAGTCAGACTTGATGTTAAAGTTCACGCCTGGCGCACCCGACATCATACTACAACTCCAAGTCAGCGCAAATCTTTTTTTTTCTTGTTTTCTCACGAGGGTATTACATTGCTTGCTGGAATGGGACTCCTTTTGTTCCTTCGAACGATGTTAAATGTAAGCCAATATCGCTGGCGCCCACACTTTGTCCCACGACAGTTACTTTATAGAGCTTCAAGTCAGCTGCAAGCCCGTTACTGAAATCGATCATATTACCTCTTTGTGAATCTCCACCAAAGACTTCAATGTTATCACGGATCCCTATGTTTCACAATTTGAGATACCTTAGATTTAGACACTGGTGACTGAAAGATCGTTACATACACTCCAAAGCTGCCCGCTGGTCACGAAGACCAGCATTCGTCAGCTTGTTTTCAGCCATGGCCTTGCTCGTGGCAAAGCCAAAAACTAGGTATGCAATTAGATTGATCTTCAATCAAAGGGTAGAATGCATTACAGCCAAGACGATAATTGATGGCAACGTAAATCAGTGGCTGGTCGTCTGCAACAGATTGCCTTACCAGTCCGTCTGGATTGTATAAGACCTCAGAGGCAGAACCTAGAGCATGGCCGCCTGAAAAGCATTAGTATGTACCTCAATTTATCCCAAAAAATACTCGACTTGCAATGGTGAATACCACTTTACCTCCATGTATCCACACCATTACCGGTAACCTTGCATCATTTCTGGTACCGGTCGGGCGCGCAATCCTCAAGCTCAAGCAATTCTCACTAATGTTTACAACCCGGCTTGTGAATGGGAGCACATCTCCAGTTCCCTGGGGGCACCAGGCTCCAGGGCGAGTAGCATCAACAACCGACCCCCTCGCGTACTGGAACGGAATGGGCGGTGCGAAGCGGCGCTTGCCCCGTGGTGCCTCCGCATAAAAGATGTTTTGATAATGCTCCACTCCCAAAGAATAGCTACCCAGATACTTTATATTTCGGGAAGAGTCGGAGACAGTCGGTGGAGAGATCAATTGTTTTCCACCTACAGGAACCTCGAAGCCTGCACTTGAGGCTAGCAACTCGTCAAACTGGTTTCGATAGAAAGCAAACAGGCCCGCAAATAAAGCCACCAGAGCGACTAGAATAGAATTCCAGGGTTGATTCATCGTCAAGGTTAGTATGTTCTTCTGTATCTATATTTATGCCGATTCTACTGCACTGTTGAGTAGGAACATTCAATTGATGGAAACAATCGCGCTGAGATATTCTAGGCTTGCGTGGTTGGACATTAGTACCGAAAGCAATGGGGGAGAAAAGCGGCGGTTGCGTCATGTGGTGCGACTCGCCATCGCTGTCAGATCTGGGGTCCGCAGGAATGTATATCCTTGCCACAACTTTGTGGTGCTTACTACCACCACCACTACACTACTTTCTAGATCAGGCCTCTCTCCATCATGCCAAAGGCCACGCGCCAGTACTCTTGGAGAATGGTCAATTGAATTCTGAGTTAAAATAAAATGGGGGTTGCACATCTCTCCGAGCCTGAACTAAGTACTCCCTATTATTATCCCCAGGACTTATGTGTCTATTTACTGGCATGAGAAATGGAAAGCCTGATCCATGAAAATTGGCTGGGCAGAAGTCAGATAGTCACCAAGAATACGAGATTGAAAAGAGCACGATGCGCTAACACACTGTAGGTTATCACGCCTCCAACATACGTACATCAGGATACCCACCAATTACTGAAGAGACATGGTCTGAGAGGCTGATCCCTATTTCCCCATGAGAAGGCGCCCCATAAAATCAGCCGAACGAACGACCGGATCATATGCGGCACGGCTAAAGAGTAAAATATGATCTAATCACCAGTACTCCATTTCGAGCTGTTCCTTTTTCTGGTCAGAGGAAGCAGCATTTGGTTTATTAGCCGCCCGTGAGCCCCCAATGCTACTTCCCACTTCCTTGATGCTCTCCAGTTCGTTGAAGTTCAAGCCCCCGTCCGCCTTTATCATCGCGCCTAGAGATGGTGTGATAGCTTTGTTGGGGATACTTGGGGTATTCAAAGAACCAGCTGCAAGTATCCGGGCGGCATCGACACAAGGTCCATAGTTCCAAAATCCAACGCCATCCATGCTCTGAACTATTTCTTTCGTTAGACGGAGGAGATCGCCAATACCCGCGGCCCCAACGGCGCTAGCGACCGGCCGGGGTTGCAATTCTGGGTCTGGACAGTCAGGCATGTTGTCGTGCAGTAAGATAGCATTGTTTCCAAATAGGTCAAGGCTTCGCCAATCGTCTGTACGCTCTCCAACCTCGATATTCGCATTAGACTTCAATATAGCATCAACGGCAGAGCTAACAAGCGAAACTTCGTACCACTGTCTTCCCCGGCGTACCATCTCCGCCAGTGGAGCGCAACGAGCTCTTATTGCCTGAGTATCCACAGGACTAGATCCTATTAATAGATTTTGCACCTCTGTGACTTGCAATAAAAGATCGTGTGCTTCGAGTTGTTCACTGCTGCTTACACTGATCGTGTCCTTTACGGCACTCTTGGATCCCACAGAACCTGCTTTCCCTCCTGTCGATGATGAAGTATCGGTGGTGTTGATGTCCTTAGAGAAATTGTTCGATCCAATATACCGATAGCGGGTCCAGCGCTTCATAAGAACTTTTTCGACAGTCAGGTGTTGGTCTTTGGGGAGTTTAGTGAAAAGACGGACGAGGTGTTTATCAGGCTGAACCCAGAGATGGTCCACCATATATCGGGCTGCATCTTCAACTTCTTGGTATCCACGGATAGGATACGTAATATTGCCACGAACAATCATGCGAGCATCCCAGATATTACCGGGGAAATGAATATTGACTGCACCTAGTGCTTCGGCCGGATTCTTGATGGAATACTTTCCCCGTTCATCAACTACGACGATGATAGGTTGGTCGGTTTTAGACCGACAATGGAACTCATAGAAAACACTATACTCGTTGTCTTCGTGTTCGAAGAAACGGCGCTTCTTGTCTGATGTTTTCAGGTCCACGATATGGTCAACGTCAAGTCCCGATGTTGTGAGCCTATCAATGAACTTGGTAGTTGGTGCAGATACGCCTGTCTTTGGTTGCATTATCTCTGCCCACTCGCTCAAGGGAATCAGGCCCTCCTCGTATGTCTTTGGCAGAACTGGAATCAGTGCGAGACCAATCTGAGTCTCCAAAGTCAACGATCCAGGGAAATATTCGGCGGCTTCCAAGGTGGGCTTAAGAACCTCATAGAGCTGTTTGATATCTTCACTCATACTCAGCTCCCCTTGCACTTTATTGGTATGGTGCACATAGTCTTGTGCCGTGTGTCGGGCGGACGTGTCTTCGACCTCCATATTTTCAGAAGAAGCTGGGTGGTCTGGAACCTTTTTTTTTGTCGGCTTTTTTTTTATTCCCCAGGCATCCTCCAGGGTGGCTTGCCTCTCTGCTTTTCTTGATATTTTGCTCGAGGCATTATGGCTTGGCTTGGGCGCTTTTTGATTCATGGTACGATGAAACTCCCTGGTAACCATCTCATCACTTGGTAGTTTTCTTTCCGCTTTATATCCCCTTTCGAGCTCTTCGAGTCGCCTCTTAGCCAAAATCGCATTCATTTGACTCCGAGGGCCGGGTGAATTGGCAACGCATGTGGGGACTTCGCTAATCGTGGTTGAGTCTCTCCTCTCCTTAAGGAAAGTCTCTTCCAGCATGACGTGCCTTTTGATCTGCTCTGAAAGGTTCTCATTTCGGTCCGATTTTGCTTCCTCATGTAATGCAGAGCCAGGTTCACCTTGGGATCCACAGTCCCCTTCGATCACTAAACTATTCAAGTCGTTGGCAATGCCGCTTACCCATGAGCGGGCATCATTTTTCAGATCCAATTGCTCCGGCTCAAAGTTGGACTTCAGTGGTATCAAAGATGGATGATCTGCACGCATCATCGGAAGAGGAGTTGTAATTATAGTGTCTGGTGCGGTAACATCGACAAGCACATTGCTCATGTCGAGCCTTCTGCTTGCACTAAAGGGTACATAATTGCCTTTCCTTGTCGCTTTGGGGGAATTTCGGCCATTTTTGTTGTTTTTGTTGTTGTCCGGAAGATGTGAATGCTTTTTGAAGCCATACTTGGTTTCATTAAAGATCCCGGGAATACATGGTTTCGGTGCGGCACGTGTCGAAGCATCAACGAAAGAATCGGCGACATCTCGCAGCTCGTAAGGGGTGACGGGCTTAGGACAGCAGACCTGCACATCTGTATTCCCCGCATCAGCACTATACGTCATTTTCCAGATTTTACGAGGAGCATCTTCTTCCTTGGGTACAAGGTCAGGTGTCTTGATACTTTCAGCTCTCGTCACTGGTGCCATCGGTGGAACTGATTGGCTTGATGGGATCGCCGATGAGATAGGCCGTCTTGTTTTGATCGCAGGCCCTCTCTTACCAACCGGGAGTAAGACTGTGTTGTTTGAAGACTCGGGTGGCGGCGTGGGTGGCTGCTCGGGCTGCTCGCTTGTTGTCCCCATTTCCTTACCCTCAGCGACCCATTTATTGACTTGTTTAGCTTTTTCGGCGGTTAGGAAAGGATGAGTAGGTGATATCACGGAATTTGCAGCCGGGATGTTGGTATCTTCAACAGAATCCAACAGAATAAACCCATCCCCTTTGCCAACCTCTGGAAAAGTATAACCATTCCATATTCTGGACTTTCTAGGGCCGCTGCTAATTGGTAGTGGGTTGATTATGTTCTCAGGTAGCTTGTAAGTCTGAGATTCTTCATCAAACGAAAGAGAGGTAGTGACAAACATCTGGTTGATACCAAGATTCAAACTCGTTGCGGGGTCAGTTAGAACACGGCGAAGTGCTACTTTGTTCAAGCTGCTATAATTCTGAATGCTGTATTGAGTCGCCTTGTCTTCTGTGGATATACTCATATTGCCCAACTTGGGGCTGACAAGGCAAGACTAATAAATGTATTTAGTTTGTGGCTAAGTAAATTTGACAAGTCCAGTCACGTACCAGAGGTTTCTCAATTCGAGTGAGTTTTGCTGAAGCATCCTCAACATCTTCGACACTACTTCCAGATATCTGGACGCCTTTAACCTCATCAACAAGTATAATGTTCGTCCCCGTCACGGCTGCAACTTCAGTGAGGACTTCAGAGAAACCAGTTGCAAAACACCCAACATCTCCAGACGACGATAACCAGAATTTGGTATGACGAGCCATTAAATGAGAATGAGAGATCAACTCTTCATCCAAACCAAAGTCGAGAACCAAGAGACCCCCTGGATTATCCTCGGTAGTAGTGGCCGGGACAGAGGCTCCGTCATCCCGAAGTGGAATAGGTATATCCAGTTGACGAGTTCGTGGCATCTTGGATTAGTTGTGACATATTAGCAACTAGTCACCTTTGAACAAGGAAAGACAGGAGACATACATCAAGAAGATCCTTGTTCCTCTGGCCTTCAATAAAGGTTGAAACAAGACCTGCAATCTTCGTTGCAGAGTCGTTCAAATGCCCTTTTATTACAAGCAACTAGCCCAAGTGAAATTAGTAATGTGATAAAAGGAACTATCGATCCAAGGACTTACATTGTCATGCTTAAGATATTCGCAGTGGCAATCTAGGTCAGGAAGTGCTTTCCTATGGCAACCATCAGTATTGGCGGAATTGTTAGTGGGAGCATTAGAGGCGAACTTCATTTCAATGCCTATATCTTGCACCTATTACAATCCCCGGTTAGTAAACGACCAACACTAAAAGTGTAAGGAGAGCTCTCTTTACCCCCATATCCTCGAACACCCACATGGACGCGAACGTTACGCGCTGTTTAGATGCCATCTCTGTGCCGTTCTGGAAGCAACTTCCGTGCATCCAATAAAGCTGTTGGGATCACAGAGATATAGTTCGAAAACGAACGTGAGATAGACACCATAAGAAGGAGCAAAGGAAAGTACAAGAGGATACCAAGGCTAGAAAAGAGAGCTACTGCAGCAGCAAGTAAGGGAAGAGAGGGTGTGAATAGGAAGAGAAGTGACTTGGGGAGATAGATATGAAGATCACTACACCATCAAAGAAACAGCGGGAGACCTTGGGCCAGGTGAATATTGAACTTAGTAGCTAAGCACGCCCATTGGGTATCAAGGCTCTGATCCCAGGAGCAAGGCAAACACCACACGGGTAGATGCAACCAATGAAGAATCCTCTGGAAATCCATAAATGGGAGCACCAAATAGCTGCTGAAAATTCACGGTTGAGAAGAAAGACACTGATAGACGCTAGGCAGCCTAAGGAAGGAGCAGGCAATATCCATTGAACTTAGTAACATTGACCGGAAACAGTTGAATACAAAGGAGGACATCACGTGTCTGTCCCATGCGTGAATTCACAAATTCAAGAATCAACATCTTGTTTGGATTCTTGTATGTGCATGTTGAAATATATCTATCAGATTCTAGCCATCATAGCCATCACTGTACTGTAAATGTGATCTAACAACTGGCTGATATGGCAGTGGATTTCCCCCAGGGTATCAAACAATCCCAAACTCCAGATAATAGCGATTGAGCCCGGAGAGATTTGCCGGGAAGTAGAATGAAATGCTTTCAGAGAAGGAAATGGGGGATATAGGTTAATCAAAGAGAAGAGTGGGCGACCTGAGGCATACACCCAAAGTTCAAGACCTCCCGGCCAAGTAGGGAGGTTGACAGATTGTGATGAGAGTGGCCTTAAACATATAGAAGGAAAACTGTTGAGCGTTAGAGGAAAACTGCGTTATTGAAGCAACTAGGGAATCCAACCTGCCAATCCACCTAGGTTTTCACGACCAGCGCGAGCTGCTTGTTGGCGAGAAGAAAAGCCACCGTTAGTGCGCCACGAAATTTATAGGATCATTTTTACTTGGCATCTTTGACCTCGTTCTTCACCTGAATTGCCCATTTCATCCGGTCTTCTGTTTCCTTCAAAGAAGCCAAAGCTGCGTCCAAGTCGGCATCACCCTGGCGGCCCCTTTCAAGAAGTGTGTGGACTTCCTCATCGTGGGCTTTTTTGTAGGACTCGTACACCTCAAAGAGCTTGTCAAAGTTTTCTCGGCCAATCTCAATCTCACGATTTTTCTGGGCCATAACAGCATCCAAACGCTCAAGGTGCAGGCTCTTTTCCTCTTGCCGTGATTTTAGAGCATCGATCTCATCTCGAATCGCCTTCACCTTCCTCTGTTGATCTGTCCGCTCACGTTGTCCAGCCTTAGCAAGCACGTCATACTGGGTCCGGGCATGGTTGGCGATCTCCTGCAACTCCGCGCATTTCCGATTGAAATCATCACGGCTTTCATCCATCAGTTGATGGAATTTATTGGTCTCCGTCTCTGCTCGAAGTCGCCTATCCTTTTCACTCTTCACCTCTGCTCGTAACTCCTCGATCTTCTTATCCTTGCGAGCGATCGAGTGTAGATTCGTTTCGTGTGCCTGCTCCAGATTCCGGAGACGTTCCGTCATATTTTGTACCTGAGTCTTAAAGGCATCGTTCATCCGCTGTGTTTCTTCCGCCCGAGAACGATAGACGCTGCACTCTCGTGTCAGGCGTGCAATGTCCTCCTGTAAATTATGTATGACACGACCAGACTTGCCCGTGGCTGCGTGACCGACAGCCGAAGACCATTCATTTGTCAACGAGTCGTTGTTGGTAAGGGTCGACCCATTTGTTCGGGCGTTCGAGGAATGCGAGTTAATCGACTCTGTAGGAATGTACAAGGAACCTCACAATAAGCAACTGGTGACTCCATGGGTCTGGTTTGGAATGACGGCTAATCGGAGCCCGATAACGGTAGAAAAAACCACCCACCTGCAGAAGACTCCATGGCCTTCAGACGTTCCGGGGAATCGAGATCAAAAAGGCCACTATATTGATACATATTCAATTGCGTTTCCACATGTGGTAGGCTGACACGAGGGGACCGTCGCGGAGAATCTGACGTCGGTGATACAAGCATGTCCGAGTTAGCATTGCTGGCTACTGCTTTTGCCGTTTTCTTGGCCCGACCGAATCGGGCCATGCTCGGCATTGTGGGTATTTGTTGGAATGTTGGGAGCTACGGGATCCGTAAAGGGGAACCCATGAAAAGAATGAATGAAGTGGGAAGAGTGACCACAGAGCAAGAAACAGCAATACCAGAAGTGGAAATGTAGGTATAGTCCAAGCTGTAAGCAAGGAGCAAACCTCACTTCTCCGGCACAACAAACCAGCCTTCTGCACCTCTTGGCTCAGCCAAACGAGTTTCTGAACGTCGGGATCATGAAACTTCGGTTGTGCAGAGAAGGGTGGCAAGCTCCCAGGACTTGGATGCCTGACATATGTGAATTGATACTTGACTGACTCTTCAATGGGTAGGGGGCAATAAGTAAATAAAATAAAATAAAATAAAAAAAATTGCATACCAAGTGGATCAAGTCCTTTGATTGCAGGAGATCTGCAACAGAGCTATTACAAAAATTGTTATTGGTGCTTATTCATCTCTGAGACATGTTGACAGGATGCCGTGAAAAAAAAAAAAAAAAAAAAAGGCAGTAATAGATATAAGAAGTCGCACTGGGAACTGGTAGCGAGGTGTGGATGATAAAACTTACAGCCACTGCCCAATGACTATTAACCACCCAATGAAGGGAGTGAAGACTGCTTGATGGTAGAAGCCGCGGCTGAATTCCCAGGAAGCACAGAAGAAAGACGATAATGATCTACAAGAAACTTGATAGGTACAATCAGAAAGATTAAACAGCGCTGAAGTAGAGAGGGGGGGAGATAATATATAACAACCGAGTGGATGTGACGAAGAGGAGATTTACCGCCGCGGATGGGTGGATCAATCATAATATATACCCAACGAACACTACCTATCACGACGTAAAATATGTATATGTATCATGTACCTCAGATTCATGTGACGTGTATCGATATTCAAGGCAACCAACTGTGGTTGATTTCTCACTTGGCATTTCTATTGACCCCTGAAAAACGATGATGACATCCTCAAAGTCGCAAACTATAACTTAGGGCTGGTAATCAATATAGTTAGCCACCAGAACTCAATCTGTAGATACGGCTTATCCACCCAAGTCATGCTTTTAATGTCCCACAACTTACAGAGTATTGGTGGACTATTAAAAGAACAAGGACAATTTTACACACTTCTATATCTCGCCCCTCTTGTTACACTGCCTACTGTCTAAAAAAATAAATCTCCCCCAACCGATCTTCATGTCACAGTACAAGGCACAGCGGCTCGAAATATCAACAGGGCTAGGTACTAGTAGCGATTCCTCATCTGAATATTAAACCTGATCGATATACTCCCTACCATGTTATTCAAGTGACCTGTAAACATATCCACTTAGTACTAAAACATTTTGTGCTCCACATACACTATTCCAGTTTTCTGTACACTGTATATATATAGGTAGTATTGAATGCTATCATCAAGTTCAAATCATGCATTTCCAGCGCTGTTAGTGCTGTGTTTAGTGTCTGGAATTGTGAAGGGTTCCTTATGCCATGAATGCAAAAGAAGAATTAAAGAAAATTAACTACAGGTTTTGACTGAACACTGGTATGCGATGACCAACATGATATGTTTTTCCCCACCAAGTAGATAATATTTCCTTCCGCCATATCGTACAAGTTGAATGAAATGCCCTGGATTTTTAAATCTGGAATGTAAAAATGCCAGCAACAAGAGATTGGAACATTCCTCGGGCTCTTCCCATAAGCTCTTAACCAACCATCCCATTGTCTAGGTATTCAAGAATGTGGCTAGGAAACTATCCCCTCATTCTAGGATTGGGCAAATCATAGTAAACAGACCAAAAATGAAGCAAAAGCTACCGCTTATAAACAAGTCCGGGGCACCCCGGTTTTCATATCTCGGGATATAATCCACTTACCACTCCATTCATCATTGAGCAGGGATTTTCGGGCAAAACTCAGATCCAACTAAAAGCAAGACCTAGATTCGACGTTAAGCAGTGCTGAAAGTATTGTTTTTCTGAGTCAACCTACTTAGTCGTGCTTGCCTAAACCTGTAAGTGAGGGTCAAGAAAAGGCGTGTGTGCGCGAACTCATGGATGTTGGCTTCGGACTTGAATGAACCCTTTTTGTATCCCTTTCCTTCATTGCCATCAACTCTTATTGCATTCTTCCACTGCCTCTTGTCCATTGCTTGCATGCCTTACGTGCCATATCTTATACAGCATCTGACACTGAACAAGGTATAAAATATTCACCATGCGTGTGTACGAATCTATCTTTGCAGCCATTGCCGGTCTGGCTCATGTTGGCATGATAAACGCACTATCCTTCACTCAGTGGCCAGGCATCATCCATACTGGTGAAGAGTCTACTGTGAAGTGGATTGGTGACCCTGATCTTGTATGTCGCGTCCAGCCCTAAACCATCCCCATATCTTTAATGTCACTCTGACCCCGACATCTTACAGCCCACCATCATTACCCTTCGTAGGGGCACAGCAAATAACCTTACCGACGTGGAAGTCCTCACGCGTGATGCTCATGGAAATCAATATACCTGGAAAGCCAGCGATGACCTTGAGGATGGCCCAGATTACGCCCTGAAAATCCAACAAAATGAGGAAATAAACTATACTGGGCTTATAACTGTCGAGCATCCCAACGGCCAGGCACCATCTTCAAAAGGGCCGCCTCCCGATGACGATTTGAATACAGCTCCACATAACTCGACAACGGACATTGAAAAGGGCAACAACGCGACTTCCACCGTGCCACACATTAGACATGATACCGGTAATAACCACACTTCCAATAAGAGTGCCGTGTCTGCTAAGACGCAGTCAGACGATGCATCTCTCCGCAACTGGTCGCCTAACTTGATCCTTGCCGCCGCCGCTATCTTGTACCTCAACTATTAAAACGAAGGCGGCATTGTGTAATGCTGCCGTATAGACAGACGCATGTTCACACTCATTGGCTAATTCATCACCCTTTGCCCTTCCAAGCTGAAGGCAATTGTAATGGTCCTCGCAGTGGCTGTTATACGTTTGTCGTGTACATATTAATACCCATCCGGTCGTTCGTATATGCCTGTTATGGACCTTGACTAATCCGTTTCCTTTCTCGGCTTTAAAACCTTCTTTTGTTGGAGTATTATTTTATTTAATTCGTTAAACACACGGAAACTTGACTGGCCCTGATCCTAGCGAAAAGTCCCGAAAGTGCTGTGAAAGTCAAATAGCATTTGTGTTAGGGAATTACGAGAATCATATCCATTCGCCGAACCGTAGCGTACTTTTAAATACAAACTCTTCAAAACATGTATCTCATGCTTCAAGATATATTTTCTACTTTTGCCCTTTATGGCATGCAGTGGCCCTTACCGAATCTTTTGATAAACGAACCCCGAAAACTATGCTTTTATCAGATGAACTTTCCCTGCCCTTCCAGCCTGAGCAGATAAGAAAGGTCCCTACATATATCAAATGAAATTCCACTATGGGAACACAAAGGCAATGACTATTTACTCATCGTCATCAGGAGCATCATCTACACCCCTGAGCCAAGCACCTCGAGCATCAACAGCTGCTTTACGCACATCACGTTTCGGATCATCTAGAACAAAGCCCAAAGAGCGTACCACCTGGGCCTTGACCGGTAGAAGTGGGGATAATTTCCCTGCCTTCGCAACCGCGGGGGCATCAGAGGCTGGTGTTTGAGCGAGCAAGAAAAGACATTTTAGGGCATCAACACGCAGTCGGGGACCGTTCGCTGAAGCAGCCTTGTCGCTCGCGGGCTTATGCTCTGTTGTTTTGAGGAGGCGAGTTACCAGGCTTTGGATGTGACCACATTCTTCGATGACCCCGACACCGGTATCGCGGATGATGACGGCAAGGGTCTCAAGGGTTGCGGTTCGGACGGGTTGGGAGTCCGACGTTTGAAGGTCCAAACTTTGGAGGAGAAGAGGAAGGATGGTGGGGAGTTCTGGCATTACCAGATATGGGGGGATGGTGGATAGGATTCCAGACAAAGCGGTTAAGTACGCCGGTTTGATATGCTCAGTAGTCGGAAATTCACTGCCTGCAACATTGACTTCGCGGATTTTGCTTGAAATGAGAGGCACCAGAGTCGTGAAAACACGTTGTTTCGATAGTAAGCGGATGTTAGCACCATTTGTAGCGGAGAGTACGTCGTCATCCCCAAGGAGAATTGCGAAACTGCGAGCAGCTGTGGTGCTGGTGACTTCGTCTGGGGATGAGAGAAGCGATAGCAAGGAGGTTAGAAGATCTGCTGTCTTTGGAGCAAGACGCAAAACTAGGGCTTTTGAAAGCCAGAAAAGTGTTTTGATAGACTCAGGGCTAAGCTTCTTCCCCTCAAGACTGGAGGGAAGAAGAGTGGCGAACAACTCAGTAGCAAGACTCAAGTCGGACTTTGGTAGGAACTTGTTCACTAAAAGAGCAAGGTGGCGCAGAAGCGCAAGATGGGTTGCAGGTGCACATTTAGTGGTAGACCGCTTTACCACATCGAAGAGCAGAGCAGACATGTTGGGGCTGGTATGAGGAAGATTAGCGCAATCTGTCGGCAGTCCTGCAAGGAGATACGTCGAGATAATCATTGCGCGCTGTTGATCATCGCTGGCCGACTGTGAAAATGGGACCGGTGAAAAGTCATCAGCGGAAGAGTATAGCGTATAAATGCTCTCTGCAACTTCATCCTGCTTGTTTCTCGGAAGCGCCCGGACGATGAGGTTACATAGTCGTCCAAGCGTATCTAAGACCGTGGCATCCTTCAAGATGTTGTTATTAGCTTTCCCTGAAGCTGAAACCGCAGCATTGCGGCACAAGCTAACCACTATCTTGTCGTAGTACAGCTCCACGTTTGGATCTTGATCCATCTTTCTTTGACTCATAACATAGAGAATTGTTACCAGGATCGCCCTGGGGTAGGCTACAGAGCCTGGTTGTTCCTTCTGCAGCAAGACATTCAACTTGCTAAGTAAGCGACGAACTAATGTTTCAAAAATGTCCTTCTCAACACTTATTTGTGCGAGGCTCTCAAGAGTTGATAGGTAATTGGAGTTTGTCCCGTCATCAAAGTCAGGAAGCGTGGCCACAAAGGCAGGAAAAGTGATATCCATGATCAGTTTCGGTTTATGCTTTGAAATTTCGGTCAAAGCTGTAATTGCTTCTTTTTTTAGGTCATCTCGGCCGACGGATTCCTCCTTTAGAAGGATCTCATCAAGATACTGCACAAACAAACCCACTTCGTTATCTTGGAAGAAATGGCGCAACGTGGACAGACGTAAAAAACCCCTCAAAGCAGAGACACGGAAAGACACTTCCTCCTTGATTACGCCCATCAAAGCCTGACCGAAGATGTCCGAAAACTGGTCTTTAAACTCGAGTAGGGGGTTGGCTGTATTCGTCTCAGGGGTGCGGGTTGTCCATTCACCGAAAATCTTGATTGCGGAGTCAAAAAGGACAACCAATGTGTCCAGGAGAGCCCTTTGCTTGGCAATGCCATCCGCCTCTTGATAGACTGTCAGAAGTGGCGCGACAACTGCTTGTACAGACAACATAAACGATGCGACAGAAGCTGCCGATATGAACCCGAGAATCTGTTGCGCAGGCTTCGCTTGTTTCTGTTGTGGCTCTTGTAATTGATCATTACATTCCCTGGTGATTGGCCGCATGTATTGCGCAAGAGGGAGCTGATCAGAGACCCGCGTGACACCTTCTGATAGTCGTTTCGCAATGTCTTGCAAGGCCTGCAAAGACAGCTCTGACAGCAGCTCTTCCTGTGCATTGAGCACTTCAAACTTCAACGCATCCCATATCGTAATGGAATACCTAGATACTGTATCCGGGTCGTAAGAGTTGATGCAGGCAATCAATGCATTAAGTGCATCTTTCTGTTGGGCTTGTCAGCAATACTCTGAGAAGCCGAGAGCCATCTTACTTTAACATTCGGTGACGTCGAGTCAAGTTTATCTAACAAAGATGGAATAGAATGCGGGGCAAATAGACTCGTTGATGATATGCACTCCTGTAAACGATCTTTCAGATCCTGAGCCGTAATGCCGTATGGGTCATTCGGTGGTGGCCTGAATGTGATCGGAAAGTAGTTATAGACTGAATCGAAGAGTAGCTATATTCGTTAGCCATTGACA
The DNA here is from genome assembly GCA_009193595.1 of Aspergillus bertholletiae. NCBI lineage: Eukaryota > Fungi > Ascomycota > Eurotiomycetes > Eurotiales > Aspergillaceae > Aspergillus > Aspergillus bertholletiae. The sequence continues at coordinate 110,543 of ML736164.1, forward strand.
TGAACCTAGCAGAGCAACAGCGCACACCTCAGCGTGGTCAGAGATATCCCATTCCACCATCACGACCTTCAGGATGGAAAACACAAGCATAAGGTTCCTAGGGTCTTTTTCGCCTGTCATAAGGTCCACTATTCCAACCATCGAGTGGTCTCCCATGTTGTGAAGAGCTAGACTCTGTTAGCGCTTAAAAAATGGACTAGGATCACGATACTTTAACACTCACCCGAACGATGATTTATCATCAATTCGTTCAATAGCTGATAAACCTGAAACCTCTGAGATTGTGACCGAGACTGAAGATCTTGAAAACGTTCAAAGATGCTAGGCAGTGTTAATCAACTTATTTTCCAATTTAATCACCATATTAGACGGCTCTTAGTTGTCGGCTACCCGATAACAAAACCATTCCCAAACATATAAAATATATAGCATATACTCACGCTTGTGCTACCTCTCCCGCCAATGCTCTGCTGAAGCGATCCAATTTCTGAAGTGTATCCAACCCAGCGACAGCTCCCCCATCTTCGATACGGTCACAGAAGAAGGTAGTGAGGACTTGAATTTGTTGTCTCGAAAGGAACCTTGGCGGGAGTGATTTAATCACAGCAGTGAGATAGGAAACTGCTTTGCCTCGCAAGATCGGGTCCTCATCGTTGATGTATTCTCCCAAAGACTGAACAACTTCGATCAGGGTCGTTTTCTTGGTCTCCACATCTTCCAACAATAGTTAGAACTTATCTCTCTTGACAATGATTCATCGGGTGGCGTTACCTTGAGCAATTCGTTCAGCAATCTGCTTAGCCTCCTGCTTATCATGGTCCACGACCAGCAGGAATGTCTGCAACGCCGACATCTTCGTAGGCGTCTCGAATGAGGGGTAAATGGCTCGATCCCCTCCTCCGCGACCGGAACATGACGCTTTTTGTGGCTACCAATTGCCCTTATCGATAAATGTCACGTGTATTGAATTCCTCCGCAATGCTAGGTCATATCACGTGTGGGTCAGTGACAGAATAGGGACTTACGGTTGCGTCATGGGTCACTGGCTACTAGTTGGTCGGCATGAACGACTGCGTTGGTAATATCATTGCTTGTCAAAATGCGACACCAACCTTTTGCACCGATCTTTCTGATCTTTCTAGTCTTCCTGGTTACTTGCACAATATCTATAGCTTCAAGCTTTTCTCTTCGCAAGCGTCTTCCACGTCCGTTTGTTGATCAACCTCACTTACGGCACGAGCAGCGCCTACAGGAGAACGGTGAACTGAAGCAGTGGCTTCAAAATCAACAACCCATCTTGATCCCTAAAATTGCTATGCCGCCTGAAACAGGTGCCAGCAGGGGGAACAGACAGCCTCAAGGCTCCGGCAGTGATGGCCCTGTGATATCCGATGTGCTCCCTAAGAACCGTGGCATCAATATCTTTGCTTCTCTTACAAGGGATTTTGAGCCCATCGATTCTCGCTTCAACGATGCAACAAAGAATGTAACCGTCCTAGCCCCTCGCAATAGTGCAATCCAAGGACTTCCGCGTAAGCCTTGGGAGAATCCGGATGACTATGCACAGTTCGGAGAGGCGAAAGCCTATGAGGGGCAGGAAGGGCAGGACCGAGCGAAAAGTAACCTGAAGCGCTTTGTAGAAGCCCACATAGTACCCAGAAGTCCTTGGAATGAAGGGGATGAAGTAGAGACTCTAGGAGGAGACAGGTTGAGTTGGTTAAAAGATGGAGATAAGATCTTTGTACGGCCGCCGCTTTGTGTAACAATTTAGCTTTAGGTGCTAACATATCTTAGATCCAACCGGGAGATATTGAGGTTGACAGTATCGCAGAACAAGTTTCAAATGGCGAAGTATGGATCTTGAATAGCGTGATCAATTACCGTTGAAGCCTGCTTTGCAACTCATATATGATGATGTGACGAATAGATATACGGGGATTCTCTAGCCACTCGAGATTGTGGGTTGAGTCAAGACTCGAGGAATAGCATACAGCTGTCTCTATAATAACATGCATAGCACCGTAGAGGTACTCAAAGAATGATTTCATAAATAACCTCACATCGTGTAAGGCGAATATCCGATCATGCCCTTAAGTAACATTACACGTTATCTTATTCATCAATTCTCTATATCACTGTTTTTTGAATACACCTGTGGATTATGGAAGATAGAACAAGAGGGCTTATATGATAATAGGAAATCAAACGAGGCCCTCCTTTGAAGCAATATTGTGCAGGATTCTGTCTTCGATGCCATCCAAAATGCAAAAATGTTCCATGACTTCCAAGTTCTCTGCTTCGCTCCGATACAGTTTATCAGGATCTTGGCCAGGCTGGAAGGGATTAGCCCCCATGGCAGGGTTCATAGTAGCCATTTGTTGAGACATGTGGTTCGCAGCTACATGAAGGTCAGCACAAGTATGAGCACCAAAAACAAAGATACAATGACTAACCGTTGTCGCTACCCAAAATGAATCCAAATACGGACTGAAGACCAAACAAGTTGAGGAAATACCATGATAGACTGGATACCCACCTAACGTCCAAGTCCCGAGTCATGACACCAGATTGAAGCATAGACTTGAACCGGATTGTGAGAGGAAATGGCAGTTTGACTTTCACACTTCGTCAGTATACAAGGTGGACCGTGGATCAGTCGGAAAACATACGGATAACGAATCCAGAAAAGAAGGCATTGATCCAGCTCATGATAAGAGTCTGTGGGATCATCATCATCATATTTCCTTTCATCATACCCATCATAGCCTCCATGCCCGCAGGGTCTGTCATCGGATTTGCTGGAGGCTGACCGCGACTGGCCGGGTCCTTTAGGAACTCGCCGCTTTGGTATGCTGAAACAAGATAGTTCTTGCGCATTTCAAACGCATCTTTCGAGAGAACCGCCGAGGCATTGTTACGAAGATTGACACCGCGCAGGAGTGAGAGACGCTCGCGGGATTCGGCCAGAGTAGACGCAGGCTTCGGGGGAGTATTCATCAAAACCGTAGCATAATGACGAAGGATACCTGTCAGTATCTATACGCAAGAGTCAGTATCGCATGAAACTTCATGCCGATCTATTTAACCGAACCTACCATAACAATGGTAATCGGGAACAGGATCCAATAACTGTGAATCGCCTTCGAGTCAGTTTCATTCATATTCGATTGGATCTGCAAAACTCACAATAAAGCTGGATCCCGAAGGATCGTTTGCTCAGTCCCTTGTAAAGCCATGATGGGCAATGCTGAGAGCAATGGAGTGGTTTGTTTTCAGCTATGCTTAAGGTAAAAAGAGAGCTCCCGACTTGCGGTCCCCACGAGATTGGACCGGGGGCGGGTGTTCACTAGCGCGGAATCACATTAAGTCAGCTTTCCCCGAAAGGGCCAGCTCGCCGTAACTCCTCGTTGGCATCTATGCAAACAAACCGCGCATCTTCAATCTTTTTCACAAATTTTATAGACTACTCTCTCTAATACGTTAAGAAATTTTTGATATTACAGCCCTTTACTTGAAAGCTCATAGTACAAATGGCGTCAGCAGAGACCCACAAAGTGCCCGTTTACTCAGTCAATGGTTAGTAGTAGTACACAAAAGAAACATATCAACTTATGCCTACCTAGAACTAAGGAGCTTTCTGCTGTGACTCGGAAATTCAACTATTTCTAACTAATGATTCTTTTTTTTTCAGATCTCAAATCAACAACAGATGATGCCTTAGCACCACATTTAACCACCCTGCCACAGCCCTACGCTTTTACTCAAGACCATACGAAGACCAACGTCCGCTTCCTGCTAGGTTATTCTGCCGTCGCCATCGCGGCATTCACATTCTACGCTGATCGCAAGCTAGGATGGGAGGCAACACAATCAACATGGGTCATAGCGGCTGTGGTTTCGTACTTTATCCTGAATACCTTGCTCACATACTGGATCTGGGCTGTGGAGGCTGGTGAAGTATTTCGTGGAAAACGCAAGTCTGGTGAAACGGTACGCTATAGCGCAGGGGATGCACATATCAACTATCCTAAGCTAATTCTTTAATTGGTTAGATCACCATTCGCTCCTCCGCGAAGAAGCACTCTCCATTATATAAACTCCGTGTGCAGTATACATCGTCTTCGAACAAGGTCCTCGAAGAGAAGGAAATTGAAACATCTTTCACAACCTGGTTTTCTGCGGATGGAAAATTTCACCCTGAGCCACTTAAGAAGTGGCTAGCAAGCGAGATCGAGGTCCTGCGACTTGCGGCAAAAGGGAAATGAGAAGGAAGGTCAGTAGAGGCAGCTAGAGAAGGTCGTTATCGCATAAGGAGAGGTATTTGGAAATAAGGCCCACGGCAATTGGACGTTTAACATGGGAGGATTCCAGATTCCTCTATTCGTACAGCAGCCGCTTGATATCTCCTTTGCTGTACCTGTAGTGTAAAAAGGACTCTATGCGTGTTGTATTCAGTGAACGACCAGCATCCATTCATTCTTATCTGTGGTTATTTAAATCTGCCGGAGACTATCTGAAGGGTTCCAGCAAGCAGACAAACAAAAGATACTCGTTGATTGTATGGCCAGAGTCCACTTTGTGAACTTGACAGCCGCGCACAACCGAGCTTCTTAATAGTAATAAAAAAATAAAATGGAAAAGACTCAGAGGGAAGAAAGAAAATGAGGACATATATAGTAATTCGTCTAGAGGAAGAGGATAAGAATGATAATGGGTATTGAAGCTCTGTAACCCAAACGGATGCTGAATGGCATGGCATCATCATCATTTACCATCCCAATTTATTGAATAGACATCGTAGAGTATTAGGAGGAAGCTTCCAGAGTACCTGGGCGTTCAGTAGCTTCAGCAGGCTTCACATCATCTAGCCTCCGGTTCTGAATGAGTCTCTGTGGCAAATGGTCAGCTAGGTAATGCCTGTGAAATGCATGGAGCGTATCACCCACCAGAAGGTTTCTGAGTAAGACAGCGATTGTCACTTTTCCAGTGGAAGGCATGAAGATAGAGGCCTTTTCCTTAACTTCCGGTCCGAAGTTCTAAGATAGCGGTATTAGTCATTGCAACATAGGCAAATATGTCTAGGACAACTACTTACCTTTTCACTTGAGAAGTTGAGGCACACAGCACCCTCTCTGAGGAGGTTGGTATCGAACTTGTACTTGTCTCCAGGGACACCAGAAATGACAACATCACATAGAGGCACCACATCTTCCAGTGTCTTGCCTTCCAAATCATGGACCTCATGTCTCCGCTTTTTGATACCTTCACCTCTAGTGAACTTTTGGATGCCAGTCACATCCACACTATAGACACAGGCTCCGTCGTTTGCCAACAAAGCTGCCAGCGGCCGGCCGACAACTTCCGACCGGTTCACTACACAGATTGTGTGTCCAAAAAGACGGTTGCCATAGGGCAAAATCGTATTGTAGACTTTGAGATACTCGAGGATCTTGATAATGGCGAGGGGGGTGCAAGGGAGAATACATTTCTGTCGCTTGGTCTCTGGGTCGAGAAATCGGATGTTTTGGTACATGTTGAAGATGTAGCGATGGCTTAGGCCTTCTACATCCTTGGATATATCGACAAGTTGCTGCAAGTACTGGTCTTGCCGGTTGTTGAAAATAGGATAGTATACAATGATGCCGTCAACATCCGAGTCGACATTGGCGGCTAAGATAGCCTCCTCGAGTTCTTCGCGATCGATTTGACGGAGAGAATAGCGGAAGCCACTGTATATTGCAGGAAAAAAGGGCTACGTTAGCTACGAAGCGTGACTCCAACATGTTGCTCCCGGGAACTCCGAGATCGCGGGTTGCTTAAAAAGCATGATCCTAAACAGGAGTAAATACGAAAGAATGCTCACTTTTCTTCGCAGGTCTTTTCAGTCCACTGGGCATACATGAGTGCCGCAGGGTCATTGTTGGCCAAAAATCCCACCAGATGAGGGGGCTTCTCCAGCGTGTTCACTCCTTCCTGAACCTCAGAAAGGAGGCTAGAGACGACATTCTTGGAGAGCACAACCTTGCAGGTGGCTGGCGCTTTGTCAGAAGAAGTAGCCATTTGCGCAATAATGAAATTGGCTATTGAACAGGTCGAGAATGTTGTCAATACTATGCGTCAAGTGAACTTTTGCGGAGGGGTATGGAGAAATTTTTGGGACGGAAAAGACTGCTCGCTTATCGATAAAGAAGGCCGCTTTCGGCCCACTGAGTCACCATAGAATGGAGTAGACGTAACTTATACAGCCCCTCCTGGCCATGTAGGAGGCTAAATCCATTTGGCATCTAGTAGCTGTGGATCAGCTGAAATTCTAAAAAGGGCAGTATGCGTGTCGACCAAACGTTTTCCCGTCGCACCGTGCGTCCATGGGTCAACGGTACTCGCTCCTATTTAGCACACCCAGTCCAAATTAGTAAGGCAATGTCTAAGTGGAGGAGAAACATCAGGAAACACTACCTATATAGAAGAGGCACCTAGGTTCAACTGAGGAAGACCAAAGATGCCGTTGGCGAATATATCCAGCCGGAGATCATTTCAATCTCACGCCCAGAGAGACCTCTACGAACTAGGATTTGCACCGGAGGCAATGGACAAACAAAGGAAATCATATTCTGGCTGCATACATGGAGGATGGGAAGATGGATTGAAAGAGATAGATAACGCGCCAAAGGGTATGAGGCGCATCCAGCCGGCCTTTCGTATCTCGTTCCCTAGGTGCGCGAAAGGATCTAAACGTACAGGATATTAATTCGTAGCTTTGAGTTTTTTACCCCCACAACTATTCGGTCCTCCCTCGTAGCTACATATAGGCCAGGTTGTTACACATCAAGGACTCCCATAATACACCTCAATGCTTCTCGACCAACCTGATGCTTCGGTGGAAAGAAAGGAAAATTGTGGTCTCAAATTGTACAAGCTAATCTTGTCTATACACATAGAGTCAGGAAAAAACAATACACGGTTGGCTAATCACCCAATTGCCTTTTGCTCACCTATGCGTTGAAAGACTTGTTGAAGCTTTGGATGACCTCCTTGAGGGAAGCCTCGGTCTCCTTGCTGACCTGGCCCTCCTTCTCGATGGCCTCCTGGATCTCAGGGTTGTTGCTCTTGATGTGAGCAAGGAAGTCAGACTCCCACTGGAGGATCTTGGCGACGGGAATGGAGTCGAGGTAACCGTTGACACCAGCGAAGATCAGAGGCACCATGTCGGAGACGGACATAGGAGAGTACTGCTTCTGCTTAAGAAGCTCAGTGAGGCGCTCACCACGGCTGAGAGTCTGCTTGGTAGCGGCATCAAGATCGGAACCGAACTGAGCGAAGGCGGCAACCTCACGGTACTGAGCCAAGAACAGCTTCAGGGAACCGGCAACCTGCTTCATGGCCTTGACCTGGGCAGCAGAGCCGACACGAGAGACGGAAAGACCGACGTTAATGGCGGGACGGATACCCTTGTAGAAAAGTTCAGACTCCAGGAAGATCTGACCGTCGGTAATGGAAATGACGTTGGTAGGGATATAGGCAGACACATCACCACCCTGGGTCTCAATGACGGGCAGAGCAGTGAGGGAACCGTTACCGTGCTTCTCGTTCATCTTGGCGGCACGCTCAAGGAGACGGGAGTGCAGGTAGAAGACGTCACCAGGGTAGGCCTCACGACCAGGGGGACGACGGAGGAGCAGAGACATCTGACGGTAGGCAACGGCCTGCTTGGAAAGATCATCGTAGATGATGACGGCGTGACGGCCGTTGTCACGGAACCACTCACCCATGGCACAGCCAGTGAAGGGGGCAAGGTACTGCAGAGGAGCAGCCTCAGAAGCAGTGGCAGCAACGACAATGGAGTACTTCATGGCATCGTTCTCCTCAAGGGTCTTGACGAGCTGAGCAACGGTGGAACGCTTCTGACCGACGGCAACGTAGATACAGTAGAGCTTCTTGCTCTCATCGGAAGAGCTGTTCCAACGCTTCTGGTTCAGCATGGTATCAAGGGCGACAGCGGTCTTACCGGTCTGACGGTCACCGATGATCAACTCACGCTGACCACGACCGATAGGAACCATGGAGTCGACACACTTCATACCAGTCTGGACGGGCTCGTTGACGGAACGACGAGGCAAGATACCAGGGGCCTTGAGCTGAGCACGGCTCTTGGCCTTGGTGTTGATGGGACCCTTGCCGTCAATGGGGTTACCAAGAGCATCGACGACACGGCCGAGAAGCTCAGGGCCGACAGGGACGTCAACCTAGTGAGTGCTATAAGTATATATTCCGTTTCTCACCGTTTCAACATCAAAAATTACTCACAATCTCTCCAGTACGCTTGACAGTCTCACCCTCCTTGACGAGACGGTCGGAACCGAAAAGCACGACACCGACCTGGCCGGCTTCCAGGTTCATGCACATGCCCTTGACGCCAGAGGCGAACCTGATTATTGTTAGTTAATTTGGAGGTCAAAACGGGATATCAAATCTACTTACTCAACCAGCTCCTCAGCCTGGACATTGGTCATGCCATGGACACGAGCGATACCGTCACTGTTGAATAAATCGAATCAGTTATTTGAGCTCTATATAGTCGTGCTGTTTTTCTAATGAGGTTTTCGATGATTTTCGATGGTGTGGTTGCTGAATCCAGAATTTTCAGTTGAGACGAATTGACCACATACCCGACGGAAAGGACACGTCCAGTCTCGGCAAGACCGGCCTCCTCCTGAACACCGCGGATTCTCTGCTCAAGGATAGAGGAGACCTCGGTGGGAGAAGCCTTGGCCTCAGCAGCGTAGGAACGGACCTGCTTAGCAGCACCAGAGACGGGGCCGGGAGCAACCGCGCGAACCTAAAGGGAGAAGCAAAATTTGTTAACATCGATGCACGTCGACCACAACGCGTCAAAAAGGCATGAAATGTATTGCGATCCAAAGCCATGTGCTTGATAGTCACTTTGAGATGACTTTCGAGATGGCATAGGCGAAATTGAAGTGATGTCGTCGATGCAGGTAGGGATAGGACTCACCGAAGCGATCCTGCCAGTAGCAGTGGCAGCCGCAACGGTGCGGCTAGACTGCCGCAAAGCGTTTCTGAACATTGTGAATGGGGTTCAGAGGAGTGGGAGAGTGGTTTCTCTGAAAGAGAGATGTAATTGGGGGGAGGTGGAAGAGGAGAGAGGATTGTGGATGGATGGAAGGAGAGCTTTGTCGTCGGGGTTGGGAGGATTCTCAGGACTGCCACTAAACCCAGTTTGCCGAGCCTCAGCAACCTCCGAAGCCGCCCTAGTGCGTTCACGGGACACCCACCCGCCCCAAGAAAACATCGCTACTTTGACGTATCAATCTTACGTCCGAAGACTCGGAATGATTCAATATAAAATTATTATTTTGTTTTTCTTTAATTCTGATGGTCTATATAGTTGGTTCTCCCATTCGTATATCTTTCCCCCCCATGTTGTTGGTGTTGAAAAGTGACTTTGGTTGGTTTTCCGGGTACCCGACCTTTTCCTGCGGGCCACCTGGCAGTCTCAATTTTCGCTGGTATTTTTCTCGGATCTGCGGATAACTGAGTCCAGCTTACTCATTCCCGCTCATTTTCGTCACAGCAACCGTCCGCACGACGACCCTGCCAACAACACAACATATGGATCCGCCATTTACTACTAATCTTGGAAATTGTTGAATCTCTCAGATATCTAGAGGATCCAGTTTTCGCGGGCCTTTCACATCTTTGTTTTAACCAGTAATTTTCCTTTTCTCTCTCTTCCCCCCAAATAATCTTGTACACCGCTTCAAAACATTGACCGGCTCGGAGCTTCCCGTACAAACGTCTGCACTTGTAGCCTGAACCAACTTAACCGCTAAACTTCAAAGACCTTTCACTGCGCTATATTCCAAAGTAACAATATTAGAGAGCCCGTCCTATGAGGCGATCTTTAATCATCTGCAATAATTCCAAGCTTGCCACCGCAGCGACCAGCCGTCATCAGTTTCAGTTAATATCGATGCTATCTCTTAAGACAGCTATTATTACCCAACTACTTATTAAAAGCTCAAGCTCCGTAGTTTCTCGGAATCTGGTAATACCGTTTATTTGCCACCTTTATTATTCTTCTCCTTGAAGGCAGCAACCTCCTTCTGAACACTCTGGTCGTATCTCGCCTTCAGCTCTGGGCGATAACCGAAGAAGAAGAGGACCTCCATCCAAACAAATAGCGGAGCAAGGAGGAGTGCCTGGACCAGGTTGTCCAGCAATGCTGGTGCCCTACGTTCGAATGCACCGTGACCGACAAACTGGAGCAACCAGGACGCAACATGGATTCCACCAAACCAGTAGTTCATATCCGTACCATGAGAGGTCAGGAGGTGGTTTGCGAACGCCGCGCCACCAATGATAATTGGTGCGATCAGGGCCCCAGCAACTGGTTCCAGTAGGATGTAGAATGTCGAATATATTAACGCTCCAATAGTACCGAGGTTGGGAGGCAGGTTCTCAAAATGAAGGGCATCAGGAAGGTTGAACAGGGCCGGAGAATTCGATGCCTGATCCATCGCATATGGTAAGTGCTACAGGATGCCGGAAGTAAGGGGAAGGGGGCATACCAGGGCAATTCCAGTAAACAAAAGTATTGGCACACATGTAATATGGATCGCGACGTTTACCTAAAGGACGATGAGCAATCAGAATCACATATGGGGTAAAAACAAAGGGAAAAGTACTGGGTTGTTATGGTAGGCACCATACTGAGAACGTAAGCTGTGGTCCAATCATCAAGCATACAATGATGCATTATGTGTACATAAGAGCACTCACGAAAAGGAGCTGCTTCTCCAGGTTCAGAGCCATATTGGTAATCAGACTCGATGGTTTGTCGTCTCCAGTAAAGGAAATTGTCGATGCTGGAGGGTAACCATGCAGGAGACCCTTTTTCTGCCAGTTGGACTGGATAAGGATTATGCCTGATCAGGCCAGCCAAGAGGTGGAGAAACAGACATTTTCCAATGCGCTACTCGTAGTAAGTCTCCTAGTAAAGTATTGCTCAACAGACGTCATGTGCTGGGAGTCGAATGCCGAGGGTACGGGGGTTTGTTACAATGTACTGTCATGCCACTGTCGCTTTATGCACCAGCGTCGGTGGCATTTATGCCGAGTGTATTGTATTAATGTATTATATATGTTATGACCCAGTCAGATCAGGTGACTGCACGCAGCTGATGCTCGAGTCGGCCACGGGCTCAATGTCATGCTTGCTTGACCGGAGATTCTTCATAATCAGCGTTCACGCCCGCCTTCCTCTGGAGGTAGATTATATTGCATTTCTTCTTTCAGCCTTCTCCATACTCTATATTTGCACTCTTTCGTCGACTGTATCGACTGGAGCAAGGTTCTATTCCTATCATTGTCATGAGCTGTTGATGTTCTGTCCTTGACCTTCGATCGCAAGCTTTGACAACCTTATCACCGAATCGCTGTCGCGCTCGCTACAATTTTCCCTTCGCCTGCCTGCTTGAGATTCCTTGAACAATTCCTTGCGAGCATCCGATCTACCTTGAGAAACACCGGTCCTGCCCCACTCGCCAATTGTTGAAGTCGAATACATTAGGACAAACTTATTGACTTGACACTGGATTTCATTGCTACTTCTCTTCTTTCTTCGTTTCTTGCGTGGGTCTAAGTCTCTGCGCCATGTTTTTCCTCAAGGAGGAGACTAAGGTTATCACATTGCACCCGTCCTACTTTGGGCCTAATGTGCGAGAATACCTTATAAATCGGCTGAACGAGGAGGAGGAGGGACGGTGTACCGGAGATCACTTTGTGATTTGTGTGATGGACATGGTAGATATTGGAGAGGGGCGGGTTCTACCTAGCAGCGGGCAAGCTGAGTACACAATTAAATACCGAGCTATTATCTGGAAGCCGTTCCGTGGAGAGACCGTATGTCGTGGACAGCGCGAGCACCCAATCCCTGCTCTCAATTCTAACAGTGCACTCGTAGGTTGATGCCATCGTTACGTCTGTTAAGCCCACCGGAATCTTCACATTAGCGGGCCCGTTATCGGTCTTCATTGCGCGCAAAGTGAGTTTGCCAAATAGGGTCTGGGAACATTACATATAGAGACTAACTGTTTGGCAAGAACATTCCTTCCGACATCAAATGGGAACCGAATACAGTGCCTCCACAATACACAGACCACGCGGACCAGGTCATTGAGAAAGGGACAAGTCTACGACTCAAGATTCTTGGTGTCAAGCCAGATGTCGCCGCAATCAATGCCATCGGAACCATTAAAGAAGACTACTTAGGGTATGTGGCTTTCAGCCCTCGTTTCTTTGTCTTTTCTAGCGAGATTACTGATGCACGTTTGCCTACTGCAGACCACTGTAAACAATTTGACGAGAAGATACCTTTATCGCATCTAATGATTATACCAATACTGCCGCCAACAAGCGCTTGAGAAGATTTTGTTGCTTTTTCTACCATCATCGAAGGAGAATGCGGGGAGGGGCAAGTGTCCCGAGGGGTTGCAATCATGACTTGATCAAGAGACACCCAGTCAGTGTCTTATGCTTGGTATATGTTCGTCCTCAGACGAGAAGACATTCTCACGGCCCTCGATGATGAAGAGCGCTGTTGGCCAACAGACACAAAAACCAGGCATTGCAGCCTGTCTGGCAAGCTAGGATAGGGTACAGGGACATCACGGACCTCCGTAGAAATACTGTCATGGGAGGTGGATGCCAGTCTCGGGCGGAGCACGCGAGGCGTCGGTAACATGTAAGTATATGGAAAAGAAAGGCAGATTTATGTAAAGTGTATTTTACTGCCCCTAATGCATCACCTATCATTAAGTAACCATCATTATATACGGAACTCGACATAGGGTCGGCCAAGTGTTTGTATTGACTATGATTGTGCCCGGTGATATTGCATGCGGAAGAGATGGGCACGGCATCTACATGGAATCGTCCGTGGACTCTTGCTTCGGCCTACCGGGTTTGTTACGTTCACATTCTTAGTATCTGGGCGATATCAATGGCTCCAGATACTTATAGTATGGGATCCAGGAGGAAAGAAAACCTGGTTGGGTTGGTAAGCTGCGTGCGAATCCGGGATCTTTGCTACCTGGTAACTACATTGAATCCATTCCGTACGTAGCATGGATTCTTTTCTTTCATACTTGCAGTACCTGGAAACTTGAATGAAAAATAGGATCATGTTTTGTTTTTCGAACCGGCTGACAAATATATATATATCTACTAGTTTTGCCCCGGCGTACCTGCAAAAAGTGCTTAGTTCACACTATACAGATTCTACCTATCTATTACAGATGGATGTGCCGAATGTAATCTGTTGCAGAATGAATCCTTTGTTAAATCTGTCGTTAGAGGTATTTTACCAGGGCCTTTGTATTTCAGCCCGTATTAGTTAGTACTATTTGGTACTTACTACGCAAGTACTTAGGCATACAGATCGGTAATGGTGGGATGTATCAAGTTGCCAGAGAGACACCGCCGGGGGTTTCCACTAAACCCGATTGGAGGATAGTGAAACACTGGTGCGTCCTCCGTGCGCTGAATGGCCCCAAGCCAAACAACTGCTACGGCTCCCAATGTTTATTACGATTGACCAGCCGGACATTGACGAAGGACCACACCCTCCACTCTCTAGAGAAGTGAATGTCATTGGGGGTTTAGAGAAGAAGGCATATAAATCCAAAAGCCTGGATGTATTGAATGTTGCACTCAGACGGCAGAAGCACCCGTAAATTAAATGATAGTTGACTACCTATATACTCTAGAGGAATACTGAAGATCTAATAATAACTAAGCTTGGTAAATAATGAAAAAGCCACTCCTGAAATAAAATCCACTTATTTCCGCCGCTGCGACTTACATACATTCCCGAAATTAAACCAAATTTCCCGGTCATTGCAGTTCTTTGTTTCCATTCCTCGGAGTACGTAGACTTGTTGTTGTTGTGAGCCACAGGCAGCAAGTGTGTGGTTCGCGATCCCCTTTGCGACAACCGACCCTGCTGAGGAACCATCATTCTTTCTCTAATTGGATCCCTTCCCCTGACTCTCTGCTGGTTATCATATCGTTGACACTCGTTTGGTCCTCTGAACCCAAATCATCGCGACCATGTCTCTTCAAGATGTGTACCAGAGATTCCTCTCTGACCCTAGGTCTGCTTCCTTGGCTTCCGATGTTGCGCTGATCTATATCACCACCACCACCAGGGTCGATGGTGCGGAGGCCGTGGTTAAGCACCTCGCCAGACAGGATCACGTCCTCAAAAGAAACTCTCAGCAGGTGATTGATACAGTCGAGGGCCTGAACTCCCTGTCTCTGGATGTGGACACCACTGTGGAATTTGTCTCTGGCGGCGGACCGTATCTCCCCGCGCTGGATGATAACTTCTTGTCCGACCGCATTGCCACCTTCCCCACGGTATGCTCCTCATCGTTACGCTGTCGCAATCTGGTGACATGAACACTTGTAATCTAATTGGTTGATTGTGCTACTACTAGGTTCACATTGTTCGTTTCAACTCCCAGGGCGAGATTCAACAGGTCAAAGTCTATTGGGACCAAGCGTCGCTTTTGAAACAGGTTGAGGTGATCGGCTCGCGCAGTCGCGCTTGGCCCATTCGCGATGCGAAAGATCAGGTTAGATTGATTAAGAATGCCGCCTCCTCCGCCCCGGTGGATAATGCACCAGCGCCCGTGCCCGCGAATAAGTCCGAAGGGAATGGCGACACAGCCGAAATGGTCGTCTCTCCTAAAAGACGCATCAAAGACCCCTACGCGGCAGACTCTCTGGAGGAGCTCCTCTCTCCCGGTAAAGACCGAGCGGAACCTGTGCGCCCTCCTCGCGCTCCGGCATCCGCCAAGCCTCCCCAGCGCGATCTGACTGAGATCTTTGGGAATCACGATGATTACGAGATTCCTGAACCATCCCCCTCCAGGACCACACCGGTCGCTCCCAAGGTCGGTGCAGGCAAGAACTACCGGGCCTCACGCATCTTTGATGATGATGAGACCGTCGCTGCCCAAGAGAAGCCCCAGCAAATCGCTTATAAAGCTCACCCCAAGCGCTTTGATCATTTTGAGCTCGGCGCAGACAACAGTGCACGTGAGATTAAGCCCAAGACCTCACGCCCAGTGTCGAGCCAGGGCAAGGGACCCCAGTGGAAGTTCGAGGACTTCGTGACACCTGAGAAACCCAAACGCCAGCTCCGGGGCCAAGAGCTCCGTAGTTTCGGTATCGATGATCAAGATCCAGAGACACCCCCAGCCAAGCCTCACGTCCAACCCCGTCGGGACGCGGAAACCCACTTCCAGTTGACAGATGATGTCGGCGAACAGGGTTCAGGCCGGATCATTAGTTCGTTCCAGAACAAGGGTCTCGGCCTTTACAAGAACCATCTGTTCGCCGAAGAAGACGAGCCCGCCGAGAGCCAGCCGTCATCCAAGGATAAGCTGCCCCTGTCCGTAGCCCAGAAAGGCCCATCCCGCAAGAAGGACCTCGAAACTCACTGGACCATCACAGATGAATCGCCAGCGAAAAGCAAGGCCGACGAGAACAAGAAGCCCATCACGGCGGACCGACAACGGGCCGTCAAAATGCTAGAACCGTCATGGGAATCCTATGACCAATCTCCTCAGCCGAGCAAGACCGTTCGTCCTCCTCCACAGCGCCGCCAATTGCGAAGTGTCAACGAGAGAAGCTGGAGCCTTGGTGATGACGACTGAAGCGATTGACAAGAAACTGGCCCTCAGAACCGTTAACAGTGAACCCGTGAACCCTTTAACGATAGTACCGAATGATCCCATTGCGCAGGCTATATTCACCACGGTTCGAGCCGCGATGACAATTTTGCCCAATGCGACTCGGATCCATGAAAGGCTTTTTCACTTCTAAATTGTGTATTTTGTTCGAACAATACCTGTATTCATTTCTTGTATCTTTCTTATCTTATCACTTTGTCCGTTATATTCTGTTAGCTTGTTTGATATGTTACCCAGCATGACAATGTGGATGATGTACTATTCATAAAGATAAATTCGATAATGAGACGTTGCCGCTATCAATCTGAACTATTCGCTCACATATCCAAAAGAAGAATAACAGGTCATGGGTGTAAGCCCTGAAGCAAAGATATGTGGTTCTGACATGGCTATTCCAACCTCTCAAAATAGCATATGGTTATTATCTCGTAGTTTATCCAACCACACCATACTAGATATAAAACATGGAGTCCTGTACATTATCATGAATTTTCACATCCGTGTTTCTGGCCTTAAGGCCCGGTTCACTACCGGTAGCCACGCTTCCCGCCGAAGAAGGATCAAAAACACTACTGAGGTAGCATCGGGCCCTCGTGCACACTAAATCCGCGTAGTATGCCGGGGGACAGATGCTGACAGCCTTAGTAGCTCTCCCGAAGAGATAACACGTATGATGTGTGAGACCTTCTAGGATATCGGCGGAGTTCTGGTACGGGGGACTAGGTCGCTGGCGGCAGAAGATCTCATCCCAGACTGTGAAGTAGTGGGCAGGACGCGCGGTGCCCTTCAGCGCCGTGTGAGCTTGGAGATAGAAGTCCCAGTTGCGGACCTCGGTGACGCCGCGGTCGACAATGGTGCCATTGCTGGGGTTGCCCGAGCGGTCTGCATCTCCTTCCTGGGTTGGGTAGAAGCGGGTATTGTGGCGTTTGCCGACGATGGAGATGGAGATACGCGGGAGGCCTTGCTTCGTTGCGCTGGCTGGGTAGGTTTCTTCGCACGCTTTCTTCAGGCGCGGGAGCTCTTTTTCAATGACGAGTTCATATTGGCCTTCTGATACGCCGTCTCTGTACACGATGATGTTCTCTGGGTAGGCGTTCTTGTGGGAGCGAGCCCAGCGCTTGAGGTGGGCTTTCAACATGTCACCCAGGTCTTCGATCATTTCTTCGCGCGACTTCTGTACTCTGATTTCAGCGGGCCATTGGCTTAGTGTTGCATCGACGGAGGCGACCATGCCTGCGACGCTGGGGGCGTCCTTGGATGATCCGGGGGATGGGTGGGTGACGTCCATTCCGACGAGCATTGTTTTGCCTTGTCCAATGAGGCCTAGTTCTTTTGACTCTAGGACCTGGTTGGCGCCGCCTAGTTTCAGGTTGACCTTTAGTCCAACGTTTGCGAAGTACTGCGGGTCTACCTTGCGGAATTTCTCAGCCAGGACGTTGATGTTCCGCACACCGTGCGTCAGGTCGCATGCTCTCTTGATGCAATTGTAATAATCAGCATCGCTGAACGGCAGGACCGAGAGGATCAGGGAGGGCTTCTTGCTCATGAGTCGCGCAACTGCTGCCGTGATTTCGCTCTCATAATTGTTTTTGTTGATAGATATAGCTTCACCCCTGAAGGCTGGCTGTGCTATAACACCTATCTCGTTCAGTTTATCTGTGAATTTGCCTAGGATATCAATGAAGTCCGCCGGGCCAGCGAAGGGTGGTCTGGACCCATCGGCGTTTATCACGAGCCAAGTCCAGGCTGAGAGGTTGGTTGACGTCGAGAACCTAATCGACCTCATGTTCCAGCTGCCAAACTGCGGCTTCACTGATTTTTGCGAGGGCTTTGACACATCCTTGTAGAGGA
Source organism: Aspergillus bertholletiae (assembly GCA_009193595.1). Lineage (NCBI taxonomy): Eukaryota > Fungi > Ascomycota > Eurotiomycetes > Eurotiales > Aspergillaceae > Aspergillus > Aspergillus bertholletiae. The sequence continues at coordinate 128,173 of ML736164.1, forward strand.
CATTTGGTGCTGGGAGCACCCGACCTGGGACAGTAATAAGGTTACAGTCTGGCTGAATGCCGAAGTTCTCCTACCCAGATCCGTTAGTAGCTGTACAGGTGGTAGGCTAAATAAGTATCACTCAAAGCACTTACAAGAGTCGGACTCTGAGGAGAGAGGCCAAGCAGTCTAGTTCCAGTGGTAACTATAGAGGTAGCATTTTGCCGGGGAGCCCGAACAGCAAAGTTCAGCATGTTTCTAGTCTGGTTTGGGGTGAGCTTTGTTTTTGCAGGTTGACCGGGCTCAACCTCACAGACTTCGACGGGCAAATAGCTTGGATTCTCTGTTGTTCCAACATTGATCACAGGCATGTTAGGATCAGTTTTAACATTGTAATCTAGAGTCTGTTAGTTCTCACACTCTTGGTCCATCAATCAGCAAGGTGCACCAACACTTGTCAAAGAATTTAGCCACACTGATGTACTCGCCGGCCTGTGCAGGGCCTGCCTTCACAGGTTTCTTGCCCTTCTTGCCTTTGGCACCGCTGGATGTGCCTTGGGAAGGCTGCTGGCCAGGAGCCGCTAAGAAGAATTCTACGTCGTTGGGTCCCGCACCGTATCTGCGTACATTCGGGGGATTTGTCTGCGACGCACCATCATGGGTGGTAGCTAGACCGGCGATCGTTTTTATTCTTGGAATGATCTCTCCCCGTTTATTCTTCCTCCGGATATGTGTTACTCTGATTCTCAACTTCACCAAGAACCGCCTAAGACTGTTGACATCACGGGATCCGCGTTGAAACTCTTGTATCACGTAGCCTAGCGGTCCTTCCTGGTAACATGCGATGTACTTGACCTGGACATTGAGTAGAAGCCGTGCAGTAGCTGCACGAACGCTTATGAAAAACCCTCGAAGGGCTTCAAGTCCAGAGCCAAGGCTCCATTTTTCGCACAAGTCCCCACGTATGGCATAATGCTTGTTCGCACCAACAGAAGCAATCCAATCCTGTATTTTGGGATGGTTTCCTAGGACAATATTCATCGCTTGGAGCACTTCCGCCTTAGAGCCAAACTGGTCATCGGGGTTGGTTGACGTTAAGTAAGCTAGAAGATCAGCAGGGTTAAGTCTTCCTGTGAACTGGCACGTAACTCGATAGACCTTTGCATTTTCGGGATACTCGTCATCATACTCGTCACGATAACGAACGTCATACTGATACATCTCTTCATTATCAAGGATCTGGAGGTTTGAGATTAAATTAGACTTGTAATCTGTAACAATAGTTTTACCCGACTTGGGAAAATTTTGTTCGATCAAGAGTCTAATGAGTTGACGGGCTTTCCTGCCCGCCGGAGCCTTCTTAGTCGCCGAATCAGGCGAGATCTCAACATGGTAGCGAAACAGTTGCGCGCCAGCTGACTTCAAATCAAGATAGTTAGCATACAGCGTCACTGGCCGACCTCGAGTACCATAACCGGGTCGCTGAGGGTACTCGGTCGGCTTGGCTTTCTTAGCTGTTAGAGCTACAGCCAAAGTATCCTCAGTCTTCATAACCTGGGGATCTGGGGGAGGGACCTGTCCTCCTGGACTCCTACCAAGAAGATCCACTGTTAGTATGCTAAAGCGATGAGGATGGACACTTGGACAGGAACTTACGTATATATCTTGGGGCCTTGCTCATGACCTCCTCTAAACGAGCCTTGTCCTCTATCCCCTCCCCCTCGTCCTCTGTCTCCTCGTCCTCTGTCTCCTCGTCCTCTGTCTCCTCGTCCTCTGTCTCCTCGTCCTCTGTCTCCCCCTCGTCCCCGATCTCCTTCCCGTCCTCGATCCCCTCCCCGTCCTCGATCCCCTCCCCGTCCTCGATCCCCTCCCCGTCCTCGATCTCCACGGCCACGGCCACGACCTCCAAAGTCGCCTTCAGGTGGACCCTGTCGGATGGGCAGCTCTGTAGTGGACCCACGACCACCTCCGCGACCTCCACGGCTGGCACCTCTATCACCTTGTCCTCTATTCCGATCGCCTCCCCTGCCTCGCCCGCGTTGGGGATTATCTCGCTGGGAGGACATGATCACTCTTCGTCGACCAGGGAGGATGCTCGGAAACAAATGAGTCTCATTAAAGTCAAAAAGGAAATAAGGTAGCAGCTAGTGGATCGGAATAGGTGAGCTTGGGGATTTAAAGTTAGTAGATGAGCGCTCTTGGAGGGAGGTGGATTTTAATACTACTTAAGGTCCCCACGTTGAGCTAGTAAATAGTGTGACGACAGGTTGTCCATTCACTGAGATGACTGGTGCATGGCTACCGACTCGTAGATGCAGGCCACGTACCAATCCAGACAAGGAAGTACCCTTGAGAGAAGGAGGGGTAGAACCTCGTTGGGGATTCAGGGAATGATTATTGGGTGAGTGGGACAAGCCGTTGTTGGTCCATTCCGAAGCGCCAGAGGAAGTAAAGTTCCTGTAGTTTCCAGTCGTGCTTTGTTTGCCTGATAAAGGTGGCTTGTGTTTGAGCTATAATTAGGCTTCATTGTAGTTCACTACTATCTTCAGATTGTATAATATTATCCTAGAATAGCAATTTGGAACTACATTCTTTAGTTGCTTCTGTTCGCACTTGGGGAACCGGCTGTATTTTATGTCGGTATGAAAGTACGGAGTATGTTATGATGTTAGTCTGGCAGAAGTACTAGTTACTTAACTGGATACCATTCTCCCTTGAACCCGCAGCTCCACTTGACAAGCAGTACCCAACCTTTCATGGAAAAAGTTATGAACTTCTTGAAGGAGCTAGGCTTAAACTAACCTCTCCAATGACTCAACTTGACCCAAAGCCTCAGCCACATTCAAACCAAACATTCACTGACAAATAAGATTGTCTTTCACTCACCCAGCTCTGTAAGTCTCGATTCTGGCGAATATGGTTATAATTTAACTGGTCCATAATGCCTTGTATCATACCTACAGTAGTAGTTAGACATTTGATACGATGGATCTGCCTCGCTTTAGTGAAGAAGTTTTCTTGGGAGAGAAGGCTTCAGGATAGAAAACTGGAGAGCTGGAAATGTTCCCAGCGAACAAGACAGCCTTGTCCTTGTCGTCCCTTTTCGGCCATGATCCGCCCCACGGATATTACCTAAGGATTTCATCCAATCATCGCTCTCCACTGCGGGAAGAGTGAGCAGCGCGACAAGGGTGATAACGGAGATAATGGACTCGTTGCCTACTATCTTACCACACATATAGTTTCATATGATCTTCTCACTAAGCAAAAGCTTAAGGTATCGACGGGACGGGAGTTCTGGTGTTTGGACATCTTCCGCTTTTCTCGTCAAGTTTGAACGCCTTCACCAGGCACCTAAGGTACCTTGTGCAGACTCCCTCTCGCGACTTTTCCACTGACTCCGAAGGATCCTGATAAGTAGTACTTCCTGCCCGCCCGACGTCTTTGGTCCAACAAGCTTCGCGGCAGGTTGACTAGTCGCCTCTAAGTTGGCCCCTCTTCTCGACCATTCTCACCCATTTCTTCTCGGGTTGCGCTCGCGATTTGTGTGAATCCTGAATTTACAGTACTGAAACCCCCATCGATACCAGTATTAAAATTCCGAAAAAAACCTGCGCACCTCAACGTCAGCGGGCTCTTTGGTGGGTAAAACAGCGACGAGTTCCCTCGAGAATCGCTTCCCGCTTAAATCGATTTGCGATCTGGGTTGCTAGGAATTCGACCACTGAAACGTGGCCAAAGGAATCAGCAAAAGCGTTGTGCACTTTGGTTCCCTCCTATAACCGTCCGATTCAATTGCGCCAGTACCTAGTTGACCGTTGGACGTCCGTTCCTTGTCTCGGGCGCTACATCATACCAAGAGGGATATTGGTGGGCGAGCTCTTGACTGGGGGATTCTACTAGTGCGATTGCCATTGGGTTGGTTCCGTAACACGCTGCGCTGGAGGGGGTCCCAAACAACAGGATTTTTTAGTGTTATTCGCAGATCGCTCTATTACGTTGTGGCTGTCGCACCAGCCCGCTGAGGACGGTGTGTAATCAAAGCAACCGGTTTCAACCCAAGTTTATCGTCGTGTATGTTTTATTGTGAAAAAGCCCACCAACATGACGCCGACCCCGCCATCTACGACCTCGTCAAACGCTAGCGCATTTTCGCCCGAAGGACAGTACAGAGTCATTCGAAAGAGAAATCGGGTGCCACTTTCCTGCGGTCCCTGTCGGCATAGGAAGTAAGATCCATACCCGCCCTCTGATGTCTTTTTCTTGTATCCTCTGACACTCCGTGATCAAGACTCAAATGTAACCGTGCTCACCCATGTGAGAACTGCGTGAAACGAGGAGATGCTGCCTCGTGTACCTACGCCCAGGCGAGCTCACGTAAGAAAAATGCTCTGCAACGAGTATCGCCCAGCTCTCCGGACGACATGCAGAATAGGATAGACCGCCTGGAAAGCTTGGTTTTGTCGTTGATGACCAATGGTTCACAGGCCGCGGGCCCGACTGCGGCTATGGCAGCACTCTCTGGCAACAGCAGCAGTATTGGTTCTGCCCAGCATACGGCTGATCTGGATCTGGATGAAGACGCCTCGGGTGGCCCCGAGGAGAGTGATACAGAACAAGTAACCAAGTCATTTGGGATAATGAAGGTCGACAATAACAAATCATATTATTTTAGCGAAGCGCATTGGGCTTCTGTCCTCAACGATGTAAGTTACTCTCCTCTAATTCAACTTAGGTTCTCCTTATTAACATTGACTATAGATTGCCGAAGTGCGTAATTACTTTACTACGCACAAGAAACAGTATGAGGAGCATGCGGAGAAGCTGAAAGCAACAAGACTTCCGACGGATGTGCCAGGGTCCACACTACTTTTTGGTGCTATGAAAACAACTAGTCGTGCGGAGATCATGTCTTCACTTCCGTCTAAATATACAACAGATATCCTAGTCGCTCGTTATTTTAACAGCTATGACCCCTCAACCAGTAAGTTCCCTACCCACGTTCTCTCTACCTCTATGGGGCGATTCTCATGCAGACCCCTAGATATTCTACATGGACCTACCTTCCAGGCACAAGTAAGCAATGCTTCTTCTTCGGCATGTATCCATGTTTGGTGCTAACTACCCTTTAGTATAATAAACACTGGGAAGACCCGTCACAGACCTGTGTAGTTTGGATTGGCATGCTTTGTGCGATTATGCGACTCGCTATGCTGTCGTATCATCGTGAAGGAGACGAACCACCGGAGTTTCGAGGGAAGACTCTAGATATGGCAGGCACTTTCCGGAATCTGTTGGCGCAGTGTTTGACGCTGGCCGATTATACCAAACCTTACCCGTCTTTGATCGAATCCTTAATATTCCATCTGCATGGAGATTGGATTCAAACAAAGGACGCAGATGTGTCCGTCTGGGTGCTTGTGGGCGTGATCACTAGGTTGGCTATGAGAATGGGTTACCATCGTGACTCAAAGATGTTTCCTAATATCACACCTTTCCAAGGCGAAATGCGCCGGCGAGTATGGACAATCGTGCGGCAGTATGATCTAATGTTCTCATTCCAAGTGGGATTACCCAGCATGATTCGCTCCACCGATAGTGACACAGAATTTCCACAAAATTTGTATGATGATGACTTTGATGAGAACTGCAAGGAGCTTCCTCCTTCACGACCGCCAAACGAACCCACACCAGTATCATGCTTGATAGCCAAAGGTCGCTTAACATACGCGTTCGGCCGTGTTATTGAACATACAACGTCCATACAGAGTCCATCTTACGATAAAGTTATGGAGATTGACGCTGAACTTCGCCGAGCGAGGGATCTAGTCCCCGAACACCTTCTTGTTCGCTCTGAAGAAGAGTCCCAGCTGGAGCCCCCAAAAATAATTATGGCGCGATGTGCTGTAGGTTATATCTAGGCAAATAGATGCATGGTTGGTTACTGACTATTTCCAGATAATGAGTGTGTATCACAAAGCCCAGTGTGTTCTCCATCGAAGATATCTCGTTCGAGCACGTGAAAACCCTCGATTTACATACTCGCGGAGAACATGTATTGATTCTGCCATGGAGTTGCTTCGGTTCCAATCAATGTTGCACTCTGAAACCATGACGCGCCTGCAGAACAAACATGACAGGCTTACTGCACTCGTCTCTACAGATTTCCTACTTGCAGCGACCATCGTTTCTCTCGACCTCTACCACGGGCACCAATTTCAACCAGGAGGCCGCGTGTCCGGCGATACCTACGCTTGGGGAAGAGAGCGACGTGATGAAATGATAGCGGCGATACAGCACTCTAAAGAGATCTGGGATGAACTTCGTGACGATGCTCTAGAGGCATGGAAAGCGTCAGGAGCTCTCGGGGTGATGCTTGCCAGATTAAACTTGGGCTATTCTGACAATAATCATGCCGCGCCTTCCTTCGAGCCTCAGGATGAGAAGCAAAGTGCTGCCATGACATTGGGCCTTCTCAGTAGTGGAATGAGCCCCATGAATCCGTCCCCTCCCGCCTTCGGCGATGGCACCATTAAAATAGGCGAGACATCACTGCCGACACCGGGAGGATTTGGAGCGACGACAGAGATACCAGGGGCTCCCTCGCCTCTAAGTGCTATGTTTGGGCAAATGCCAGATATGCAACTCCCCCTGGATTGGGTACTATTACCTTGTTCAATGCAAAATTTCGAAGCACGACTAACCAATTCTTAGGATACCTGGGATAGCTATATTCAGAATGCAGCGCTTGACGTCCCGAACCAGTGGTGGCCAACAATGGATTCCCAGCAACAGCAGCAGCAGCAGCAACAACCACAACCACAACCACAGCCCCAGAATGCGTTAGGTTCGGCTGGTTTACCATCAGCGCAGAATAGTGCTGCAGATAAGATGCGCTCGCTACCTTCTTTTTCCAACGTTTTTTATCCTAGCCCAAATCTGTACGATAACAACAACTCACCGCCGAACAATGCGGGCACACGTTAAGCCAACCTGTGAGATCCTGTCTCATAGTTCACTGTCTTCTTTTCGAGGCTCTGGAAAGTTACGTTAATGTGGTCATGAAGCCTTGGTCAGTTCTATACTGTAAAACATAACGCTGGTGGGTTTTATTAGCTGCCACTTCTATTCGCGATTTTCTATGTCTCTGTCAAAATGTTTCTGATACAGTAGTGAACTGTTCTTGTACAGTTACCTCATACATGTGCCGCTGCTTTTGTAAACATAATATATAAGTAATCAGTAAATATTTTAGAAGTAATCTAGGTCACTCACTAAGTATCCTTTAAATATAGATTAACTCAGTTGTAACAGACTTGGATTCGACGTTGAAGGTATATATTTCCCTGATGAAAAAAATTAAATCACTGGCAATTAAACTTTTTGAAGGATTGACCCTTTTGAAATCATTATATAATGCCAGTCTATACAGGGCCAGCGGAGGAGAGCCAGGTGAAGAAGTTGGCCAATGGAACCAATGGAAGTGTTGAAAATGATTAAAAAGGTCAAAATTCCAAGGCGTTATGGTAATCTCTACCAGGGTGGTAAGCTATGCTAACTCTAATACTCTTAGAACAATTATTGTAGAGATCTAATAAAGATCTAGTATAAAATCTATTAAGAGTAAAATAACATAACAATACAGGGTTGTATTTTATATTCCAGGGCCCAGGCCTGGTCATATAGCCCTAGTCCCAAGGCGGCTAGCCGGGTCTGGTGGGCCCGGTGATCTCTGGGGTGACTATGAGGTGACTGAGGTGACTTGCGATCAGCTCTCGTGGTCACTTTGATCATCATTACGAATATATGAGCCCCCAGGTGCATCAGAGGTCTCTTAGTCAAGAAAAATGTGCTTTGTCCTCGGGAGCAGTTTCTGCTGCCCAACCAAGAACTGCTAGTTGTTTTCGTGTCAGTTATTTGCACTTTCCTTACCTGTGTGTTGCCCATCGACATTGGACAGACGTGGCTTCCACATTAAAGAAGAGTAAAGGACTACTCTCACCTCAACACAAGGTATGAAACCTTCTACTTTTATCCTTCAAGGTAGTTGTCCTTGCAACTAGTTATCACTATGGCCATTCATCGTCGAACCCCATTAATAACCCACATAATCATGGCTAGTGTCGAACAATACCCGTCTGAATATATTCAGACAGCCACTGTCAAAAGGCAGCGCATTTACTTTCAGTTTCTGGATGCTGTCGTGGGAAACGCCAATCAGGTGCAGAAAGTAGCTACCAATCCTCTACAACTCTGAGCAGGACTTATGAATCAAATCTCCTAGGTCGACAATGGATGATGACGAAAAAAGAACTCTCCATCCGAGAGAGGTGCTACGCCAGATTGCCAACTCAATGAATCAGCAATGTAATGAACTTTCCCTCACCATCCCCGTACACACCACTTGGAAGGCAGCAATTCGGGCTGTCGAAGCCGCCCTCGGCGAAATAGATCAACCTATGCTTTTAATGCCTCGTGGAACTGGGAACCATGCAGCGCTTCGGAAGATAGCGCTCCAGTGTGGTCCGGAATTAACCCCGAAAAGTAATATTGGTCTGCCAATTCGAACAGCCATCGATCTTGAGCCTATGGAATCTCCTCGACCGCTAAGTACAGTAGCGCGCGAGCGTCTTCGTAATATGGCTAAAGTCGCCGCCAATGAGGAATTTCGACAACCGTACGTATCACTTTTGCCGAAATTAGGAGAAGGGTACCTCCCTATTGTTCGTGTGGATCTTATATTGCAAGGGGTCGACAGTAGTGACCCCGACCCTCTCTTCAGACTAGAAGAGATGGACATGATATTTGATACCGGCGCGCATCGAACTGTTATTGTGGAAGACCTACTCTCCCCTTCGTTCCAAGAATACCTGAAGGACTCGGTTCATGACCAATATCGCTCGAGTGATGGCTTGGTCGTACAAGTTAATGCTAATATAGCTTTTTCAAATTGTTCCGTTACCATTGAAACTGTTGCCTTTGTTGTACCGAAAGCTAAGATGCCCAACGAGAAGGTTGGAATATTACTGGGGCAGGCCTCGTTCACTGATCGACTCACCCTTCGGAGCATACCCCGGCGGATACTGCTTGCAAAGGGAGTGGCAGTCTCGGAGGAATTCTGGGGAGATATTGTGGCTGAAGAATATCTCAACCTAGACGATGAAATTGTTTCTCTCTAAGACGACGTCCACAACATATACGGAGAGGAGATAATTGTTTCAGACATTCTTGCTTTATTCTTGTACTGAAGCGCAGTTTGGAAGTGGCTCGATCGTGAAGATTCTGGTTTTATGGCTATAACTATCTTTCCTTAGCAATACCATAGCTTTGTTGTCCTTGGTCAAACGATGGCCGTGATGAGTTGTAAAAGTCTTTGAAAATAGCTCATGGTCCGTAGAACATGAGTTAGTACATAACACAGGCTGAGCTAGGATTGACCAAAATAGCTGTAGCAATTCCGGTGGTGGAGATTGTTCGGCGATCGATCGGACCATGAGATACTACTTCTGAACGGGGATATGCTAGTACTAGATATATGGGATTGAATGGTGTAGAGTACACGACTTGATTTGTTCGTCGTTTTGTCCTGGGGCATATCCTAATCGTGTTGTGAGAGGGCATCTGCTCAGACATTCGCTTCCCCTCGCCGGTACGCAAAAAAGAAGTTAAAATTAGCCAATATCAAGCTCTATCGGGCATGTCGCTTGGATAGTTCCTTAGGAAGTAGAAGTACTCTACATTCTTGTGGTCTGTAACTGCTTTGAATTCAGATACTGATTATAGTTCAGCATCCCAGGCCTCCAAACCAAGGGTTTTAGGCATTACATAGTTGCCCAAGGTATGTAGTTATTGGAGGTCATGGGTTACACTAGTTTTATCGTAAATGACCACTAGCTTCAAATCCCGAAGAGCTAGTGACCAAGGAAGGACCCCAAGCTATTTAAAGACAGCATTAGACATACGCGGACATAGAAAAGGAAGGCAAGAATCAGTCTCCTTTTGTTTTTAGCTCTACTACTTAGGCTGATGATAAATACTATCCTTACTTAAACTAGTATACTAGTAGATAATGAGGGCGCCAATGTATATATCATTATGAAATATGTAGCTCCTTTATCCCACTCCAAACTCAAGAATGTAGAAATATAAAGGAATGTGAATATTATAAAAAACATCCTTTCCGTTGCACAATTGCAGAAGATCTCCTCGGAGTTTCTAGAAGCCCTTTTTTTTTTGGTTCAGATACACTGGGCAAATCGATACTGAAATCACGTGATACCATCGATCTCGATAAGCGGTTTTTGCGCGGAAAACCTTCGTATGAGCACTTGTGCAATCCCCATTTCAGATTTATCTTTGTGTCTTCCTGATTGTTTGTTACCTCAAGATGTGAGTTATGAAAATGCAATGCAAAGCATGTGTCACTTAATGAACTAACTCAGACTTTTCTTAGGCACTGCTTCCGACGCGCTGCTTCTCGGCTCCTCTCTTCCACTCCACGGTCCACATGGGCTGCTTCATCTAGCCCGTCTCGTATTACTATCCCTCGCCAGACATCACAATCTCTGCTGCAGAGCAGATGGAACAGTCAACATGTACCAAGTCAGCCCAATCCTACGAGCAAAGATGCAACAACCACAAACGATAACGAGGAACAATTAATACAAGCCGCCGCCAGGTATATGGAAGGCACCTCTACTTCTGCAAACGAGACTGCAGACGAAATTTCAAAAGAGAGCGAAGCAGAGACACAACTTACCGACGAAGAATCGAAACGCGCGAAACGCCTCCGATTTTTGAATAAGGAAGCCGACCCCAAGGAGACGGTCTTTGTTGGCAACCTTTTCTACGATGTCACGGCAGATGATTTACGGAAACAGATGGAGAAGTACGGAGTTGTGGATAGTGTGTATATTACCTTTGATAATAGGGGAATGAGTAAAGGGTGAGTGCGGGTTTCCATCGATGCATGTCAAAAGAAGTACGGCTTTTTCTAAATCTAAGGATCAGATTCGGCTATGTCCAGTTCGACGCTATAGACTCGGCGAAACGTGCAATTGACGCGATGCACATGCGGGTATACGAGGGCCGTCGAGTCATTGTGGCGTTTGCGCAGAATAATATCGATCAGCACCGGAACCTGAGGCCTATCTCTAGAACAATCTACATCGGGAACATGCCTTTTGAGATGACTGATCGGGATATAAATGAACTCTTCAGGGATATAGTCAATGTGATTGACGTTAGGGTATCTGTGGATCGCCGAACTGGCACGTTCAGAGGCTTTTGTCACGCCGAGTTCATCAACGTCGAGAGTGCACGGGCTGCGTTCGAGATTCTTAGCAGAAAGGCCCCATATGGCAGGAAATTACGACTTGACTACAGTCAATCGAATAGAAGAGCAGATCGTTTGGAAATCAACAATGAGTGATTGACAAGATCTGGTGTTTCTAATCTTGATGGTTTGCCGTGGGGGCGTCGAGTGCACAAGTTGATTTATATGTATCATAAACGCAGCGGAAACCCTGTGCTGTATTTTGTACAATATTTACATAGACTTTTACCAAGTTTTTTGTCTTTCAGCGCGAGACACATATTATTACTTAGTAGTAGTAGGGCCCAGAATTAGCAATTATTATTAATCTTCTCAAACCTCCGCGGCCACACGTGACTACCGGGGTGCCTCGGCATTCGCCAGTCTTTCCGTCGGTTTTAGGGCGTCTCCGAAACCCCACGCTTGGGACTATCAGAGAGAGTCGAATCGTGGAGATAACACCTCCTCATTTCCCGCTTAATCTTCCCCGGACACTATTCAATGACAGACGATCTATCGGACAGCCAGCCATTATTTATGTCATATTAAGACTCGGGTTACAGTTTATAATAGACGGCTTTGAAGATGTCATTCCTCGGTGGCGCTGAGTGTTCGACGGCGGGAAACCCGTTGACACAGTTTACAAAGCACGTACAAGATGACAAGTCCCTCCAGCGGGATCGGCTTGTTGGGAGGGGCCCAGGGGGCATGCAAGAGAGCATGCGGTCCAGAGGAATGATGGGTGGACAAGATCAGGTATGAACGAAAGCTGAACGCTACACCGTCTTATTGACTCCCCGCGGCCCCATTCTAACGATAGCCTAACAATGCACGCAGATGATGGATGAATTCGCTCAACAACCTGGCCAAATCCCTGGGGCCGCACCACAACCATTTGCGATGGAACACCTGAGACGCGAGTTAGACCAATTCCAGACTACGCCACCTCGGACTGGCTCTCCGGGTTGGGCGGCCGAGTTTGACCCTGGTGAGCAGGCTCGCATGGAAGCTGCCTTTGCTGGGCCTCAGGGACCCATGATGAATAATGGCTCGGGATTTGCACCTGCAGAGTTTGCCCGGTTCCAACAACAGAGTAGAGCTGGCGTGCCTCAGACTGCTAACCCGGTTACTTCGGGGCCGTCGCCGATGATGTCGGCTTTCCAGCGTCCTATGGGCATGGGCTATATGGGCATGGGTGGTATGGGTATGATGCATTCTGCTTATAACCCCATGGCGATGCAGCAACAACCTATGGAGGCCACTACGCAAGATAAGGGCAAGGGACGAATGGTCGAATTGGACGACGAGAACTGGGAGGCACAGTTTGCTGAGATGGAGACTGCGGATACTCAGAAGCTGGATGATGAGGCTAATGATGCTATTGAGGCGGAACTGAACGATCTTGACAGGTCAGTCTTCACCTCCAACAGTAGTAAACAAGCAGATTACGATGCTTTTGAAAACGTATGGAAAAAAGTTCAAGCTGAGACGGCCGCAAGCAGGAAACTGGCAGAGGAAGATACCGAGTTTAATGTTACTGACAGCTTACACATGGGAGATATGGGAGAGTGGGATAGCTTTGATTCTCTCAACACTCGTTTCCGGGACCCTCAGCTGGGCGATTACATGTTTGAAGAAGAGAACATGTTCAAGAATGTCAACAACCCATTTGAAGAAGGTGTGAAGATCATGCGCGAGGGTGGTAACCTCTCTTTGGCTGCCTTGGCTTTCGAAGCTGCCGTACAGAAGGACCCTCAACACGTACAAGCTTGGACTATGCTGGGATCTGCCCAAGCTCAGAACGAAAAGGAACTCCCTGCCATCCGCGCTTTGGAACAGGCGCTGAAGGTGGACCCGAACAACTTGGATGCGCTCATGGGGCTTGCCGTTTCTTACACAAATGAAGGCTATGACTCTACAGCCTACCGTACCTTGGAACGTTGGCTTTCGGTGAAGTATCCGCAGATCATTAACCCTAAGGATCTTTCTTCAGATTCAGACCTAGGATTCACAGATCGCCAGATCCTTCACGACAGAGTCACAGATTTCTTCATCCAGGCAGCCCAATTGTCGCCTTCGGGTGAACAAATGGATCCAGACGTGCAGGTCGGCTTAGGTGTTCTTTTCTACTGCGCGGAGGAGTACGAAAAGGCCGTTGATTGTTTCTCTGCCGCCTTGGCCTCCACAGAGTCGGGAACTGTGAACCAGCGGGAGCAGCTTCATCTACTATGGAATCGTCTTGGAGCCACTCTTGCCAACTCGGGTCGGTCTGAGGAGGCTATCGAAGCTTACGAGCAGGCCCTGAACATCAATGCCAATTTCGTTCGGGCGAGATACAATCTGGGTGTGTCATGCATCAACATTGGGTGTTACCCGGAAGCTGCTCAGCATCTGCTGGGTGCCCTGTCCATGCACCGTGTTGTTGAGCAGGAAGGTCGTGAGCGCGCCCGTGAGATCATCGGCGGAGACGGTGGTGTCGACGACGAACAGCTTGAGCGGATGATTCATATGAGCCAGAACCAGAGCACTAACCTGTATGACACCCTGCGGCGAGTATTCAGCCAGATGGGACGTCGGGACCTGGCCGACATGGTCGTGGCCGGTATGGATGTGAATGTCTTCCGGAAGGAATTTGAATTTTAAATGATGCCATCTTTGTTTCTTTCTTTTTTTTTTTTTTTTGAGTTGCGTATGCGTGTGTGTTCCTTTCTAGGCTGAACCTAGAATGCGGCGATTTATGCCACTGTTGATATGTTGGATACCATGGTTCTCCATATATGGGTCAAAATGCAGCGCTTGCGGGGTTTTCGGTCGTGTAAAACAATGGGAGAGACCTTTGTGAAGGGTTCTGAAATAGAAGACTCTTTTGTTCATTGGGATAGATATGAATTATTACAGTGGAGCGCAGTTTCTCAAAGATTAAATATTCGATAGTTAGTACGGAGTAGATGTAGATGAGTAGGGCTGAGCGCCAGGCAGCGGTTAATTGACGTGCCTCGGGAAGCTTGTCTTCTGAAGCTCCTCCGCATTCTCGCCGCTCTCCGCTTCTAGTCTGGGACTGTGGAGCAGCCAACTTTCATTTATGTCAACAGACGGCATTCCATGATACCCTTTTCAAATTAGACAAATCAAAGAACCAGTGACGATGGCCGCGGCAACAGGTGCTCAGTTGATCGCTCGGACGCTGCGCGATGTGGGCGTCGATGTGATCTTCGGCATTGTAGGAATTCCGGTGGTGGAGATCGCCGAAGAAGCTATTAACCTGGGCATTCGCTTTGTAGCGTTCCGCAACGAGCAGGCATGCAGCTATGCAGCCAGCGTCTATGGCTATATGACGGGACGGCCAGGTGTCTGTCTCGTCGTAGGAGGGCCGGGTGTTCTCCATGCATTGGCGGGGGCAAGTTCATCTCCGTAACTGACGCACCCGATCCCAGCTCGTACTGACCGTCGATACCTCAATAGATTGGCAATGCCTCCGCGAATAATTTCCCACTACTTGTTCTTGCCGGGTCGGCCGAAACAACTGCTGTGACTAAAGGAGCCTTCCAAGAGATGGATGCCATCTCGTTCCTGACACCTCATACCAAGTTCGCGGTACGAGCATCATCTATTGATTTCATCCCTGGTGCGGTGAAGAACGCCTATAGGACTTGTTGGTACGGTCGTCCCGGACCAACATTCGTTGATTTACCTGCCGATATCATTCAAGGCAAGTCGACTCCAGGATTTCGTCTGCCAGAGCCAGAAACCTCGCTGGTCCCGTTCCCGCCGAAGGCGAGCGGCGATCCCACATTGATTCTCAAGGCTACCCAGTTGCTGAAGACGGCACGCTCGCCGCTCTTAATTATCGGTAAAGGCGCTGCATATGCGAGAGCAGAGTCTGGAATCAGTCGCCTAGTCGAGCAAACACAGATCCCTTTCTTGCCCACACCGATGGGCAAGGGTGTCGTGC
Organism: Aspergillus bertholletiae; assembly: GCA_009193595.1. Lineage (NCBI taxonomy): Eukaryota > Fungi > Ascomycota > Eurotiomycetes > Eurotiales > Aspergillaceae > Aspergillus > Aspergillus bertholletiae. The sequence goes on from ML736164.1 coordinate 143,418, forward strand.
CGGACTCGCACCCACTGAATGCATCCAGCGCGCGCAGCACCGCATTAAAGCAGGCAGACGTAGTCCTAGTCCTCGGTGCCCGCTTAAACTGGATTTTACACTTCGGCGAAGCGCCCAAATGGTCCCCCAAAGCAAAGATCATCCAGGTGGACATCTGTGCAGAAGAGATAGGACGCAATGCGGGTACAGCAGAGTTAGGTATCGTTGGAGACATCGAACTAGTTGTGGACCAGTTAGTATCTTCGCTGTCGAATTGGCGGTATGCTCCTTCTCCTGCTGAAGGCCGGTTCCCATCACTCCTGGCCGAGTCGGCCAAGAAGAACGAAGCAAAAGCCCAGAACGCGGCGCTTCGGCCTACCCCCCAGAACAGCCCCCTAACATATCAACGCGCATATCATATTATCAAGTCCACGCTAAACTCCTTGACCCCCTTCGAAGAAGGGAACATTGTATACGTCTCGGAAGGCGCCAACACTATGGATATATCTCGCTCGATGTTCCCTCTTAACCATCCCCGCCAGCGTCTGGATGCCGGCACATATGCCACCATGGGCGTCGGTATGGGCTATATAGTCGCAGCCCACGAAGCATACAACGCGTCCTCGGGTAGTACAAAGCCCAAGAAGATTATAGCTCTGGAAGGCGACAGTGCATTCGGTTTCAGCGCTATGGAAATCGAGACCTTAGCACGTTACAGAATCCCAGCGTTGATTTACGTAGTCAACAATTCTGGAATCTACCACGGAGACACCACGACGGAGGATGCCTGGAGAGTCCTGCAGGATCAGACCGCAGCCAACGATACGAAATCAGCTAACGGAAAGAAGGGGCTACGCTCCACCAGTCTGTTGTACGAAACACGGTACGAAATGCTGGCAACTATGTGCGGCGGAAAGGGATACTTTGTGCGTACGGAGGAGGAGCTTGAAGCTGCTACGCGGGAGGGATTCGCAAATGATACGGTCACGGTGGTGAATCTTATAGTCGAGCCTGGTATTGGGAAGAAGATTGGATTCGCATGGCAGGGGAATAGTGCTCAAGATGGCCAGGCCAAACTGTGATTTGAGATCATTGTTGCTTGGGCCGTGTGTACTGTACTGTATATATGACCACAAGGATGCAAAGCCAATATGTGAGACTGGGGAATCTTTTACTTTCTCTCTTTCTTTTTTTCCTACTACTTATATGCCTCCATTCGTTTCGAATACATATACAGTACCAATCCATTATACCGTCATCAACATGCTAGCATTCTTGTACCAGGTCAACAGCGGATTCTCACCGCTTCTCGTCTCAGTGTCTTCGATATATGCCCAGCGGCGGACAAAGTCTTCATGGCTCATGACCTGGGTTAACTTCCCAGTGATGGCCCGGTAGAGGTCCTCGACGACGTTAAAGTCCGTAGGGAAGAAGATATCAAAGTATCCCTGATGTACCTGTTGCGTGAAGCCTTATTAGTGATCCATTCTTCGCAATATAGCTATTAGAATCTTAGGGAGAAGAAAAGACGTACAAATGGAGTAGACACTGGCACGGTCCGGCGCTTGTACCGGGTCTGCACGACGGGCGCATTGATACCCGGAACGGCATCCGGAAGACTACTGAAATCACTGGCCACAAGCCGGTGTCCTGGGAAATAAGTGTCCAGGATGTCGAAAAATTGCATGAGTCGGGTAGGGATATATTCAGGGAGAGTGAAAGGGCGCTGGAAGGGTATGGATTTGCGCAGACCGCGTGAGAGCCTAGGGCCCAACGGACTTGGGAATTCGCGGCGTGCGGCGGCTTGTCTCACACGGAGGAACCGCGAGGCCACGGGGTCCAACTGTGCGTTATAGTATTCGTGGAATTCGCCGTCCGCGTCGATGAGCACTCCGCCTTGCTGGGGGAGTTCTGTCGCAGTGTCGTAACGGATCGCATCGTGGGAGAAATTGTCGATGACTTCGAGAGCAAGGAAGAAGCACGGGGAGTGCACGTATGTATCCCAGTCGAAGATTGACTTGTTGATGATCTCCACGTGGTCCAGATGGCCTGCGGCGTTGATCGAGTCCATCAGGTTCTTCATCTGGAGACCCGCGAGGTTGGACGAGATCTCGATGATCTTGAACTTGGTGCGCTGGTAGACCTCATAATCGGTGTCACGGATGAAATCCAATATGTTGATCATTAGGGTTCCGTTTCCCGCACCCATCTCGTAAATTATCAGATCGTGGTAGGGGTATAGTGTCAGCTTGTAGTTCGACACCAGATACCGGGCAATCGTCTCTCCGTAGTAGGGACGGAAAAGTTCTGTGGGTGTATGCCACAGCTGGCGAGCTATATCCGGGTGCTTCTCATCTAAGAGGTCTTCAAATTCTGTATACCGGTCTCCTAGCATCCGATGGAAAGCTGGACCGTCCTCGATATTGTTGAAATCGAATGGTTCACCGGGACTAAAAATGGTCGCGTGTTTTGAGAAGTAACCGTAGTGGGGGTTATATAGACTATCTAGGTTGATGTCAGAAAGATCATGAACAACAGTGCTCAGCATTGGCAATACATTGGTCAAAACGCACCGTCAATGAATTCTCTAGTCAACATCTTCACCTGTCGCGGCCGCTCCCGCCGATGACGCAGGTCTTTAGCTGTAACGAGCGGGAATTCCTTCAACTCCTGTTCAATATCTTTCGGGTAGTCACCCCGTTTATTCCAATTCATGCCATCGTCGACCGTCTTCCGCCTTGTTGCCGAACGTCGCGTGAGAAAGGGACGGCTTTGTTGATGTGGTGTGGAGAATCGAATGTACTGCGGCCTGCGGCCTGCGAGAGCAGATGAGGACCGAAGTGACTGACAGGCAGGATGCCGGAACAGCTGCCGGAACAGCTGACTGAGGACTGGGGAGTCCATGGACAGATGAATTGGGCAACAATGGAATAGAGAGTCGCAAGTTAGGTTGCGGGAGCAAGACGGAGGAGAGAAACGACCTGCGACTGCTTAACTTCGGGTGTGGCCCGAGCGTTTTCTCTGGCGTCCCGCGACCTTCAATTGCGTGCGCAACTTTCTTCCTCGTGGTTACAGAGCAAAAAGAGAAAACGAAAAAGGGCTGGGCTATCTCTCTATTCAAGGGTTGTCCAATTCCAATTATGAATGACCATTCGCGTGTCTACATAGGCACGGCCTTTATAGCCGGGGCCCTCTTGACGCTAGGGCTCAAGGATCTTCTTTATCCGGAGTTAGAACAACGCCTCCGAGAATATCGAGTTCAACGTCATGATCAGTCTACAAGTGACCTCCAGGACCTTCCCGCAGGTGTTCTAGCAGCCAGGCCCGGGCCTCCTGTCATTGTAGAGGGGATCGAGGGCTGTATAGGAAATACTCCCTTATTCCGAATCAAGTCATTGTCCGAAGCGACGGGATGTGAGATACTAGGAAAGGCTGAAGTATGTATTTCTTGCTACAATTTTTTTTCGACTGACGTTCTAGGTTGCACCAGAGAACGCTCGCTGACTTGGAGCCAGTTTTTGAACGGAGCTGGTCAAAGTTCCAAAGACCGTGTCGCTCTGAGCATGATTGAACTTGTATGTTCTGTTATCTGGCTACTTGCAATTGATCCTAACGCTTGTCCAGGCTGAGGAACGAGAAATCTTGACTCCCCATTCTGGTGATACGATTTATGAGGGTACTTCTGGCTCCACGGGAATATCGTTGGCGACTCTAGCCCGTGCAAAGGGCTATCTGGCTCACATGTGAGTAATATTGTCTAGATATTTCCTCCCTCTAAGCTCTCCTCTCCCGAGATCTTGAACTTATGAGAACATAGTTGTATGCCATCTGATCAAGCCATTGAGAAATCAAATCTGCTTCTCAAACTAGGCGCAATTGTGGATCGTGTCCCGCCCGCTCCAATTGTGGAAAAGGAAAACTTTGTCAATCGAGCACGAGCCCTCGCCAATGTTCATACAGCTACTTCTACTACAAAGTCAAACCTGGAACCTTTAATGCCCGATCCTCCGGAGTTTCCCGGGCCTAAAGCGGGTAGAGGTTTCTTTGCAGATCAATTTGAGAACGAAGCGAACTGGAGGGCCCATTTTAATGGCACGGGGCCCGAGATTTACGCGCAGTGCAACGGAAAACTTGATGCATTTGTTGCCGGAGCTGGGACCGGAGGCACAATCTCTGGTGTAGCGCTCTTCCTGAAGCCGCGAATTCCTAACTTGAGTGTTGTGCTTGCTGATCCACAGGGTAGCGGACTTTACAACAGAGTCCGCTACGGTGTGATGTTCGATTTAAAAGAGAAAGAAGGTACTAGAAGACGGCGGCAAGTTGACACCATTGTCGAGGGTATCGGAATCAATCGCGTGACAGCCAATTTTGAAGCAGGAAAGGAGCTGGTTGATGATGCTGTTAGAGTGACAGATGCCCAGGCCTTAGCAATGGCCAGGTGGCTGGTAGAAAAGGATGGCATATTCATCGGAAGCAGCAGTGCTGTCAACTGTACGTGTATCTGTGTCTCCTTTCCTTACGTTTCCACATACTGATGTCTACTCTAGGCTTTGCAGCGGTCAAGACGGCAATGAAACTTGGACCGGGTCATAGAATCGTCACAGTCCTATCCGATTCTGGCTCCAGACATCTTTCAAGATTCTGGGCTAGAGCCGGGGATGTCGGCGGAGCGGTAGACACAAAACTGGAGGATGTTTTGAACGCAAAGGAGGACCAATAAAGATTCGTCTATTGTACACTATTATGTGTGATACACGACTAATCACCGAGCACCTGCGGGGCCTGAAGCACGCTTAGCACATTTTCTTTGAAGGGCTCTACTCGGGATTTTTCTGATCTCCAGTAGCCGGTAATACTCGGTCTTATGCAGGGCCGTCACTAGTATGCTTCACTTGTTGGGTTTCGGTTGCGGGTTGGATTGCCCAACGACGTGCAAGACCGCCGGAAGGCTACGGGAGTTGACCGATTCGCCTTTATGCCAGTCTATGGGCGACTTCCTAAGTAGGATACCGTGGGCCGCCAGACGGACCTTGTGGCTTAGATCCTCGCCGCTCCTGTTGAGAGGCTGTGCGGTGGCTCAGAAAGTGGTCTCCATCTACTAATACATGCTGAAAGATACTGCAGCGCCGTCCTGTTGTTGGGTTTTCCAAACATCATCGCCCACCCAGAGTCTCAAAAGCTCAAATTCGATCTCCGCAATAGATCGCCCAGGCAAACCTGCGCGGACTGCATGCCATGTAAGGCCGCGTTGGTCCTTGAGGTCATGGAGAGTCTCTCGCTCGGCATCTGACCAAGGCTTGGACAGTAGAGGTGGATTCGCCCGGCGCTCATTCCAGTGTAAGTGATTCCATTGGACAAGTTGCGTCAGCTTTTTCCACGGTAAACAATCCATAATTTCCTTCCATTTTTTCCCCTGCACTTGTTTTAAAACCACAATCAGCCTCGCTTCATCTGGTGTAATAGTTGTCCTGGTACGCTTGCTTGGGCTAGCGGAATCCTGAGGCTTAGGTTGATACCGACTTGGTGTGATGTTTGCATCTTGCGTAACTTCGGGCGAGATACCATGAATTTTAGCGTCGCTCTTGGGTACAAACTGTGTATCTAAAGCCACATGGTTAACAGTGGTTTCTGGTTGATTTGCTGCGTCTGCAGTATTGTGTTGGTCGTCCGCGGAGTTGACTGAAGTTTGGCGGAGCTGAGAAACATGATCATCTTGCAAAGGATGTACCTTGCAGTCATCAACTAGGTCCTTCCTACGACTCGGGGTATCCGATCCCAGTCGTTTCCCTCTAATTTTGAGGCCCCCTTTCGGCGTAGGCGACGGCTGATAGTTTTCCTGCAAGGGGTCGTCGGATTCATTTCCATCCGGTGCCTCTGCGAAAGACCAGTCGCACATAATCGGGCTAGACCGAGGATTCCATTTGCGCTCGCTGGTTTCATGTTTTTTTGCAGATTTCTTCGCAATGTCGGTATTGCGTCTGGACTTTCCAGGCAGTGCCCAGATAGAGCCTGCTCCGGGTGGAGATGCGGATCGTACGACATTGAAAGGAATCGTTGGTCGTGATCTGCTCAATGGGGGCGTAAAGAATTTGTCACCAATGTCGGGGACATGCCACACCGAATCCACTGTTTCTACAAAGCTGTTTTTTTGCACGATTTGAGATTGGGTGGGCATCTCAGCCGCGGGTTTTGCTTTTTTTGTGACGGACTCGTCTGTATTCATCAGGTTTTTTTGCCGAAGAGGATCGTCCGGGCCGTTCTGGACACTTAGTGCTATGTCTAATAAAGAATCCACACTAGACCTATCGTCGTCGATATCTGACTCGGCGATCAGCGCCTCACTTTCTCTGCTGTCTTCTGATCCATCCGGGTCTGGCCAGGGTTGAAGCTGCGTTACTGCTTGTGGGTGTTGAAGATCGGTATTAATCTCTTCCAGAGGGTCACCGGCAGTCCCTGTTTCAGAATATTGAGAGAGATTGTGCACCATAGCTGCATCGTCTGGTGTGCATTTTTCTGTGTCAAATAGCCAAGGGGCTTTTTCACCAGTGTCGTCCTCATCTTCCATTCCCTGGATATGTCCATTATCCACCACTATCTTTCCGGTTTGTAAATCAATCTCATCTCCCACATCCGTAAAATCTTTGCCGTATTTTTCGAAAATATCCTCGAAGATCGATTTGAGGCGTTGATCGTTTTGCGCGCGAGCTGCTTGTAGGTCTATGTCACCTGGTTCGTCATCTGCACCGGTAGCAAAGGACAATCGAGGTCTCTTGCGGGGTCTCTCTATCATTATGCTGTTCGTAGCAAAGCACGGTTTGAGTTTGAAACGCGATAGAATGATAGAGGCTTAGTGGCGGCCGTTATGAGGCTATAGGGAGAAGGGTGGGAAGGACGACAGGCACATTAGTCTACTGCGAAAGAGAAAATCAGTAATTGGCAGGATAGACATTTCAATGCAGCTGGAGAGTGCCATAGTATTTATTACCTACCAATTCATGGGGCAGCAGGGAAGATGCGGCAAGAATTGTTGCCTTACCGGCATAAACAGGGTAACAGGAGAAACAATCCAGTGTTGGGAGGTAGCTACCTAGATACAAAGCTTGCGACAATGTTACTGCTAGTAAAAGTGTATGTTAGGAGTATCCTAGCCCATCCTATAGAATTAAATTGGCCATAGATTCGAGGCTGAAGCTTTTGCAGGCGGACACCAAAACACGCGCGCACCGTTGGCACGGGATCGTCGCATGACGTCTCTCCGCGAACGGACTTCGCTGCCACACATCATTCCGAACCCTTATCAAACAAACAATCAAACATCGTTTGCCCCGATGACCTTTCCCACATCCATAATGAATGGAAGGGCATCTTCAAACAACTACCAACATGAACTGCCAAAAATGTCGAACTCATTTGAAGCTGGATGGCTCTCTAGAGTCCCTCAATCCAGCCGCCTTCGATTTGCTTACCAGTATAGTCTCGTTTGATTTGCATAGTTTGGATCCCTTATACCGGCATAACTAATCTATTCAGGCTCTACAGGTAAAACCATACCAGAGCAAGGAACCAGCTCTTCCTCCAGAAGTTCGCTTCCTCAAGAAAGGCGAGACCTTTATGATCGTGTCTCCCGGAAAGTGACGTCTCCAGTTTATCGAAGATCCATTCCTGCCCCGCGCCAAGTTGGCAGTAACCAGAACAACCTTGCCAGGCTGGGACGAGGGGACAGTGGGAACATGTCCTTTGTTATGCTTACAGAGTCTCAAGTTGGACCACCACATGCGACAATTGGTGTCAATGGCGACAGCACCTCAAAAGGCAAACGATCCCTAAGCACTCAAAATGCCGATCGCGAAATAGACGATGGATCATTTGCGGACCAAGTCGAGCGAACGAGCCGCCTGTTTGAAATTATCTCCTCTCGCTCTGACATTGACCATCCTATCTGCACGGAATGCACAGAAATGCTTGTGGATGGGCTCCAAAAGCGATTAGTTGATGCCACGAAGGAGCGAGATGCTTATATTTCATTCTTGCGGAATCTCAATTCATCTGTACCAACGGCCGAGGAACTTGAAGCGGCTGAAAAGTCTCTTAAGGAAACGTTAGAGGCGGAGGAGGTTGCGTTTGCAGAACTTGTAGCGCTGGAAGAGGAAAAAGCTGCCTTGGATGAAGAGATAGCTGGCCTTGAAGAAGAGGCTCGTCAACTGGATCTCGAAGAGGAAAAGTTTTGGCGCGACCGCAACGCCTTTTCTCTAACATTGGCCGATTTTCAAAATGAGCGGGATGCTCTTAATATGAGATACGACCATGACTCGCGGCAGCTTGAGAGGCTACAAAGAACTAATGTTTATAATGATGCTTTTTGCATTGGTCATGACGGATATTTTGGGACCATAAACGGCTTGCGACTTGGGCGCCTTACAAACCCATCAGTAGATTGGCCGGAGATTAATGCAGCTTGGGGCCAAACAGCTCTATTGTTGGCCACCATCGCGGATAAATTGGGCTTTGAATTTCAAGGGTACCAACTCAAGCCAATGGGGTCAATGTCCAGAATTGAGAAAATTGAATATCCACGGGGATCACCAGCACAGTCCGCCATCGGTGGTGGCAGTGCGACTCCGCCGGTGCCGCCCAAGATTACTACTCTGGACTTGTTCTCCTCTGGTGATCTGCCACTCAACCTTCCTTGGCTCCACCGCCGGTTTGATGCAGGAATGGTGGCTTTCTTGGAGTGTCTACGTCAGCTCGGGGAGTTTGTGGAGAACACACCAGCTCCTGTGCCATCGAATCGACGAGGCCATACCGGAATCACAGCTCCGGGATTGAAGCTTCCATATGCTATCAAACGAGATAAAATCGGAGATGCTAGTATCAAACTGGGCTTTCACAATAATGACGAGACCTGGACTCGTGCTTGCAAATACACACTAACTTGTTGCAAGTTCTTGTTAGCCCATGCAAGCAATGTTGCTAGCGCTGGCTCCAATAATTCCGCAGCCATTGCAGCCGCAGCCGTCGCAGCTAGTGAGCAAGCTAGGCTTGCAACACCTAGTCCCGCAAACAAATAAGGCTGTAATATAGATGAGGATGCAAAGGCTGTTCGGCCATAGAAAACATGCGACTAACTTATCCTTCTCAACCGACACTAGGATCAGGTCATCACTGCGAGCAGCTAAGGGCCCTCATCTGGGCGACCTCTACAGTGGCCGGATTTTGGATAAGGGAGCCCTCTTCTAGCATCCATTCTAGAAAGAAGACCGATGAATGCTGCTGAAGGCAAGGTGATTACAGCGTGCGGCCTTAACGGCGAGCTAACGACATATTTATTTCGTTGAGGCCATCAAGAATACTCGATGTTTCATCGCCTTTGCATCGGACTCTGCTGCTCTGCTTAAGCCGGCGGACCATTGGCGTTATCATGAAGTACCTTTGTCATTATTGCCCATCTATCTCGTTGGATCTGAAATCCGATGGGGCCATGATATCACTTTTACTATCATGAAAAAAATGGGGCAGGGCGGGAGGAAAAAGAAAAGAATAAAGCCTCAAAGTAGAGAAGGAAGAGTGAAGGAGGCATGAAATCATAGGCATCAGACAGAATCTGTCTTGTGACAACAACGGGACTCACTGACGCCACTAGACAAAGTAAACATGGCGGGAGATCATCACTTAGTCACTCCTTCCAAAGCGATGAGTTATTTCACATGACAGATAGCACGGATTGAGGTTATCCATATTCGTCTCTGCGCATACCGATTCTTTGGTCTCTTGCGCGCTATCTCAACACAGTTGGGACAAGGAGATACACGGGAGAGAATATATAAGGACCAGGGATACTCAAGTAATGACAACAAGGAATACTAAGGACGCAGCCACCTCAAGACAGACTCAGAAGATCCATAGCGCTGGGACTGTCGACGTTATACAGGCGGTTGCATGGATCCTACACGTCGACCAGCAATGTTTCGGCCCGCTTCCGGGCGCACAGCGCACGAGGAAGAATCCTGCTACGTACCTTGCCTCTTTGTGTTTATTCTCTCTGAGTTTTCCTTGTTTTTAAAGATTTTTTTTTTCTAAACACGTAGGCGAGTGTATGCCCAATGGAAATGCTGACAGTCGAATCCCTCCTTTGACGCTATTGGTGTCTCCTAAAATAGCAATAGGTCATAATATCTCCGCAAGCCACACTTACAGGGAACCTGGATTTGGCTTGACGGGAAGATCGCAGAGTCGAGCACCAAATGTAACTGGTCGGCGGACTTGTTACCTTTGTTGTTTCTTGGCCCTTACGTCTTGGCCGGGGGCTATACTTCGGACGTATTCCGTACTTTAGCATACATTGATTCCTATTAGTACCTTTAGCATAAAAGGCAAGAGGAAATTTTGAAAAAAAAAAAAAAAAAAATTCAACTTTTGGTACGGTTAGGTTGTAATGTTACTTACTGGATACGAATCAAATTGTTTGTACTTCTTGTCAGCCAGCAAAAATACAGAATTATACCTGAGTTGGTGTCATCGAGCTGTTTTAGTGTTGTGGTACTCAAGAATTTTGACCCTACTTCCCTCTTCGTTGCGACCCAGGAGGATTCCATTCGTTACGACGTAAAACATAATTTATGCACTTAATCTCTGACAATGATAGTTGGATCACGTAAGTATAAGGATCTATTATCTCCCTATCCTCCAGGTAGACTTGGTAACCCGGTCATGAGAGTCTGGTATCAGCACTACTAGTAGTAGGCTAGGTGAGTTAGTACTGGCGCTTAACAAAAGACCTATCCATATCCCACTTAACCTAGGGAGGCCCTGCCTCGTTTCCCCATCCATACATACATAGCATGCTACACAGCAGGGCAATGGCGTTCAGTCTGAAACAAACCTGGAGAAGAATTGGTGCTGGGGATTTATCTTTTTAGAGGTTCAGAGTGAGGTAGTATACTATTGAGGCAGGAGGAGAGGGGAACAACGTATTATATGGATGTAGTGTTCGCGTTGATGTCTCTTCTACAATGAAGAGTCTCGAGCATTCAACCATGACTCAGGGAGTCTAGAGTAAACCAGACCCCTCCAAGTCATACTCGACCGTGCCTTATCGTAAGCCCCCTCCCCCCGCTGCTTCTTCCGTTAAGATCCACATGTCGGTTCTAAAGCAGATAGAGGGAGGACTATTACTAGGCCTGATATGAACTAAATATCTATGGGAACTTATTCTATCTAGAGGTAGTCGGCCGAAACTACTCCGTACGTATCTTTTACAATTTTTTTTTCTTTTTTTTTTCCCTCTTCTCTTCGTTTTTTTTCCTTTCTTTCTTCTACTCCGCTTCTCTCCTTGCTTTCTTTGTCCTATCAGCCTTACTTTGGTTCTTCCATGCGTTCAAACAATTGGCAGCGGGACCAGCGGGCATCCTAGGCTCTTTAATTATTAGAAATGGTGCATCCATGTTCCCTAGACGCCAACCGTACCGTGCAGTGGTCCGGTAAATATATCCCTCTAGATTTAGATATAGGGGATGTTAGTCACGGTGCATTAGAGCGTGGACTATTATCTACAAAAATCTGGCACTGGTTGTCCATTGGTCAGTATCACTAGATGGGCGGTTATGCGGACAGTATATTTGGACGAGTAGAAGAGGAGCTAGTCTAGGAGTCACTTTGACCCAAATCGAGTAAACAACAATTAACCATGCCCTTGTCAGAACTGGCGGGATATATTCTCCCCAAGACTGATCAGGACAGTCTCGATTGTTTTTGTGAAGACTCCCGACGAGAGCGCAAGCCCGCCCCAATGTTGGTCCCTACGGTAGGAAAAGAACTATTTTCAGTATGACCCTTATGGTCATGTGCATACCGACGTCTTCTAGTCCGTTTCAGGATTCTTGAACAAACCTAAGCAATAGAAATGCCGCACTGCTCAAGGCAACTAGGATTAACTGCTACTAAGAACTGGCCTGTGGGAATGCTGGTTCATGTAACGGGGGTAGTCCTTGACAATGGGATCGACCATCCCTCGCTGGATGCTGATGTTATTTATTGTCAGGTGAGTGAATGGCCTCAGCACCCTGGTCAGAGGGGATACAGACACATACACACACTCTCTTCCCTCCTCTCCTCCTCTCCCTTCCTCGGGTACGCGTTTCCTTCCCCATGTGATCTGTCAGACGAAATTGGCAGCCAATTGGCGGAGGATTACGAAAAGTCATAAACTTTGCAAATCTTGAGCCCCAATGGGCGCCACATCATATCGTACCATGATTATTGCACATGGTGGCATAATTCGCGAAGATATCCAGAAGGTTCGACACGCCTGTTCGTTGGGTTTCCTCCTGGAGGGATTATGAGTGGCAAAAGTACCGACGGCACAGTACTAAATGATTAAAGCGCGGTTTTCCTGCGCCGAGTCTCTTCCGGTAGAGATGATGCATTTGATATAGGGTATGTTATCCACATTTACTATGATTCATGCCGTACCCACCGGAAAATCGCATCGAGTGTCAACTGCTCATTGGGTTGTTGGTCTGTCTAGTTGTCTCTACCGAGTATGACCCACCGGATCTACTAGGAGACAGCGTGGTCGACCGTTTTGCCATAACCTAAAGCAGCAGAAGTGAAATATGCGGCTAGACAGCCGAGGGGGGATTGACTTGACTGAAGAGTCAATCAAGGTTCAGAATCGCATTCTTTTCCACCCAAAAAAAAAAAAAAAAAAAAAAAAAAAAAAAGGGGGGGGGGGTTCGCCAGAAAATGTAGCAAACGGATTGCCCATGTGTTAGTAGTGGTTAGTTAACTAGGGGAATATTGATTAATAACTGTATAATGAACTCGTTTCTTCACTTTAGATCGTCGTCCGCCGAATAGGCATGCCATTCCGGGCCGACGTTCCTTGTCCTTGACAGTTCGATTATCTTTAGCGCGTCTGTCCGTAAAAATCCAAGTGCGGCTACTCCTCATTTGAACGGTTTAATATACCAACGATAATGGGGCCGTTATACACTAACTTAATAGGGACGTTTACGACTCCATCGCGAGGAGACTTTTGGGGGGACGTTTGGAGCTCAGGCCTCAGCCTCTGACCCGAACTTTGCCACACCGTCTCAAGCGTTTTTCTCACTTAAGGCTCAAATAGATTAATTGATTTGATTTATTCTCGTTGTCTTTGAAAGATGGAAGGGCCAAGTAATGGAAAACAGGGGACCAGCGACATTAAATTACTCCGGGGGGGTTGATTGTAGATAACAATCCACTTAATCTTTCCAGGGGTTTGTTTTTTGGTTTTTTGTTTTTACCCTTTCTTCCCTTCTTCGATCTGTACGTTTCATATTGGCGACGTTAGAATGTCCGAGTCTCTCAGTCGGATAAACCCCGTTCCACGAACAATATCTGAAAAGTCTCGGAGGCAAAACGAAAAGAATATTAAAGCTGATCCCTGTCCGCCTCGCGCCTCTCGGACAATGTCGAGGCCAACGAAGGGTCTAACCTTGGTGATCTGACAACCGACAATGACGATCCTCGAATGTTGCACCTGCAGAAATTGGCGTATGCAGACGAAGTGATCACTTTTACGGTGGTATTTTTTTTACATGTAGTATTTCACTGTAGTACTAATTCCTTCTCATGCTTTTTCTCCCCATCTTTTCTCTTTTCCTTCCTTCTATCTTTCTGTTCTTTCTTTTTATTTTATTTTATTTTTTTTCTTGAAAAAAAAAGATTTATTCCGTAGAGACTCTATTCATTCTTCATTCATATCTTCAATTTCTTTCCTATCGCCCTGCCAAAGGGTTATCCAAGAACACTATTAAAAAAAAAAAAAAAAAAAACTAATAGAGCCTGGCATGTTCTGCTGTTCTCTTTGCCTTGAAATCTAGTGTGAGTGGATAGATATTGTTGATTATTATTAATGTATTTTTTCCCTTTCTTGGACCTCTCAGGACGTCGCTATAATAGGCAAGTTGGTGTCAATCATGCCTCCTTATAGATTAAAAATACTCCTACGATCTCTGTACGGGGTATGTATGTTTTGTGGATTGTAATTCGCATGTTGATGGTATTACCACTTATATTACCCACATAAGGCATTGTTGATTCTAGGTTTATTCCAAATCCCTTGTCATTTGTTTCTCTTATGTTTTATTCTTCTATTCTTTCACTCTCCCCTCTTCTTCTTACTCCCCCCCTTTTTTTTCCCTTTTCTTTCTCTCTTTCTTTCTTTTTTATTTTTTTTTTCTTTGCTTCGGTGTCTTTGTTTCAAACCCATTATACTCAACACTGGTATACCCGTGACACCTTCTAGGGATGGTGCTTAGCTCCTTAGACTTTGGTACTATGGACATCGTTAGCGGAAGCACAGACAGAGGTGGGCAGTACTTACATGTACATGCAGTGGTCAGAACGTGACAAAAGTACACGGACCCAGGTAACTATTCCTCAATTGGCTCGGGGAAGTAGGGATGGAGTCTCCCGCCAGTCAGTTCCAGCAGCAAGTCGCCGCAAAGGGCAGGCGGCCCTGCCAGTCAGCAGCAGTACTTTTAATTAGTTAGGAGCACTAGCCCTCAGGGAGGTTTAGCTGCTCCGTATCCGAGCGGGCGAACCACTTCGGTTGCCCCGTTGGAGCGGAAGCTCTACCGTACTATGTAAGAGTATCTTTTTGTCTGTATGGGAGGGGGAGAAGAGAGCTTTGGTATGGCCATTGTTCTGTAGGTTTCGCTTGGATTTTTATTTATTTATACCCCCGTGATGCCTAGATGACTGCTGACTTGATTTCCACTTTTTATGATTTGTTGGCAGGACATGGTTTGAAGTTAACTAAAAAAAATAAAAATAAAAATAAATAAAAATAAAATTCAGGAGAGCATAGTAATATGGGAGAGGAGACACTGCCGTGAGAGAAACCAAAAGCTAAGTCCTTGGAACCAATTGTTACGGCGTATAACGGACTTAGACACATGCATACTGTATGATTATTATTATTCCTTTGATTTCCTTGATATTGCTGTGCTGTCCTGACCCTCGATCGATGCTACTGATTACTTTCCGTTGCAATTTTCTATTATTTTTATAATAATTATTATAATTATTATTTCTCTCTTAATCACGACTAACTTTAGTTAACTATGTATGTGTGTACGTACGGTCGCCGAACTACTTACTACTAGCATACAATACATCATCATCCCCCATTATCACTTATCGTTATAATTATTACCAATTCCCACTTGCCTAAGCCTTTGACTCCGTTGGACCATCTTTTTCGATCTTGTTATTGCGGCTGCTTTGACCACCCGTCAACTAACTACGACTTTCGACTGCTTTCCCACTTACGCCTCTCCTATCTACCTCTTTTTTTTCCCTTTTCATTGCTATTTTATTTTCTTTTTCCTTTCTGTAACTAACATAAAAGACTTTTTCTTATTTCTTTTGGTCTCCCATACTTTCGCCGGTCCTGATCTGCCGTCCTTCTCCACACTTTCATCGTTTCAGCTCGTCTTCGTCTTCCCGACACCTGCTGGAATAGTTAAAACTCTCACCTCAAAGCAGCGCAAGAGTATGAGTGACTGTGTTTTCTAGAGACCTGCTCACGATGGATGGCTCCATCCCTCCGTCATCCGCTATTTCTCCCCTTTCTCCCTCGCCATCTACTTCATCTATCTTTCGCCCCCGCAGATCTGACGACTGGCACGAGTACCGTCCGATCATCGAACAACTCTATCGTGATAATCAATTAAAGCTCAGAGATGTTAAAAGAATCATGGAGCGTGATTATAAGTTTCATGCATCGTACTGACCTCCCCTTTCCTTTTCTCTTTTACTCTGGTTTACCTAGTCCCACTCCATTAGCTCTAGTCTTTTACCTATCTCTATGTCGTTTTCAAATCCTAGAATTACTTATTCTAGATATCAAGGGGCTTTAAACCCTAGTGATGTATTGGAAAGAAAAAGAGAGAGAAAATATCGACACTTAGTCTTCCTGTTTGCTGTTACTACTTGCATTTATTTGGTTTTATTTTCTTTTACTCCAAAGCTCCTGTTTGTCTTGCGCCTTGTTTCTTTTCTTTTCTTTTCCTTTTCTTTTTTGCTTTTTCTTCAAAAGGTCGAATCGGAGCAATTTAAAAACACTCCTAACGCATAAGCTTCGCAGAGAAAAACAATACAAAGACCGGCTGGCAGCCTGGCATGTTCGAAAGAATATAAAAGCCAAAGAAGTTCATGTGATGATTCGCAAACAGCAAAAACGAGCAGCCCGGGGAAAGCAAACTGGCTTTCGAGTCGCCGGTCAAGAAGTGGATTCAAAACGCATCGCTCGTTTCGTCCGTAGATACGGTACTCACTGGGATAACAAATCTCGCGCGGAGTCTCAGTCCCAATCTCCACCTCAACTTCAACCTCAGTCTCAACCCGAAGCCCAACCGCAGACTCATCGATCAAGCCCAGAGCCTGGTAGGTTACTTCTATGTGATCAAATATCTGTTGCGTCAGCTGTTTATACAGAGTCAGATACTCCCTCTGATATGAGTTGCTATACGCCCGAGCCCGATGCGCGAGATAGAAGTTCGACTCTGTCTCCCCGGCCAGAAACGATGTCACCTCGCAGTGAGATGACCCCATCTTTTTCGTTAGCCTGTGTAACTCAAGAAAGCTTTACCAAGCACTCCGAGTTTTGGCTAGAAAGAGAAGCTTTGGCTAATCAGAACCCAGGCCATGACAAGCTCAAGATAGAACAAACCCCTGCTTCAGAAGTCGATGATAATCAATCTTTGCCGACAACAGCTTATAGCCCCACCGTACAAAACGACACGCCTAAAGCCACGAACGATGTGTCGTGGAAGGATCTTGATTCCTTTCAGAGTCGTCTTATCGCTCTTCAAGAAACGCTTGACGCTTCCATGGCCGGATTTATATACCCTAATGAAGAAGAAAACCGCACTCCCCTTTTATGAGCGGCACAGATTATCTAGAGACGAAGAGTGAGGACTTGCCGAGCCTCTGGGCTCATTCTTAGATGTTGTCAACTCGAATTCCCGGGTTTTCCCTTGATAATGCCCCGCAGCCACTTCATTGTTAAGCATTCGACCGTCTTGTCTCTGTAACACTTCATACCCTCCCATCTCATCTAAGCGTTTGACCCCCCCCCCCCCCCCGTTTCTCATTATTATTATTATTATCTTCTCTTACCCCCTTTCCTTTTCTTTACTGTCCAGGTTTTTAACTATATAGAGCATCTATGGCTTGATTTAACTGGGAAACGTCTGATGTATGTTATGGTATTCCCATGAATGAAAAAGAAACCAAGGTGCACGGAACTTCATGGTGAAAAGAAAATGCGGTTCAGTGATGATGTATGATGTATCGGCCCTGTCTATTTCAAGTGTCATGTTTTTACTATCATTCCTACGCCTGTATCGTTGAGCACCTTTCACAGCATATCGTTAAGGATCATTAAGTTACTGCAGCTAACCTACCATGGTCTCGGAAGGACATCAAAACTAGCCTACAACATAAGCGAAATTCTGCTGCTCTGAACCTTCATTGCAAAAACGATATTGGCTTGCGATACATTCGTCGACCTAGTATCTCACATCATGACCCTCCCGTGCTGCACATTAGAGCAGGTACATACTATGACAATTTCTATTATTCACCACAGCCTCTGTCACTGTTGGATTTACTCCGTATAACTGCGGCCCGGACCGTGCCGCTCTTACCGGCTCCACGATATCTCGTCCATCCGGCATATACGGGCGAGCCTACACATGAACAAAAGTCGTTAACTTTGAAGGGAGACTAACTAATTGCCTTCACGACGTACAAAAGGTTTATTTGAGGTTTTCTGAAAGCCAGTCACCCCCAGTGTTACCGCACGGCGCAACCCCCATGAGTGGAATCCAAATTCGAGGCTCTCAAGTATACGCTGAGGTAACCGCGGGGCGATGTATAGAATGTACAGTCTACGCTGGGTTCAACACGAGAGAGCGAGTGGCACTCCCTATCCTACAAGATACGAGGGACTTCCGCGGAACTGATCGTCAGGCGACCCCTAATCCAGCAATGTCAACGAGGTCAACTAAAGCGGAGGGGTTAAACAAAAAATATTAGCAGATACCACGCCAGCGTCAAACGCAGTGGAGAAAAGCCACGTCGTATGGAAGACCAAGCAAGCACCAACACCTCCTGGCCCGCTGGGGCCTCTCAACACAGGCAGGAAAAATGGAATGAGACTTTGTTGGGCCCTAGATTGTTGAAATTTGCATCAACCATCTTGAATGACATCTGGCATGAACTATAATACTACTGCGTAACAAAGGCACACTTATGACTTGAATGCCAGTCAGCATACCAACATTTGCCTTTCGGCCAGACAAATGACAAATGCTAAACAGGAACTGACTAATAGCATCAGCCAGCAGACCAGTCCGGAAACAATATCCGTCTCTGAGTTCAATAAACAGCCATCCAGTTACGCCGAGAGAACAAGAGATGGGCTGCATTCCACTTTGTTCCCCGATTGGGCCACTAGCACTCAGCTTCCTTGTCTCGAGGATAGCCCGCCACGGTTCGTTCAGCTATAGATCAAAGCGCCAGAGCCGGTGGTTTCAGGTTCGAACGTCACGTCTGACTGGATTGACGATCTCTATATACATTTACGCCCCCGAAATCCCCCGTACTTTGTCACTAGTATCTTCGCCTAAGACAAATAGCATACATGCCCAATATCAGAAGAGAATGCCTACAGCCCCATGCACAATAACCACACTTCCAAACTCCCACTCTTTCCAGGTTCCAAACCAAAAGAATAAGCAAATAACCACCCCCCAGCAGAATAGTAATGAAAAAGGGGGGCAAAAATCCCATCTTCCTAGGTATCGGGCACCAAAGCCCACCATCAGAAATGCAAACTGCAGACTAACAAAATGTAATCCAATCACCACAAATCCGTATCCGGCGTGATCGTCCGGAAAGAGCGATCCTACGGTCACAAGGGTGAAATACCAGGCTATCTACTAGTAGGCATTTTCCATGCAAGTCATGCAATACCACTTGCGTTCTATGGGTATCGGTAAAAGCGGTACTTTTGGCCTCGTTCTAAATGGGGAAACACGATGAGCCTCCGCGCGCTCTAGTAAGCGCATCGCCACTATTCTTCATCTTTAACAAATAACAAATGCATGCTAAGTTTTTCTTACTATTATTCTTTTTTCTTTTTGCCACCGGGTTCTTATCAATTGCCATCAGTAGGAATGTGTGAGGTGAGTGATTGTGTGGATTTTGGTTTTTTTTTTTTTTGTTTGTTTTTGTTTTCTATCTCGGAGCCGTTGGGCGTAAATTTCCCCGCAAAGTTACTGTAACACACGATAGGACTATACCTAGTAGTAAAGTAGGTAATGTGCTTGATCCCCATAATGCGCCATTTTTTTCCTCCTCTCGATACTAGTAGTGGTAGTAGTGGTAGTGGTGAAGTACTATACCCATGTCTAGTAGTACACTATAAGGGACCAAAAAAAGATAAAAAAAGGAGTAGAGTGTAATTTCTACGACATATATAATAACTAACCGACCCCTACACCAGTTCCGGGGGTCGGTTATGGTATACACACACATACCTATAATAATATATCTGAAATAATAAATCCCGGGACCGGGATCTGGTCTATAGTCAATTTAGTTACTTAACTCGACTTGACTAGTTATAGTTAACTACTAACTACTAGTTAATTCCCCCCACAATCAAATCAAAACATCACCACTAGTACTAAAGTAAGTAAATTGAAGAGACATCTTTAATACTAAATCGATATATAACTAACTTGACATATCCTGCGCCTTCTTTATTTATTATAAGCGAAGCACTAATTTCATCTATAACTACGGAGTATAGTTTAAGAGAGAGAGAGAGAGAGAGAGAGAGAGAGAGAGAGCAATAATTACTATCGTCAGTTTTGAAAACGACAAGTAGTTAACTAATTTATGAGTATAACTACATATGTAAATACAATCCCTCCCCCCAAATATTCAATCGGCGAGACATTGAATATTGAATATATATATCTATATATGTATATGTATACCTGCTATCCTTTATCCTACTAATTGAGACGAATGGATGGAGTAAGTAATTTAGTCGATACTAGTAGTATTCGAATTTCTCCCGGGTAAATGGTTGTTAAGGCAAAGGCAGTGGACGGGTCGTTTTGCCGAATGGAGAATAGAGTTGAGTGATAAACGGTGGTTCTCTTACGCTTTGATCGTTAGTTCTATTGCTAGTAGCAATTAAATTGATGAGTTGAACGTTAGGTCCAGAGTCGTGGAAGTTTCCGATACGGGTTAGATTCAGGGATTCGTTAGGTTTATTTGAGACTTCTCGTTTCGTAGTTTATTTGTGGTTTTTACATAGGCAGGTTGTTCTAAGCTTTTAGAGGTGTATGCGGTGGCTCTGATCAACCAGTCAATTTTTTTTGTCCCTGACAACAAAAAGAAAGAAAAAAAAAAAAGGTAATCTGTACACGGTATAAAAGTGATAAAATAATATAAAGAGTCATTTGGCCGCTGAAAACGTGGAACATGAGAAAACGAGAGAAAAAAAAAAAATAAAACATGAAACATGAAACATGCAAACGAACCCGTATAGTAGTAGTAGTACCTCTAAGCACCCAAACGCTTGAATATCCAGTAGTGAAGTGGTCATTAGGTCCCGCCCATTAGTAGTAAGATCCATACTGCAAGGGAGTCAGCCCGACATGAACTCCTGCTCGTGGACTAATGATAGAAGTTAAGAAGTAAAAGGTGTGGCATATCATATCCACCCAGACATTACGAGTAGAAGGCGCTTTTCTGGAAGCTTTCTGGAGAGATGTCGCCCATCTTTCCTTTCAGTTCAGGCTTCTTTTCGTTTGCCAGGATTTCATCCGAGACGCGAGCTTGCATGCTGTTGGTACGGCTGCTTGCTTCGCCGCCCGATGTGATCGCCTGTTGTTGTGGCTTCCGCTGAATGGTCTCTAGGTATGGCCCGGGAAGATACCCGACACGGCCATCCCGAGCACGGCATCGCCACCATTCGGATGCATTACCCGTGGGGTCTGACTTGCTGAGAACAGCGACGATATCGCCCTTCTTCACAGCCAAATCAATGCCATTGGTATCTTGGGTCTCAGGGGTGTAATCGTACAGGACCCGACAGAAGTCGAGCTTCGAAGGATCCAACGGTGCCTGTTGTAGGGGTTCGCCATTTGGCCCAACCATGAGCTTTTGGCGCTCCTCCTGGGAGCGGGCGAGCGACTTGATGAGTTTACTCATCAGATAAGGAAGTCCGAATACAGCAACGAGGAACATAATAAATGGCTTCTTTGATGGCTTAGGGGGGGCGGGAGAGCCGTCGGGAAGGGTAGCCGGCGAACTCCGACCGTGCATAAATGCGGCAAAAGCAGCGGGAGTCAGAGAAGTGGCATCCGCCGGAGGAGGGCGACCGGTGATCTTAGCAATTAACGTCTTGAACCACCGAATCATAGTGTAGATTCCAAGGGCTGAGCCCAAAGTAGTACGCAGGTTTCCGAGCTGCTCTGCGACAGATACCATTGCTAGAAAAGAGGCATTAGTGAATCGTAATTTTCTCATAGTCAAATAGAGTAGACGATTACAACATACCAAAAAATGAGCTGTGGGTTGCCATATAGGTGCTCTCAAGCATCTGAGCGAATCCACCAAATGCACCCACGATGCTTTCAATCATCTGGAACGTGGCTTGTGTGCTTTGACTGAAAGAATTGGTCAAGCTGTTGGGGTCATTGGGATCACCAGGCATGCCGCCGTACATGCCACCCATGCCACCCATGCCACCCATTCCACCGTACATGCCGCCATAACCTCCATACCCTCCGTACATTGACCCCATAGAGCCAAAGCGGGAATATGGTGATGAGTATGAGCCATAGCCACCGTATCCTCCATATGGGCTGGTTCCAAGCCGGGAAGCACCATACGGCGAGTAGTTTGATGCGGTGCGATTTACGACGGCATTTAATGAATTAGGACGAGAGGGAAGGTCGGGAGCGGTTGAGGATGCTGTAGGTGTGGTCGCGGCCGGTGCCGCGGCTGTGGCAGTCATGGCAGAAGTGGCGACTGCGCCGCCTGTGGGTGATGCTGATAATGCGCTCCCTGGTCAAATATCGAGTCAGTGAATGGCAAGGAGAAGATGACAGATCGATAAGCTGGGGACAATGACTTACCACCCGCTGTAGCACCTGCTCTCTCCCAAGGTTTCGGTGGCGAAACCGATGCCATATGTGTCGGAAATAATCAATCAGCAGCTTGGCATCGAGATCGACCCAAGCGGAGATAGGAAGCAGGGCTCTCCGTGCTAATCCTGAGGTAGAGAATGGAAGCCTGGAGATGGGGAAGGAGAAGAGCAGAGGAGACTGGAATGGTGGAGATGGAGAAGATGGGGTCTGAGAGCGGTGGAGGCGCAAAGGAGGAGAAATCGAAAAGTCCGGTGGTGCATGTGCCCGGAAATACCGAGGCTCTCACGGAATGCTTGCCGACAGAGAATTCCGAGCGAAGTCCGAGGGTTAGTAATTCCAGATGATTACGTTGATACGAGGTTCTAGAAAATCGGCAAGAACATCCATTCGTCTAAGTCCTGGCCGCCCGGTGAATAAGATCTAACATCCCATATGATATACACCCTGAACTCCAAAGATGTGCAACCGCTGGTAGTCAATAACGCCTAAGAAACACCAATGAAGAGATCCTCTGTTATTATACAGTCAAATGATCCACAAACAGCCAAACGTATATGCTGTAAAAGAACACCCCTGATCATAGCTCATCGCGGCTCGACATCCCCGGCTCGGTTGGCCGTCTGACCTTCCATGACCGTGGCGGCACAGGAAGTCCCAACCAATAACTCCAGAGTCGGTTGACCTCTAGAAGAGAAATTTCATATCTGTGCGCAATGGCCATTAGTATCCGGGCGTTGCAATTCGCGGCATTAGTTACTTACAGAGTTTTGGGAATATTGGCCCAGCTCCTCAAGACATAGACGAACGTATTCCAGAAAACATCAAACTCGGCACGGAGCTCGTCTAGGAAGCCGTCATCCTCGCCTCGTGGCATCCGCTCCCATGGTAACTTCTCAGTGAGATACTGAAAATCGGCATCATCATTTTCATAGTAGAAAGTGGAACCACCGTCCTTGACAAGACGTTTCGTTCTCTTGCCCTCGGGGTTCTTTACTGATGACACGTCGGCGGGAATCGTAAGAGTCTCTCCATCTTGCACATCCATAGCACGGTGGAAGCTTCTAACAGCTGCCACGCTGTGAGAGATACGACCAAGTGTATTGATCAAAGCCACAAGCTCTGTCCTGCGCAAAGGAGGGTTTTCTCCATTTTTGGTCTCGTCGTACTCAAAAAGGACCTTCAGGGCAGTGCCGTATCCGTTGACCTGTAGTTTCCCCCACAGTCGGCACTTATCGCATCCAACACAGTCCATCAAGCGGCTCACGTTTCTGAACCGGTTCCGGAAGTCTTCCTTCAAGCCGATTGCGCTTGGGTCCTGGAACATCAAGTTCTCATCAAAGATCTGTGGTCGGTTTGCGAGCGCTGAAGTCAGGAGGGACACCTTCTCCTTAGTGTCTGCATCCTGGACGGGATCGCTGGTACAATATGTGTAGTTCTCGAGGTGCTTCCGCAATTTAGCGACAGCACGGGACACCAAGGCATAGTTGAAGTACAGGTTCGAAATGCGCTCTGGGTGGTCATGCAATCTTTCCTTGAAGCATTGCAAGTTTGGATTCCATTGACCAGTGGATTGGTTGAAATAGTCCCAGCAAAGGTGAGTAGAAATAGACGCATGCATACCGCTGATGACTCGGTGGAAGACCCGCTTCTCGAGGCATTCATTGTCCAGCGGCAATCCCTCTGTGCGCTTCAGTTCCTTCTGGAGGACATTGCGCAAGTCGTTGGCAGCCTGAAGCTCTCCAAATTGAGGATTCAGAGACAGCTCCAGTTGTTCCGGTGTCGATTTCAAGAAGCAGTTCTCGCGGTAAATTGCATTCCACACCTGGTGGGCTCCCATGCCTGCATATCCCGTGAATCGCTCTGGGTTATCGAGCAGACTGACATAGTCACCTTTGGCGCTTGCCCCTTCGTCTTCCGGAACGCAATAGTCTCGCTGATCGCACTCATCGTCGTACTCAACCACACAACTTTCTCTGACATCTTCTCCCAGCATACCCTGAAGTGGTCGATTGCCAGGCCTCTCCTGCCGGACCTGTGGCCCGGGATGACCGGCTTTCGGGCCCTCGAGTTTACTTAGCTCCTCTGCACGCCATGGTAGTGGGATATCCTCTTCCGACTCGATGGTAGTAACGGAGCATGCAATGTTCCCGCACATGCTATTCTCGTCTGACCAAAAGGGGCAAACTTTGTTGAAGAGATTGAGACGATAATATGAGAAGAAGTCGGTCTCTTGGGTTATGGATTGGAGGAGAGGGTAGACTTTGTCATTCAACGAATCGATGTTGCTGTAGGAAACGCAAGCATCGGAGACGGTGGCTTTGCGGTCAATCTAAACAGAAAATAGATTAGCAAATATAGGTCAATAAAGAGAAAACTATATATAAATTCTACATATATGAGGTGAAACTTACGGCGCATGTATTCTGGTCATGATGTTGAGACTCGGCATTAGCGAGCCTCAAGAAGGCAAACACAGCCAAGTAAAATACTTTGGCTGCAGAAGGCATTGTTTTTTTTTATCGGCAGAATCGTGTGCACAAAAACAATTGTAATGGGTGTATGGATGTACCAAAACTTAGTGTCTATCGGTTGTGTAAATCCGTTGGCCCTTCACATGAAAATCACAACAGTGGGCCTAGAAAATGTCAATCCGATCAAGGGTCTAAACTCATAATCTTTTATCAACAATGATCCACTGCTATACGTATGTAGATCGTGGTTTTCTTTTCTTTTTAGGAAAAAGAAAGAAAGAAAAGAATTAAAAGGATTGGACAAGATTCAACGCGACCGAGAAAATCAAAAAATCAAAAAAAGAATGAGCGGATTGGGCGAGTTATGAAGGAGTAAAGCGAGAGAAGTTGACAAGCTGTCCTTGGTGGCGGCGTTGCATGACAGTAATCGGATGATTATCAATAGTTCCTCCTTCAAATTCAATCACTCCCGCCAAGCCTTTTGTGCAACAGTTTCATTCGCTAGCGCCCAATCTATGTCTCTTATGTACTAGTATAAGTCCCCAGCTTTCCTTTGAAATAAAAAGGCCCTCCCTTGTTGTTTCGGGTTATATGGAATCTTATTTATTTATTTAATCAAGTTTAACGTCCATATAGAGCCATTTGGCTATGACAGACACATGCGTCTAGGCAGTATATGGAATCTTAATAACAAGGATGGTCGTGTTATAATTACTAATACTAGCGCTATAATAAGACAGGGAGTATAAGGATACTTGCCATCGAATATTCTCCACAACATAAATGACTAGGTAAATTCGCGCGTAGGAGACTTGTACAATAAACAGTGCAGGGAAGAATTATCAAGATACAGTACGGAGTAGCATCCAGGGGATCAATGATCAATAAACTACTACTCCAGACGAACAATAATAAGCTAACACGGAAAATATGCTATTAATTAGGTATGCTCTATGAATGACACCCCATGATAAAATAATCGTAGATGACCAAACCAAATCAGAGATCCCTTTAATCTTGGAGAAACCCTTTTGTAGTCATAAAACCTCACGCTTGACTAGATGGCATGATATTTTCTTCCCGGCGGTTATGAATGGAGCCCTGATCCTACTAATCCATGTCATTTTCAGGGCCCTGGTTGCGCTAAGTATGCGCGTGTTACATTTATCCCCAGACCCAGCAGTCTTGGCATCTCGTGGAGACAATCAAACCCTAAGAGTTACGGTGTAGCACCTTTACAAGTGATGGTGTACGCATATATTCTATTCCGTGGAGTCATTGTAATTTACATATAGAAAGTGAACTTACTGTCGCTTCGGGGAGGGACATAATTATCATGTCATCTATGGATAGAAGTAGAAATTTTTGGATCAGGTATAGGTTTCTTCCCCGTATCCTTTTTTATTTATTTAGTATTTTTTTAAAAAAAGAAATAAATAAATAATAAAAAAAAATAAAAGTAGTCCGAGCGCGTCCGCAAAAGCAAAGAAATCCATGAGAGAGGAGTAATAATGCGAACCCCCGGTTTTAAGGTTAGACATATCAACTACCCCGGCTGCGAATATATTGGTGTACATGCAAGGGCGAGCTGGAGCATGGAGATCCCCAACAGTACTCCGTAGTAGTAATGTCTGCTGATACAGCTACATACCATGTCGCATTCTCACACTCGTCAATTAACTCATTCCTTGCTTCAACCCCCCTCTTCCTCTCCTCGTTACGTATCGTAGTTCGTTTGCCTTCAGCGAACGCCGACAAGTAAAGATCATCTATACTTATACTTTATCAATGGTATTGATACAAGTTATTTCAGAATCGAGACATCCTCGACGTATTACTAGTACTAGTAAAAACTCTCATTCTCCTGAACCATTTACAGGGGATCGAGATAGTCTCAGCCTTTTATCTTCCGTCGTATTCATGTTGGTATAAATACAAATGCCTTGTATTGGATAAGTGCGAAGTTATACTCCGTACATGATCAATTTTTCTCCTTTGATAAATAGCCTTCTGTAAGAATTCTAATCGCAAAATGCGAATTACTTAATCGGGCAGTATGCACATAAGCCAAAGTAGCCTATGCATGATAGTAAGGCCCTTACGTTAACTACCCCCGGGTGGAAGTTAGTACTGGCATGAATGTAATTTTTGAAATGTGACCCTCTGGGATTCGTATTCGTCCCTAGGGTTAGAATCAAAGTCCATTTTGGTTCTATCATGGGCAGTGGATACATGAACAAGTTCGCACAACATTAAACATGCCCGATCATGACCTTGATCAAGTTCAACGGCGATAGGAGGCAGCACTTTCAGATCTTTAGGGACATTCAAAACACAAAAAGCTGAACAATATGAAAGATAATCTACCCGTAACTCCATGCCCAAAACTCCGAAGAAATCCGTATATCATCAACCCATTCCATTGCCAGCATAATGCTCAAGTACATGAAAACAATAAGAAAATATGAGGTATCAAACTGCCTTAGTCAAATCCTTCGCATCATAGCCCTCTATATCAATCCCAACCGTTTATATATCCATTAAAATAACCATTCGGAAGCGGAGAAGTCGACTTTCAGGTTTAC
Source organism: Aspergillus bertholletiae (assembly GCA_009193595.1). NCBI lineage: Eukaryota > Fungi > Ascomycota > Eurotiomycetes > Eurotiales > Aspergillaceae > Aspergillus > Aspergillus bertholletiae. The sequence goes on from ML736164.1 coordinate 170,676, forward strand.
TGTGTACTCCTGCGGTTGCGACGGCGCAGGCTCAGTACCCTTCTGAGGGAGGCGAATGGCTTTGGAAGCGGCGTGTTGTAGAAAGGATCATTCTTGAAGTCCTCTTCGGTGAATTTCTACCAAAGAAATTAAGACTTTGTCATAGCAAGATACATAAGTGAGTACTTACCATGCCAGGGCAGCGCATGAAGTTACCATAATCATTCATCATATTGGCACCCTCCTCATAGTTGTAAGTTTGTCCTTCTCTATCTGTAGTACCAGGAGGATAGAAAGCCACCCCATCGAGAGGGCGATGGCTGTTAATGCTGTCTTTGATCTTACTCTCTGGAGTGGCCTTCAAAGCTTCCTCATTTGTTCTTTTGACGGCTTCGATGGGGCTCAACTTGCTGTCAACATTCCTCTCCGGGTAAACCGCATCGTATGGTCCTTCATGGTGATACTGAGAAAAGCCGGCACTGTCTAAGCGGTCGATCACATCTGGGTTAACAAGTTGACTGTCTCGAGAGTACCTCATTGTGCGTCGTGGGCTGCGAGAATGGCGACGGGGGTGACTGTTGTAGTAGCTAGTGCACTCGCGTTTCCTCTTTGGCTCGACGGGGAGGTGCTCGAGATATCCGTCAAAGTAGATAGAAGGGATAGATGAGGATCGTTGGCGCTGAAGTGACTGGCGGCTTGGCGAAGATGAGAGGAACCGGCAGCAAGAGCTGTTCATATCTTGCAGCTGGTGGCGAGAAGGATAGGGCGAGTAGGGTGTCATATAGATGGCTTCTCCGGTAGAGGCCATGTTGTTGAATAGACGGTGAAGGTGTCGTAAAATAAAGATGAGACCTGTCCCCTGACAGCTCAGATGGCTGGATAAAGTTGAGTAGATGTATGCAGGTAGGCGATAGCAGCTAGACGCTATTGCGGTAGTGCGTTTAATGTCACGATCTGATGTGGGGCTAGTATCGAAAGTAGAATATCGTAGTTCAAAGGCACTCAAAACATTTCGATATTGTGGTATCCTTGGCAAGAATGAGAGTAGGTAGATGAAAAAAGTAAGAGAGTTTACCCCTGACAGAGAGCAAAGATATAGTAAGGAAGAGTCATCACTGCCCTCCGGCGACCGAAAGTGACGTGACGACTTGCGTATGATGATCCTAGGGTCTGGGGGGCAGCCTTATCGATAACCCGACTGTGGCACGTCAGACTTGGATAGGCTTAGCGGGTTCACCACATCAAGTTTAGCGCCAGGATCTGTCCGGAAGACTAGGCCCTTTTGGTTACATTTCACTGGCCTCGATGATGAAAAGATGAGTCTAGATGACTGGCCTTCAGAGATTTCGCAATGTGATTACTGCTCAAAGCTTACTTTCCACAGGTTCATGGAAATTTTCTGGGTCCTCATTGTAAGGCTGTGAAAAGGAACTGAACCTTACAGGCAGTCAGCAACCTCTGACTGGGCTGTATGACTAAAGTGGGCCGCAGATCCGTGGTGACCAATATTTATAGTCACGTCATAACTGACCTCACAGTTTCCACACGTTGAGGTGTATATTTCCCTCTTGTCCGTCCAGGACCCAAAACATTTATATTAACGGGGTTCTAGTTCCTTGTTTCTACACATGATGAATTGGTTCAAAATTTAAACTCATCACTAGGACGATCATAGCGTCCGTGCTGATAGCGTTAAAGGAGCTAGTATAACGTAGGATTTAGCTAGTACAGGTACTACTCTGTGATGTCGTACTAGTGAGAGGTCTAGAAGAACTGTGGAATTTCCTTCCATGACGTTTACTGAGTTAGTCACCCCCACACGAGCCACTGGTTCCTACTACTGGCAACTTTAAGGAAATGAGTTTTGCTTTCTGATCTTCTCTTCCATTCTAACATCAAGATCAGTATGTGCGATGATCCAGAGCGTATGTACACGGGACCCGGAGAATCCCAGTGAAACTCTGCTAGAAGCATGAAGCATTTTCGAGATCCCTGCTTAGTCAAGTCAGATGAGATCTGGTAAGTAAATAGAAAAATTCAGTCACTAAATATAGTCATCAGCACCCAAGCCACCCGTGACCTAAACAACAGTTTAACTTTTCTTTTAGGTCCACAGCCATTATCTCGAGTATTTAAGGTTTCTGACCTACAATATATATATGTATCTGACCTATAATGCGAGTACACGAAGATGGAAATATGAGAGGATTCAGAAAATTTTGCTGTCTGAATGGCATGGGAGTCCTGACTTATGTTTCCGCTCAGTCCCCCAGTAAATAAGTCGATGAGTCAGGTCATGATGTGACTAGCGGCCCGAGATGCAAGATGTTGCCAATGTACTGATAGCAGACTGGCTCAAGTTCTGATATCAATAGGTTGAACGGAGCAGTAATCAACTATTCCTGGTGCATTGATAAGATGCATTACGACGTTACCTAGTATTACTAGTACAACCTAGTACTATTGTCAATATCTCATTGGGGCAAAAAAGCCGCAGGCTTGGCACCCTAGAATACCAAAAATTACCCACACTTTCTTGGCTTGTGTGTTGAGCAACCAAACATTTTTTTTTCTAACGAGACACCCATCACCTAATGGCGTTGGTGCAATATTCTGATTCAGACTCCGAGGAAAATACTTCACAGGGTGAAACTTCCCCAAGACCAGCCAAGAGACTGCGGCAAGAAAACACTGCCCCGCCAGTCTCATCCCTCCCTCCACTGCCGAGAGCGTTCCATGATCTATATGCATCGAGCACTCGTATTAGTGTCAAAGATGACCCAAGCCTCCATGGGGGCCGTAAGAGGGCTATCCCACACGTTGAAGGAAACTGGCCGACCCATATCTATCTAGAGTGTAAGGTTTCAATCTCCGCTGTTATTGATTGGTTGGCTAACAGGAGCAGGGTATCCATCGAAAGGGGAGCTATCCATATTAAGCAATGTTATTGCGCAGATTAATGAAAGGCTTAGAAAGAGTAAGGTGGAGCTCAATAGCCTGCTGCGAAGTGATCTTGGCGCACAACTCCCACTGCATATCAGCCTCTCAAGGCCGGTAGTTCTTCGGACTGAGCAGAGGCAATCATTTTTAGAAACTTTTCAATCCACTATCCAAGATTCAAATATACGAGCGTAAGTTGCCTTTCCCCCCTTGCAGGGCTATAAAATTTTGACATGGCGCAAGATTCAATGCTACAACAGAAGGGTTGCGGTGTGTCTCCAATTATGAAAAGACGCGGTGGTTCTATGTTCTGAGAGTGAAAAAGCCAGAAAATGACGGTCTTAACCGCCTTCTGAAACTTTCAAACAGATCGCTAGCTTCATTTAGCCAGCCAGCGCTCTATGAGGCTTCACCGCATATATTGAATGCAGATGCAAGCTCTAGCACCTCTATTCAATGGCTGCGGTGTAGTTCTACGGACTATTCGAACTTCTTTCATATCTCTTTGGCTTGGAGCCTGACAGAGCCCTCTCCCGATGAAAAGGATCAGATTGCGAGTATAGAGCTTCGAGAACTAAGTAACTTAAGCGTCTCCTTCGACTGCGTGAAGGCGAAACTTGGTAATAATATAACAAGCATGCCGCTTGCTAGTCTGCTGGGGTAATTAGTTAGAAAGGAACGGATATTTTTGTTTTTTCCTGTAATATGTGAACCTTGTTGATCGACGCTTTGCATCAATACTAACAGTGCAGCTCCTAGATGACCTGCTGCAGGATCAGCTGACTAGTCAATGTATTCAGATTTGCCCCAGTGATCTAAGTGCGTATTAATAATAATGAGAAATTGGAAGAAAAGGAGAAAAATGTTGCTTAGTTAAGTTTGTAAATTCAGTATCAGCTGACACTATGTATGGCACAATATATTCGTCATTGTAGGACTAATATCTCTCATAGAACCTGCGCTGTAGCCCTGGGACGTTGGGAGAAGACAGGGAAGAACTCAAGAAAGAAGCAAAGAAAACCCCGCAATTATACTCCGTACCCTCATCACATATTGAATATAATGCCCTTGAAAAACAGTCGGCTCTTAAACCCCAGGATCTCCTGGGTCTCGAATATGATACGCAGCTCATAAAGACTTCGACCACTTGAATATGTGTTTGTCTGGAGAGGTCGTATTTTTGTAATATCAACACCTATTTTATTATGAATTGTATACCAGACGCAAGAGCTCACAATTATCGTTAGACTCATGGTGTATGGTTCAGAGATACTCCCTAGTAGTGCTTCTAACATGATGCGTATATAGGTCGGTCTTTAAAAGAAGCATTGCTCTGTCTATGAATCATCAAGAGCCTCTCTATGAAGGCAATAATCACCGACCTTCTGACAAGGCATCTCAAAGCTCCAGTAGTCTTAGTTTGTTTCTCTTAGGACCATTTATTATACTGTTAGGTAGCATTTACAGAAATTTGCGAGATCAATGTAGATGCCTCAGGAGACGGTGGAAAAATACGGAGTGGTTGTAAGATTACAAACCGAACTGTCGCGCCAAGAGACGCGTCCTTTTGATTTCCTCCCACCTTCAAGTTGCTGTAGTACTAGACAATCTGCTACCACATCAATCAATTATACTGCATTCACGCAGGACTTGAGTAGGCTTGTATTGTGCACAAAACCAAAATGTCTACATTGCACATACCACCTGTAACGATAGTGAGTTTTGTCCTATATCGCCTTGACCCCATCTTACTGACCTCGTTGCCCATAGGAAGATCTCCAGGCATTTCAAACTAAACACTTTCCCGGAAGTGGCCAGCCCATTGCATCTGAGTACGCATACAATGAAAATGTAACGGATGAGCTTGCAGACGATGACGACGGCCTTGGATACTACCCCGATGGGGTGAAGCGCACTCTGACGGACGAGCAGATCAGAATATTCAGACATAGTGAGGTGCACTCACTTATACGCGAAAGACAACTTAGGGAAGAGGAAGAGGATGCCCAGAAAGATTCAGAGTCCGGTGAATCTAAGGACGACCAGGCTGATAAAAACACTGCTACGAAGCGGTCTAGTGTCGGTAAAACTGATCAATCGACAGGCGAGGATCAACAAACGAGAGCCCTACAATCCGATACCAGGCAGTCTGTGGCTAGAACCCAGACCGTAGATAATGGTTCGGACCCTTCACTGGACTATGATGAGAGTGCTTCCGGGGATACTCACAAGTCTGCTGCACCAGGTTATTATTCTCATTTGACTGGTCGCAGAATTGTGTCGTATGAAGATTAGCGGCTGGGCTCTTCAGTAAGAATAAAGAGAGGAGAATTAGTGGCCATCATGAACTCTCGGCATCATCTAAAGCCTTCATTGCCCGACCACGGTTGGGGCTCCCGAAACCCTTTCCATTGCTTGGTGAGTGTTCTCTCCCTAACCCCTAGTTCTTCAGCTATGATGAAATTTTTCGTATCAGTCATCCTTAGTCGGATCGCCATACCATCTGCGGATGTGTAAGGCTATGACGACTTAATCTTCTCTCTGAGCTGTTCCCCATTAAGATGTGAATGTTATCAATGCGGAGGCCGTAATGCTAATGGTTAGTGTGAGGCAGGGCTGGGTTGTATATGGCTCAAAACATCGCTGGCTAGAGTACTGATGTATACGTAATCCCAAGTTTATGTCAGTGCTCGAACTACGTGGGACTATCGCCTAGATATCTATCGTGTGTCGTCACACGCTGAGCCGTCGAGGTTAAGCATATCTAGGCAGCCACGACCCCCAAACAATCTCTAAGCTTCGCTACGCGGGCTATTCGTATGGGATATCAACTCATCGCCAATCATATCGTGCTGGTAAATCCGCTCCTTGAGAAATGAACCACTCTAAACAGCCCTGGTCTTTTATGAGCTTTCATTTCGTACGAGGCATAGCGTAATTCTGAACAATTTAGGTATAACAAAACATTCTATCAATGCAGTAATCTTTAAAGGGCAAAATCCATTCTGAATTTGTATCAACCATACCAAGGAGAATGTCGTCTGCTGATCCTAGATTCCTAGTTGTTAATAAGTCGACTGTTCTCGTCATCATCCTCGAGTCTTATAGTCCCAGGTTTGGGCATAAAAGCCCAAAATATGCCGATCCCGATAAGTAAGCCGACCATGATCGGCTGCAAGACTTGAACACCTGTTTTCGAGGCTATTGCGCCTGTCATGAAGGGGAACGCGGCCGAACCAGCTTGTCCTAGACTAGCAGTGAAACCTGTTCCAATGGGTTAGTAAGACGAGACTGAGCCTGTAACACAGGCCAAATAAAGACGGTACTCGCTAAACATACTTATTGCTCCGACATGAAGCTCTTGGGGCACAACTTGGGTAAGAACGTACAGCCCAACAGGGTAAAACGGTCCGATGAAGAAACCTATTTGGATTGTCAGCATTGTACCAATTATTGCCGCGAGTGTCCAAGCTACTTACCCAGGAGGAAAACGGCGACAGCATTTACGGGGATATTGGGGACGATCCAGAACGTAAGCTGCATCGCTAGCGCCAGCATGAGATAAACAAAGACCATCCGACGTTCACCAAATTTGTGTGTAATGTCTGCGAGAAGGACCCGGCCCAGGGTAAAGCCTGTCCAAAACCCGGAGGCGATATATCCCACTTTCTTTGGGTCACCATGTCTTACTGAGATAAGAAACTGCACAATCCATCCTGTTCAGGTTAGCTGAGGCTGGAAGGCATATACACTCGGCATATGTTTTGGGATCTTACCTCCAGATGCCACTTCTGCACCTGCATAGAGGAAGAAGAATCCATTCAGAATCCACACCGACCGATTAGCTAGTGTTGCTTTCAATTCACTACCAGCGGTATCCTTGGCATTTTGCACATTAGGTCGGAAAAGGCCCCGCCGGAACGTCCAAGCGAGAAGTGAGATATTCACAATGCCCATACAGAACACGAACAAGTAATAATGGTGCCACTCTGGTGTCCGCGACGCGATTGTGTTGGCAATCAGTGGGGCAATCATAGTCCCCACTCCAAAGACAGCATGAAGTACGCCCAGCCATCTATGCGCGTTTTTCACAGTGATAGTGAAAGCATTTGCCTGCGCATCCTGGAAAGCGACGCCCATGCCCGTGAAAAAGAAGGCGGCCATGAAAAGAGGATAGGGCGGATGCCAGAACATGAGTGCATACCCAAAGCATTGGACCGTTGCGCCAAGGAGTAGTGTGCCCCCCGTTCCTATCCTGGAGCAGACGTGGATATTGGCGAAGCAGGCACAGAGCCAGCCGGCAAAATTCACAAGATATATGAATGAGACTTGAAGCAAGCCTATCTCGTAGGTTGGCTGGATGTAGGGTATCAGGACACCTGTGGCAGCGTCTATACTCGGTCAGTTTAGCGTTCCCAGTATGCTCGGCCGATCTGAAATCCAGACCATTCAGTCCAGCTACCATAACCGCGAAGTTTGTGCTGAATATTCTGCCCATAACCTGGCGAGCGTGCTTCTGATCGTAGAAGGATGGTTCGGGAGTTGAACCTTCGTCATCCCCCATGAGACGGTCGTTTTCCGGTTCTGTGGCCATGGTTCCAAATCCTCGCCGCTGAGGTTGCAGAACAGGAGGCAAGAAGCAGATGATGCTTCTGTATCTTTTAATGTCGGGGCTCCCGAGCTACGATGGGACTATGCTAGGCTACGACGACTCGGTTGCACGTATCTGGTGGAGGGGTAAGGTTACTATGAAGGTCCAAGCGAGCTTACGCCAGCCTTGGCAATGCGAGGGGGGCCTTAATTCAGAAGGCTTAAGCCTGCCTTGATTACATTTCCGGACAATCTGTCATCCAGTTTGACTAAAGATATTAATATCAGAACCAAAGCATCATATCGTCATTTAGGAGTTGAAGTGTTGGGCAACCCAATCGCAGCGTTAATTTGGATTCGCTGGTGTAGAGTACAGGAGCCAATCGGTACCTTCTCTGCCCGTCACGTCCATACTAGGTAACAGGACTAGTAGTAGTAGTACCGAGTATACTCTAGTATACTCTCCGACCGTTGCTCATTTCAAAAGGATATCCCGTGCTTTCGGCAAGGTTTCGATCGCGCCTGAGGCAGCCATGCTAAATTTGAGGTCTAGAGGTGGAGCCTCAAGAGGCACTTCAACTCAAATTTGAGTATCCGGTTCGTCAGCCCCTCAGAAAGTACGGAGTATCTTGATAATCTTATTCTTTTTTCCATCATAGATATTATAAAGATTCGACTAAACCCATACCAACCAGTTCGCTCAAATCCCATTCATCGGCATTGACACAGGGAAATTGTCACTGGGAATAAGACAGAACCCTAGAATCTAGATCCCATGAATCGTCTCAAGCAATTGTGTTGGTAACACTACGGCCAAGTATCACTCTCAAAGACAATTTTTTTGACCTACAGTTCTTCTGTCCCAGTTTTCCAAAGGGTGCATCCTCTGGATTTATGGCAATGCAAGATCCGATCTCGATTTATCTATCAATCCACGGAATGAGGGCGGAACGCCGGTGGATCAAACGAGAACCCAGTTATCGAAATCATGACTAACAGAAACTTCCCCAGAAGAAGATAACAATACTCCGTAATCACTACACTGAGATGGTAATCACTGAAATCTCGATTTGTTCAGAATGAGTGTAAATCGCGCGTCAATCACTGGGCGGCTCCCCGGACCCCAGAAAGCGAACAAGGATCGGATGTTTTTCTAGTGAAAATATCCGCCGGCTCGGTCAAGCCGTTGCGTAACTCCCGGGGCTACACACCGCAACCGATCCACAACCGGGCGCCGGAGAGCTTGGTTTAGATGCCTCGGGATATCTATTTGGTAATAATTATTGTTCCGTCCATTCACGAGGATTCGATTAACCGATTACCGGGGAAAAGGCCCCATTGAGTAAGTAGTATCCGGGGCATCTTCAAGATACAGCGGGGGTTGGTATCTGGGGTTGAGCCGGTCTGGGGACCTGGGGTACGCGTTCCATGGTGAGATTCTGCACGGCTTGGAATATCAATGGTGACGCCGTCGCGGTGAAGCCTGAATTCCGCCGATCTGGATACTTGCTGTAAATACCCGACATACTTTGGCGGAACCTTAGGAACTTTCTTTCGGAGTCGGGATCATGATTTTGTGTTCCTGTGGAAAAGCTCCGACGCCGAGGGTAGCCGAGCGGTATAGCTACACGAGGCCTTGGCTTAAACCTTCAATATTACTGTTAAGAACGCAGAATTTTTTTTTTTTTTTTCCCTTGGATCCCTTCTTCGAGATCCTTCTTCTGGACGAGGATTGAGCTATCAAACTGAAAACGTGAACCTAAAGGCAGGTTTACTCTAACAATAGATAGGTAGTGTCCTCTAGGACCCTTGATCCTGAACAAGGCGCAACACTCAATGGGTACTTAGATGTATTCTACCTAGGGCAACGCGACTTAGTGATTAGCTATGGTTCTATAGATAAGCATATCGTATACTAGTAAGCCAATAGCGCTTGCTTAGTTTGCATTGTCATTTATAAAGGGAAATAGAACCGTTACATAACTAGTACACTATCACAGAGTCTATCGCTCTCCCTCCCTATGAACAATTAGCTTCGCACATGCTTCCATGACGCGAGAGCGACTGTGTCCCGGTGCTTATGCAGTGGCGGCAGATCCGCATATACATACTAGTAGTTTATGGCGTATTCTTATTTAGCACAAAGAAAGAGGATACAATGTGGATATTTAGGGATTGTCCGCATTCGTCCACGGCACCATGCCGAAGTTTATTCCCCTTGGGGTGGAATTAAATCAGCATTCGGGAGTCTGAAGAAGGAACAGATATCAGAGAGAATGTTGATAACGATCTCAATCATCTTTTACTTGTATTTATTATGAAATACTCGAATAGATCTCTCGATCTTCCCTGCATCAACTACTAACTGGCAACGTGTTCAACATGCATCCCCCCGTCTCGCTCTATCTTTCCCCAGATCCACATCAGAATGCGACTGCGGGCCTCCAACAGCGCAGACTGGGTACTGAGCAATTTCTATTACATCGTCATACTCATGATTCGTTCTGGTCGGCCAGCGACCCACTGAAACCAATCGTTCTTCGCCACCCATGACAGGCGAACTGAGCCAGACTACATCCTTCTACGCTGGTGGAGACTGGGGTTAATGCAAGTCTATGGGGCTCGTTTCTGATTCCAAACAGGTAAGATGGATTGAGCTGCAAAATTTACTGCCTCTCAGGGTTCTCCCTTCTCCCATCAGGTCCCGCCAAATTCCGCATCAGGCAGCTCTCCTGCGCTCTCACCTTCCAAGATCCTTCATATATCTGAGCGGGGAATCCCTTCTCTCTTCACCCCCTTTACCCTCACGCAAGCTCCACCTGCTATAATTTTTCTTAGTAAACCTACTTACTCCATACATAGCAAAGGGGCGATCATCATGAGTCCTCAGATTGTCACAATATCCCCTACCGTGAACCATGTCGAGCAGGTTGAGCAGCAAGAAAAACGTATGCCCACTGACCAGGAATCATTCAACATAGATGAGAAGAAGGACACTACTCCACAATACCTGCAAGATGCCTTCGGTGACGAGGAGTTTGCCGAAGTCAAATACAAAGTCCTGACGTGGTGGTGTGTACTAGGGAACCTCAACGTCTACTGAGCAGCATCTCTGACAATTCATCCTTCCTATAGGCAATGTGGCTTGCTCATGGTAGCTGAGACGGTGTCTTTGGGCGTCCTTTCATTACCAGCAGCTGTCGCCGGCTTAGGCTTAGTTCCGTACGTATATTCCTGGAGGCGACATTTCATTGGCTAACATTATATCGACAGCGCTCTTATTATCCTGGTTTTCTTTGGAGCCCTGGCTACATACACTGGTTACGTGATTGGGCAATTCAAATGGAGATACCCTCATATTTCGAACATGGCGGATGCGGGCGAGATTCTTGCGGGCAAGTTTGGGCGTGAACTGCTAGGAATTACCCAAACATTTTTCCTCGTGTTCATCATGGCCAGCCATATACTCACATTCACCATTGCGATGAACACCCTCACTGAGCATGGCACCTGCTCCATTGTTTTTGGTGTGGTAGGGACGGTGGTATCCTTTGTGTTGTCCCTGCCTCGGACGTTGGCCAAGATGTCCTGGCTATCGCTAGTTTGTAAGGACTCCCCGACCGTGCTTTCTCGAGATGCATACTAACAAGCAACAGCATTTATCAGCATTCTATCAGCTGTTATCATCACGATGGTCGGTGTTGGCATCTTAGCTCCCGGAGCCGGGACCATGCAGGTTACGGTTAAGACCGACCTGGTCCATGGGTTCACATCTGTCACGAATATCGTTTTTGCTTTCGGTGCGTTATCATCTATTCTAGTTAGGTCGATAACCTCTACTAACCAGCTCAGCTGGACATGCTGCGTTCTTCGGTTTTGCCGCCGAGTTGAAGGACCCCCGGGACTTCCCCAAGGCTTTGTGTCTCCTGCAGAGCATTGATATCTCCTTGTACATTATTGCAGCCGTGGTCATCTACCGCTACGCTGGTGTTGACGTCGCCTCCCCTGCCCTGGGGTCAGCAAGCCCTATCGTCTCGAAAGTTGCCTACGGCATTGCCTTGCCAACTGTAAGTCATGGCACAAGCAAACCGAACAAAATGACTAATTAAAACTAGATCATCATCGCCGGTGTCATCAATGGCCATATCGCTTTCAAATATATCTACATCCGTATCTTCCGCGGCACTGATCGCATGCACAAGCGCGACTGGGTTGCCGTCAGCTCCTGGGTTGGCATTGCTGCGAGTCTGTGGATCCTCGCCTGGATCATCGCCGAAGCCATTCCTGTTTTCAGTAACCTTCTCGGCTTGATCGTATGTTTTACACAGCATTCTCAAGTTTATTGACTATCGTCCATGCACTAACAACAACAACAGACTGCCCTTTTCGCTAGCTGGTTTACCTTCGGCTTAAGCGGAATGTTCTGGCTCTACATGAACAAGGGTCTCTGGTTTTCCTCTCCGAAGAAAATCTTTTTGACCTTTGTCAACTTGTTGGCCATTGTTGTCGCTGCCACTCTTGTAAGTTTGCCATCTACCCTATGCCCAAACCCCGGTGCCCACTTTCGACCGGTCAATAACTTACGGATGTATAGTGTGGTCTTGGTCTTTACGTCTCCGGTAAAGCCATCCATGACGACCCGAGTAATGCCAGTTTCTCTTGCGCGAATAATGCGTAAGAGTTTAGAGTTTGTGTCTTTGATTTTATTTTTATGCAATACAGCGTGCGTATATATATACACATATATGGTGGATATGGGATAGGGTTCAATGGCGTTTTATGACTATGTCGTGGTTTGATTCTTGTATATATGTACCTATATGTACCGAATTTTTCTACAATATTGTAGATTTCTATTTTGAGCTTTGCCGCTTTAGTGAGGGTACTTAGGGCCTTACTTAGTGAATACCTCTTATCACGACTCGTGTTAATGATTAGGGACCTAATATCAGCAAAGCATATTGTTATAATTTGTAGGTGCCGGGCCTATTCGGTGGCTCAAGCAAATTCTAGCAATAGATTGCGGCAACAAAAGCCGTCATAAAAATAAGGAGGAATCAGATATGCGGACAGGGCAGAATAAGTTTGCCAAGTAGTATAGCGTTGGATATAATTTGCAATCATTAAACAGCTTGCTTAAGACTAAATCACCCGTGTAACAATAGCTGCAAAAAAGAGGATTTTTACATTAAACCTTTCATCGTAGTATAAAAGATTATCAATTGACATAAATAACATAGATTATTTATAGCCGTGGCCTCCATGGGAAATGGTCAGTTGGTACTAAGGCAGGTAGGGCTTTAGGTAGTGCGATAGCGACCTATTCTTTTACCATTTCCCTCCTTTTATTAATCGCAGTCGGTGCTTAGGTACCACCACCCATCTTGTACGGTATACTGTGCACTTAGTATGTCGAATATCCCTGTTCAGTAGCACCCCATAGGGCCGGGTCACGTAGAAGAAACGGCCTGTGGAAGAGAGAGATGAGTTATATGGACCCACACGCTAAGCTAGTTAAAATAGGAATGTTACATACTGCGTATCTGGCTTTGAAGCTTTTAGTATTGCCTATTTAGGAAGGATCTTCAAGTATCCATAATCGGGACTACAAGAATCTAATTACACCAGCAGTGGAGCTCACTACGTTAGTGAGCTGGAAGGGCTATTACCACCTACTAGGCCGTGCGCTATAAGTAGCTTCTTTAATGAATCAGGGGGCCATCGTTTTAAAGTATTGCATTTTAGCCATGAAATAAAAGGGACTGTTAATCTAATAAGATTCGCTGTATAGATTCCCTGGGGTTAGTTCTCCACTGTATAGTCTCTGTTATAGTCTATGCTAATATATTCAAGGCTTCCTGTTTTAGGATCTAGCAAATAACTAACCACAAAGTTATTAATTAGGCCGAAGATATCGATTGAATCTTGATAAAGGTGTACTCCATCCCATCCGATCGGAAACGAGCGCGTTGACATAAACTCCAACTTCCCAAGTATTGTATAGAATATTGTATAGAACGGTCTGGTCGAGACTTTCAAATTAGTGGTCTGAGCGAGGCTACCTAAAAAGCGTTGTCCTATCTTAACTGCTTGGCCAGTGTTAAAGACTGACAACAGGATGGTGACAAGATCCCTTATTGAAGCGTAAATTGATAATCACAATTTATTCATCTTCTGGAGAAGCTAGGAAACAATACTAGACACTCTCCTTCGCTAGAATTATTAGATTTTTGTGCTAAAAACTCGGATCAGATTGGATACTTAATGTAGGATCGGTGATTATATATTTATATATCGGTACTGTCCAGGCTGATTGATATAATAACAACTTTTAAAAGTCCCTCTTAACTCTCAGGCCATGATTTATGTACTGAGAAATATTATTGCGTTATCAAGCGTAGTAGCTATTATGAATCCCATCCCCTTAGCCAACTCTGGATTATTACTAGTCTCTACCATTACAGATATATTATATTCAAAGATAAAGTTTTTCCACGGGGATGTTGTACTGCAAACAAGCGCTGGGTGCTTGCTTAAGAAGTTATTCTGATGCCCTTCTCCCCCTGGGGAAAAAAATATAGCAATGAAATACAAAAGACAATTGTTTAGCGTGGTGGAAGCCATGCATTATGTAAAAAAGCAAATTATCTAAAGCTGTATCTTCATATGTAGTCCATTACAGCGTCTTACCGACCATCGCCAACCATACCGACGTATCCTCTTGTATAGACAAACCGGGGCTATCATCCGAATCAAGAAATCCTCCATCTGGGGTCGGAATGCCTTCTCGGCGCGGTTGTTTTAGAAGCCCAACCGAGAACGCACGCCACGTGTCCCACAGAAGAACCCCAAGACGTCGAAATGGCCGCATGTCTCGCATCGCGGCTGAACCTGGATTGAACCGCATTCTGCTATATGCGGAGAACTTTGCGATCTGCGTTGACGAGTGGTCACACCTATCCGCCCCGCGATGCCAGATACTTATAACGGGAGTATTTTCCGGTACCAGTTGAGGGCTCCAGACGAGGTAATTCTCAAAGTTGAACTCAAAGGATGTGAATAAAGGTATGGGTGTCTCCTCCGGGAGATCCCAGGAGGCTTTTGAGGGCTCCTGCTGTCCAGAGTCCCCGTAGGAGGGATGTAGTCCCAAGTCTGAGAGAACTGCGGCCACCGTCCAGATATATTCTTTCCTGCGTATCCATGTTTCAATCCGGATGGCACACGTATATATCCTTTGGACCGAATCTGCAGGCAGTGCCTCCGCAGCCTCACAGAAGATAGAATAGTAGGCCAGATGCCACAATGCCCAGTATACCCGGTATTCCTCAATCCATGAAAAAGGCTCGCTCGCTTTCTGTGCTCGGACAGCACCACACAGGGAGCCAGCGGGGGTGGCCCCCACCGCAGAGATAAAATTTTGCTGCATGGTAGAAAGGCATACACAGGCTAAACGCTGAACCTGCGCAGCAATCTGAACTATTCGATGTAGTTCGGCAAAGCTCATCTGCGGAGGGAGAACACTGGATGCGCTCTCACACATTACCCCGATATAGTCGCCGAGACTGGAGCGATGTACCGTGGGAACCAGAGCCATGTTTCGGATTAAATTTCGAATTTCAGGCATCGTAGTCATGGGGTTTGATACTATGAGATCCTCCGTGATTCTGTACGGCTGAGCCTTGAAAACAGCATAAACCCACGGTGAAACTACTAGTAGACTTTGCGTGCCAACAAAATCAGCAGCATATTGAATAATGCGTACAATGATTTCAGGGGGAAGGTTTTTAAAGGCACCCATTATTATTTCAAATGCAGTAGATAAGAAGTTGTAACAGAAGAAGCTCAAGTGAAGGGCTGCAAGGGAGGAAGCGTCTAACTAAATTAGTTGCCAGCGCTTCCTTCCATCCATGTCTGCCAAGCAAGAAACAGGAAACAGCCCACTTAATTTTACGTACTTAGACTGAACTCTGCACTCCATCCTGGAACTCCTATTCTGAAAACTTTTCTTTCCCCCTGGCTCAGGACTAGAGAATAAATCCCCCTTGAATATGAAAGGCTTTAGGAGATCTAACTAGTCCCCCCCCCCTTTGTTTACTTCCTTCCCCTCCGCTTCTTCTTCTGAACAGGGCTGATTTCGAATAGGAAATGGATCCAGTCCTCTGGCTGGTTGGTGTCGGCATTTGTGTGGCCAGTAGTCTTGAATAGCGTCACCTTGCTGGGGGCTTTCACTCCCAATTCTTGCTTGTGGTCTATGAGGAAACGGGCTACACCGACACCATTGGGAGTCCCCAAAATCGCCTTACCATCATCAGTGGACATGTCATAGGACTTACCCGGCCATTCTTCCACCATGCTCGTGTCCCTAGGCTCATCTTTCTCTCTGGGTGGAAGAGGTTTTCCACTGGCCACCTCCAGAGCAACATCCAAAGAGGCCCCGTTGATCACATGGTGGCGGACAAAATATTTGATATTTTTTAATTCGGCCTCCGACTTGCCTGCCACTTCCTTCCAGAGTAAAAAGTAAACGTCAGATAGCCTAGATATTGTTGGAGGGGGCTGTTTCTTCCTCTCCTCAGCAATCAAGTAGGCTGGACTTATGTTCTCTTCTGCAGAGATGTAGCCCGCCTTGGTGCTTATAGTGGCCTTGTAGTAGCCGTGTGTAGCCTGAAAGAAACCCAGTAAGCTGCCCTATAATCTACTATCTCGGAGATCTCTCAGCGACTTACCTCATGGTATGAATTACCAACTTTATATTCGTCATTCTGCACATAGATCAACCCCTTCAAGCCTCGATCTCCTATATTAATGGGCAGACCTTTCGCGGCCATTGCCACTGGAATTATTGATCCTGTCTCGGTAGGGTTGCCGTTGCTCACTCCGTAAGGGTTTGGAGACCAATCCTTGTTGAATGTCGTAAAATCAGTGAGCTCGGAAGGTAAGTCGATTGGTTTTATATCCTCTAACTGACACATATATCCTCTGCCTTTCTCAACTGCCTCGGCTCTGTTCTTAGGAGGGGCACGCTTTGATAGGAGATGAAGCTCAGTACCAAGTTCCAGCTGGGGCTGTATGGTCGCATCATCGGGCACTGAGCGCTTAGCATAGGTGGTAAGGCGGAGGCGATCAGACTGAGTGCCATGGTAGATGCACAGGAGTGCAACAAATGCAAAAAGGAAAAAGGAAAGGAAACGAGTGACTGGGGTTCTTGGAGCCATTTTGTCGATGCTCCGGATCTAGGAAAATAATCCCCCCCTCTAAAACAAAAAAAAAAAAAAAAAAAGAGAGAGAGAGAGAGAGAACGAATGAATAGTATAAGAGAAGATATGCCTGAAATGAGGGACTGGTACTAAGTACAAGGCAGTGAGCGTCAAGAAAGGCCGAAAGAGCCGCTGAGATGCTGGCCCTGTCCCTTTTAAAGGAGGGAGACAATACTACGCATACCAAAGATGACTAGCCGGTTCAAAATATGTACAGGAATTATGGGACAGTCCATCAGGCTCATAGGATGGGTGTTCAGGGGGGTCAGGAATAACTGCTACGAGGCATTTCTCTGCCTTCAGTGTTGCCCTGCCAAGTATTTCCCATTATACATCGTATAGTTAGTATAATAAAAGCCCATGTACCTATTCGTCAATGCAGTGAAAGCTAGTCTTCCAGGAGATGAGAAGCTGGCTTAAAAAACGAGGTTGTGGAGCCTCCACTTGCGCTATCACAGGTGAAATTTCCACCGGAAGAAACGGCGCCAGAGCAGCACTCTGCCTCACCAATACTCCGTAGATATCGCAACATAGGAAGAGAACTAGCAGGGATTGTCAATATATGGCATGTTATAACTAGTGCTGTATGATGCTATGGATTCGGCGGGTCCGTTCTGTCAGTTCCCCATCCTAATGCTACCTTACTATGCCTGAATGGGAAGTAGATGATTGTACGGGGCCTGTGTGGCGCCAAGGGGTAGTTTCTATTATGCTCTAGATATATCCCTGATATATCCCTGCAATGTTGCTGGAAGACCTACCACCATTGATATATCCCTTCTCCAATGTCCAATCCCCTGGTACACCTTTTTGTCCACGGCTGCAAGGTCTTGCTGCACCGGCACCGTGCAATCAAGCGCTACTCAGTGCCTACCTACCCTGCAGATATTAGGTTCGCGGTCATGGACTAGGTCCTTATAGGCAGTGTGCGCCCTGGGCCTAGCTGTGGAGAATGGGATGCGATGCAGGATCATTGGGCGTTCCTGGAAACATCCACATGCTCGGAAGGCTGAATTAATGATATGGGGGGGTGAGGGGGGGGGGGGGGGGGGGGGGGGGGGGGGGTCTAGTGCATAGCGTTGCATAGCGAATGGATCTGCTCTGAGCTAGCGGGTAACCGGATGCAGTGGGGAGCTTTGTCCATCTTGGAAGATCCTTCCAGGTCTTGGTGAGCTCCGTTTCGCGTGATAAGGTTCTATAGTTTAATTAATGTGGAAACCTCTATGTGCCAAGCCGTAGTTAAGTAATGCCATATTCAACTTGGATATCCTTGGCCTTTCTATCTCTTCGCCTAAAGGTTAAAACCCTATGCACAGCAACGGAAGGGGAAGATCCGGCGACAGAGACAACTGGGGACACCCATAAGCTCCGGCAGATCCATCATTTCAGTAGTTCATGTACCTAGCATTGCATGACAGATCTCCGGGGGCCTGGTTTCGGCGGCTGGCAACTGCCCCGATGGCTATAGAAATGACCCTAAATGCAACGGCTTCAGGCAGCAGTTAGTATTACGTACAGGATAGGAGAGTTGTCTCCTGGGTTTGTTTTAGGGGTATAGCCGCTAGTTAGTATACCATAGTTATGGACAGGGGGCAATTGCATCGGACCACTACTATCAACTTGTGGAATGGATTGGAGCATTAGTTCGTCGGAGCCGTTAGTTTAGGGACTCCATAGCAATTTGATCGATGCTTGGCAAACTGACTCGTGCCCTAATGATCGGCTGGAGAGGATGTGTTAAGTGAAGCTCATTTTGTATGCGACATAAAACGAGGCTTGGTCCCCTCGAGAGCTCATTCTTCACTATTCCCATCGTTCATTTTCCGCAAGTCTGTTTCCCTTTCTTTCATTTCTCTTTCTCTTTTCCCTAAGTCGCTCTCTTTTTTCATTCGGGGCATAATGCCCTTGCCATTCTTTTTCCTGGCTCTGTCTCTGTCTCTGACACATTCCATCCAGGTTGCTGCAGACCCCAGTTTTGATGCCTGGTCCCAGGTGTGGAAACCCTGTCCAAGGGACTGCAGTGAAATCCCGTCTCCGGCGGAATGGGCGGTCTATAGCAACGTGGATCAACTGGCCACTTGCAATCAGACTCTGCGTCTAGACTTTTCTTTGTACAATCCCTCAGATCCGGCCATTCGCGCCTGTTCTGCATCTCAGAACTACCCAGCTGCCAAGGCCTCTCAGTCTCAGGCCCTGGTCTCGTCTGGGTTTACTGATCATGAGGTTACCCTGCAAATTGGCTGGTGGAATACAGCTGCGTCATTACCATCTGCAGGCGTACAATCTGCTCTGGAACATGTCCGAAAGGCGCTCCTAGCCTCAGAGAACGAGAAAGCGACGACTGCGTATAGCTACCATGGGAAGTCCCTAATTGGAGTGTACGCCGGACGGGAGGTTCAGCACTCGGACGCCGCTGCCACTGTATTCCAAGAGTTCGCCGATCATATCGAATCCCAGGATTTGGTCGGCCGAATTGCCCTGCAGTATTGCGAAGAGAATTCCAACAAAGCAATTGGTATCGTCGTCGATGCCAGCGGCGACCTCGCAGCTGTGCAGCGCATTGTCCGGGGCTGGGTCGACGGGGAGTGCCAGACCGACTTTGACGGCGTGAAGGAGCTCCCCCAATCCATCCTGCATATGAAAGATGATGCGACACCGGGCCCTGCCTCTGAATTGTCGAGTCGAGGGGTCGCCAGAGAAGGCCGCTGGCATTCTCATCAACGACGAGCCATTTGCCGCACGATCCAGGTTGTTCCTGGAGACTCCTGTGGGGCGCTGGCCGAACGGTGCGGACTCTCTCCGGCAGATTTCACCAAGTTCAATCCCGACAAGAAGCTCTGTTCCTCGCTGCAGCCGGAGCAGCATGTGTGCTGCTCAGCGGGTACATTGCCCGACCTTAGGCCGAAACCGAACAAGGATGGAACTTGTGCCCCGTATGTTGTCAAGACAGATGAATCCTGCCACAAATTAGCAACTGCCAACGGCCTCAAGCAGGAGGATTTGGAGACATTCAACAAGAACACCTGGGGTTGGAGTGGGTGTAGCCGGATCCAGGCCCAGCAAACTATCTGTCTCAGCGAGGGAACGGCCCCCATGCCCTCTATTGTCGACAATGCCGTGTGTGGTCCGCAAGTACCAGGGACCACAAGGCCAAAGGACATGAAAGACCTTGAGGGCCTCAATCCTTGTCCGCTCAACGCGTGCTGTGACGTTTGGGGTCAGTGTGGTATTACTGATGAGTTCTGCACCGAGAGCAAGTCTTCCACTGGGGCCCCTGGTACCGCAGCTCCTCATACGAATGGCTGTATCTCCAACTGCGGGACCGATATCGTCAACAATAGCAAGGGTCCGGATGAGTTTATCAGCATCGGCTACTTTGAGGCGTGGAACGCTGAGCGTGGCTGTCTGAATATGGATGTTACCAGCTTCGATACCGCAGTCCACACTCATCTCCATTTTGCCTTTGCGGAAATCACAGAGAATTACGAGGTGGATGTATCCCTGGTTCATACTCAATTTAATAAGCTGAAGAACATGGGCTCCGTAAACCGTATCCTGACATTTGGTGGATGGTCCTTCTCGACAAGAGCGGATTCCTTCCCGATCTTCCGTAAAGGCGTGTCGGCTGAGAACCGAGAGGTCTTTGCCACCAACGTGGCTAATTTCATTGTGGAAAATGACCTTGATGGAGTGGACTTTGACTGGGAGTACCCTGGGGCCCCGGACATCCCCGGCATCCCCCCTGGTGACCGTGATGATGGAAAGCGATATCTGGAATTCTTGAAGATGGTGCGGGACAAGCTACCCTCTGATAAAAGCGTGGCGATTGCTGCCCCAGCCTCGTTCTGGTACCTAAAGGGCTTCCCGATCGAGGAAATTTCAAAGGTGGTAGACTATATTGTCTTCATGGCCTACGACCTGCATGGGCAGTGGGACTACGGCAACAAGAACTCGATGCCAGGATGCCCAGATGGAGATTGCCTCCGCTCTCATGTTAATCTTACCGAGACGAATACTGCTCTGTCCATGGTTACCAAGGCTGGAGTGCCATCTTCGAAGATCATTGTTGGGGTGAGTAGCTATGGCCGGTCGTTCAAGATGACTGAGCCGGGCTGCTCTGGTCCCATGTGCAAATACGTTGGGCCCGAGTCCGCTGCGAAGCCTGGGAAATGCACCGATACAGCAGGCTATATCTCTGACGCGGAGATCAACCGGATTTTGGAAGACGATCCGACTGCCAAAAAGACCTATGATGCGTCTAGCGACAGCAGCGTCCTTGTCTACGACTCCACGGAATGGGTGGCTTACATGGACACTGAAATCAAGAGAGCTCGCACCGAGCACTACCGACAACTCAACATGGGCGGCATATCGGACTGGGCGGTTGATCTTCAGTCATTCGCAAACAGTCCTCGGGGTGGCAGCAACTCTCCTGAGAACCAAACCGTTGTCTACATAGACTCCAGCATTTGGACGGAAGAGAACCCGCAGGTGACATGCCCAGCACCTTGTGCTCTCGTCCTCCCTGACTATCCTCTTAGCTCCACCACCGTTATCACTCCCCCGCCACATGTCACCACGCTGGATGTGGCCTGGCCAACTCAGACGGAGATAACCAGGTCCAACGGGGAGGTGATCACCACCACCACCGTCACACGAATTCTACAGGAGACCACCATCATTGCTCCGCCAGGTAGGGCTTTCGACGATTCCCTTGGAATGGGACTTGACTAACGCGAAGGCTCTCAGTTACGGTGACCGAACTGCCCATGGCCAATATCAATATCACTATTCCACTCGACGAGGACGAAACAGTGACAATCAAGCCGAAGCCACGGTTCCCTCCTGTGATTGTCACTATTACTAACGATCCCAACCCATTGTCGCACACAGGTGTCTTGCATCCTCCAGTGACAAGAAGCGTGACTGTACCTCCCTGGCCCCAGACCACTGTCATCTATGTCCCACCTAAGGGAAGCACCGTTGATGAGGATGATAACACAGATAGAGATGATAAAAATAAGGACGACAAGGATAGGGACGACAAGGACAAGGACAACCAGGACAAGGACAACAAGGACAAGGACAACCAGGACAAGGATAACCAGGACAAGGATAACCAGGACAAGGATAACCAGGACAAGGATAACCAGGACAAGGACGACAAGGGCAAGGGCGGTAGTCATCACAGGATCAAGTTCCCACGCATACCCACCATCACAGTGACTCACGGCCCTGGGTCCCCTGCTTGTAGAGGAAAGCACTGCGGCAATCTGTGCACCGACAGTTTTTGCATGTGCAAACATGGCTGCGGTGGTGGTGACAACGGATTCTCCGATCCAACCGACCCCAATCCTCCCCCAGTCCCCCCTCCACAGGACCCCAAGGACAACGATTCGTGCACTAGTTCTTCGGTTACAAACTACTGGGTCTCATGCGACTCCAAAACCGAGGGCCCGACCACAACCTCCTGCACTACCACTAAAAGTCTGGTGGCTGTGGGATGCGATGTTACGGCCACCACAACAACCACAGGCGTGGAATATTGCCCTACTGTGGACCCAAATGATCCCCAGGGAGAGGACGGTGGCAAATCTTGGGCCAAGCGCACTAATGCTTCGAAGACCAAAGAGCCGCCAAAACCTACCAGCTCTCCAAAGCGACCCTCCTCCACCTCTTCCGAAACGACGACCACTACTAAGACCTCGAAGACATCCTCCCTACCGTCCGCGACGGCCGCCAGCGGCTGTAGCAAGGTCGGCAGCGGCCATAGCATGACCCGCCGCTGCTGGAATAAATGCGATCCAGGCACGGGCTCGCCCGTTGGCGGCGACTGGGCGGAGAAAGACCCCTGGTGCTGGATAGCTGAAAGCGGCAGCGATTCGTATGCCAATTGCTTGAAGCAATCTGACTGCCCAACCAATTTTGAGTGCGCAGAATCATGGGGCTGCGTTGTTCCACTGGCCGGTGGGTGTGCGCCTCAGGGCGGCAAAACCGGGTTAGCCAAAACCTGCTGGAGCAGCTGCAACGAGAAAACCGGGAAGCGGACGAACGACACGTGGGAACAGGGCATGCCGTGGTGCTGGCTGCAGAATGGCAGATTTGCTAGCTGTGACGACGACAACGACTGCAGTGCCACCACGGAGTGTGTCCCTGACCATTGGTCCCACGGCGGATGCAATACTAAGAATAAGACCTAGGATCTGGATCATGATATGGGCTGGGCTTGGTATATGGTCAATTCGAATCCTTCATAGATTTTACTCCGTAGCTGTATTACGATATCAATTGTAGACCTCAAAAGGACCCGTTCTGATCCGTATCCTCATCCGTCCCGATTTAATTCTTTGATCGGGCCCGTACAGGGCTGATCAAATAGGACCGCCATAGGAAATCCCGTGATATACATAAATCCATCATAAGATCCTGGATAGTTGCCGGTTTGAGAGACCCTCGGCAATAATAACAGATATCACGAGCAGAGTTGAATAGCTGTTCAACACCAGAACCAGCCTCAGAAATAGAAAGGGCATCCCGTACAAGACTCGCAAGGACGGGGAATGCATATTAATTACCCTTCCAAAAGACACATGGATTAATCTTACAAGTACCTACAAGATTCACAAGAGATAATAAAAGATAATTGACTGCTAGTTAGATAGTGCAAACGAGTTGAGCTGGTACGGTTACTATGAAACGTAGCTATTAAGTAACTGAGCAGGTTGGTCACGAAGAACTAAACGAAGTACATGAATGAGTGTCTTTATATATCCTTGGTCCTTGTATACCATATTGGTCTACGATATACCATGTGGTATGTGCATACCATGATGTGTATATTGTGATTGTAGCTACGCTAAAGCACCGTGTATATAAAGGACGTCTGCCCGAAAGGCATCATTCTGCCGACTGTGACCGCTTCCGATAAGATCAGTTGCAGGGTTTATAACAGTACTATTCAAGAATGCGGCTGGCCTCTTGCCGGTATGGATGGCATTCTATCTGGGCCCACTGCTGCTTCGATAGATAATTGGGCTGCCGATGTCATTCTACCGCAGAGTGCTAGAAGACCACTATATTTCGTAGATTCGGATTTTGGATCTCTTGGATTGTATGGACTAGGAGATCTGTCAACCATAAAATACCGCTATCTACGGTTTCGGCCTAACCGCCTGCCTGGCGAGCTGGACACCCAAACAAGCCAGATACGCCTTCACTGGCTTCCTTTAGGTCACTCTTAACACGCGAAGCGGACAATTTCTCTGAGAAATAAGAGTTACGTCCGAGAAAGATTCAGACAGGAGAAAGGCTCAAGATAAATTAACCAATTGCCTTTGCATTTGCATATGATATAGGGAAAAACCTATATCAAGGCCAGGGTTGCGCTTCGCACCTCCAGACTCAAGAACCAGACACCACCAGACAAATAATTGATGTCACTTATAATAAAGGACTAGCCTGGTAGGTAGGCAACATAGATTCTTCTTTGTTAGTTATTTTGTAACGAAGCTTTGAAGTTCAGGAATGTGCTTTACCTAGCATAATAAACCACCCACTCCCACCCATCATACTAACTTGCTTCTGGCACATTATATCTCAGCGATAGACTATCCATCTCCCACCCAGAGCTCCCCTCAAATCCAACCAGGTACCCATTTGCGATATATTCAGCCGTATGGCCGTTCTCTCCCCCACTAACAAAGTAACCCTTAAGATTTGTTTCGAACCAGAGCCTGACAATACGCCAGCCGAAAATAGCACCGAAATCGGCAGTCTCGCCGCGCTTGAACTTATAGGAGTGACGCGTGCCGCCTTCTTGGGGATGGTTGTAAACATGGTCACTTTCACCATTGAACCAAGTAATTCTTATACCCTTCAGCACAGACGGAGAGTCTGACGCATCGCCAGTACCCGGACCTGACCAGATCTCTAGAGTTTTGACAATTGCGTCATCACCGCCTTCTGGGGGGGTAGAGTGTAAATCAATGACCGGAGTCTCTGCCGTACTCATTGCTCTGTGGCATTTTTTATGGTTGTCTTTGTATAGGGTAGTAAGTAAACAGAAGAGAGATGTCAATTTGGGCAGAGGATAGTTCGAAGAAGACCGGGCTGATGTTGCTTTTTATCCTTGACAGGACCTGTAAGAATAGTAACTACTATGTCAACATGCAGACCCAGAGTTGTATTCTGAGCCGGATAATAGAGTAGATGCACGAGCGGGGTACAGAGTCAGAATATCGAACAGAGACATAGAATTACGCACTGCATGGCTCAGCGGCCAATCAAAGCTGGAACGGATTATGCACATATGAAGTCCCTTCAAGCCAGAAAAGCGAATGCTCTGATTGGGCTCAAGGTACAGCCTGATGATGCATTCTACCCAGAAGCTCAACAATAATGGGCCAGCAACATGGAGCAACGTGGCCGTCTTGAATAGGGATGGTTCGTCACATTTCAAAAAACAATCAGTTCGGCGCAGTACTGTTTTTTCAAAGTGCGCTATAAAATTGAAATCTATGAATTCATATCTAATACTAAACTCTGTTCTCGATTTCAAGTATCTTTTCGGATTTTAAAAGTAGTATTATGACTTGCACTGTATGTTCATTCCTTTGCCCAAAAAAAAAAAAAAAAAAAAAAAACCTATATCGGGGGCCCAAAAACGTATGTCCCTGGACAACCGTAATATGTATTGTATTATTGAACGTGGTATCCTCAGTTTAGTTATGCATGCGTGGGGATTGCTAGCACATCATCGTGGTGCATAGACTACTACCTCGAGTTGAAACGGACATATGGTGATGAATCTACTCATCGCAGCCTCTCGACCCCCTACCAGGTGCACAGGCTCCCCGAACATTTGTATGACGGCCCCTTTGCAGGGACTGGAGGGAATGTCGAATGCCGCTCCGAAAAGACTGCCGAGCCTGAGTCTGTGCATGTGGACATCTGGCTAGCCCCGGTTTAATTTACAGACAATATCAAATTATTTATTCATCCTCAAAAAGCGGGGTTGTTTGGAACCTTACCTCCCAGGAAAGGTACGCTGTTCCACTTATAAATTACTGGGGAAGAGAATGGTCTCTTCTGCCAGTGATCCTATATCCTACTTAGTAGAGTAGGAAGATCTTGATACAGCTTATGGGTTATCTCTCTATGGTATAGCTCGCCCCTTAACGGTAGATGACTACCTACTAACTATCCATCTTTGGGGCTTAGCGCTGATCTCTCTTCGTAAGGTGGACCCAGTCGGGGACGGACCGACGCGTCCGCTGTGGAGTGAGCCAGCCACTCGACTGCAGAAGGACGAATCCTTGTGATGTGTCATTCCCACATCGTTGCGCTACATTCGTCGCTGCAGAGTGAACATTTGTCGTTGGCATTGTACCTCTATATTCTTCCCCCTCTTGTATTTTGCCATCCAGGGTAGGGAGAACTCGCAAAGCAGTCAACCCCGCCGTTTGTCTTCTATATCAAGACATTATCTGCTAGAGAAATTATCTGCAGTTTATCAATATCTCAGCTCGTCCAAGACCACATTCACGGAATTAGGGCGATATTGATATGCATCTGCGATATTGCCTATTGAGAGGCAGGCAAAAATCACTCAATTTCGAAGTGATACGCATGAAATCCTCTGCCCGATCAGTCTTTCCTCATTCGCTCGTGCCAAGTGATGTGGAGAGTATATTGCATCCACGTTATTCCCCCCTCTATTGTTCCTTCTTCATGGGTGGAGTTGCTTCAAGGTATATGTTCCTCGTTGAATCTCATTTGTAGTCCACACAAAAGTCGTTTTCGCCAGTGTTCCCCTGCCCTGCACGAGAGTTGATCAGGTAACCACGTTCGCTTCTTCGTCATTCAACCATCCAATTGGGGGAAATATGATCAGCGAAGGTCCAAAGGGGGCCGTGACTATTGAATCTAGAGCATTAGTGCAAACTTCGTCTGTTACTTCGCAATCTTGGACAAGGAAACAGATATGGGTCATCGTATTTTGCCCTATGTTAGCACTAGTGTATTGAAGGAATGCAACCAGCTATAGGCATACACCCAGGTCAATTCAGTGGAGACAACGATTGTGTTCTCCAGTTGGAAATTAGGTAGTATTCGATGACACGGTTAGCGGGGCTCCGCGGTAGTGGCAGCCGTAGCAGCCGTGGCAGCCGTGGCAGCGAGCCCGCGCCATCAGCGCCAGCCACGACAGTAGAGAGCGAAACTGTTGACCTATCCCCTCACGCCATCCATATCAGCGACGTGGGGCGGTCACCCACCAAGCTACCCCGCAAGCCCGGTTCCGATTCACAGTCCTTGGCCATTATCGTCGCGAATGCCAAAGGCGCTGCCGACTCTACGCACCTTTACAGGGTACGTACCCAGCGCAACATGCTCCGAGTACCCCCGGCCGAGCTCACCCCGCGCGGCTCATTAGCTACTCCAGAGAGAGAAGGATTACGGCGAGTTCGACCCTATGGGCGACTTCGACACAGATTATTTTTGCAACGATTACATCTACAATGTCCGCTTCATCCCGCCCAGCGCCTCAGGGTCTGACCTAGCTTACCTCTGCTTCATGCAGCATGTCTGCCTCGTCTTCACGTACGATGCTTCATCGAGGGAGTCGTGGGACGAAATGGCCGCCGCCTGCGAGAGGATGCGCAGCCGCTGCAAAGACGGGGTCCTCCCCTTTCTTGCAAGAATGATCGCCGCCATGGGTGAAGGTGAAGGAAGCCCCCGCATCGCACGCGGAAGCCGAGGCGTTTGCAACCCAGCGGGACTGCCTCTTTATCAAGTTCTCGCCCGCAACTGGGCGCGGCATTTGCGATGCGGTCGGCTCGCTAGTTGAGCTGGTACACGGCGCTCGTGATCAATATGCTATGGATCAGGAGGGTTATCCCCAGAGGTACAAGAGGGCGGAGGCATTTCAGGCATTATTTCCCAGCTAGAGATGCCCAGCTCATGGATGGATGTGATATTAAGCTCATATCTGATAGGTATAATGAGAAGTTCGTGAAACGAATGGACAGTGGTCGGCACCTGGCAGGGAACTTGGGGGGGGGGGGGCCATGGTAGCCATGGGAGAAATGGCCACATCGAACGACAAAAGTTCAATACTTGATCGAAGGGTAAAAGAAAGTGGGGGCAAGCCTAAATTTTACTTTTGAAAAGCGGGATAACCCAATGCCCATATCATTGTAGATTATCTTCCCACGCTAATTGTGTGATCGAGTGCATCTACCCAGCAGGGTCGTCAGCTCCTAGGATTCGACGGGCCTTTGAATGGTAAAACGCATTCAAGACTTCTTCCACGAAGGACAAAACACCCACATTTGAGGGCGCTAAATGTCAACGCAGTCAAGTGAATAGTGGAAAGGAAACCTTTCTACACCTGGTTTCAAGAGTAGTGCGTAAATCAAGGCAATGGGAGTAGAGCCACCCAAATACATGGGAAGGCTATCCAGAAATTTATAAAGTTTCCGCATAAGAACAGCTCAATAGTGAGCTACTTACTACTTCCAAGATATTGTGTAAGCTTATTATCATAGTGAAACTCAAATCCCTGGGCCTTCTGTCTGCCACCCATCTGATCAACTATAGAGAACTGCTCCATAGAATAAACCCCCATGTAATACTGGGTGTGTTTCTAAGTAACGCTGTTTGTATGGCTTAAGGTATTTCTCAAGGCTCTAACCAGGCGGGGTTGGTCCCTCATTCTGGATTAATGGATTTAATTTAATATGTGAGGCAGGCATCTCTTTACTCTCACTTCAGCTCCCCCCATTGCAAATGACAACCGAGATATACGACGGTCTCTTTCTAGCCGCCTTCAAAGCTTCAAAGGTGTGGGAACCTCAAAATTCAAGAGGGCGCTGCATTTCTCACCCCCTTCAGATACTCCTCCCCCGCCTCTGAACTGCTCGTCGATCGAGTCCCCCATCTGACGCCAACAGAAGCAATCCAGCCCAAAGCAGAGACAGCCTCCACACAAGCCCCCAAGCCGACAGAATCAATCTCGGACTTTTGGGATCGTGCAGAAGAGAGCCTTCAGAATAACTCTAACCTAAGGGTAAGAAAGGTCATGACGGTTTATCTGTCCCTACTGGAGCCCGCAACCCAGTCCAGCCTAGCAACCCGGGGAACCTCAGCTCGCCAAAAGCAATTATTTGATCTTACAGCTGGGGAGCAATGGTTGATGCAATTAAAGAGTATGAGGCTACATGTCGCAATTTCATGCGAGTCATTGACTCAGAGATGTTGCACACCGGAATGGAAGAGCACAAGAGCCAACTGCACGACGTACGAAAGGATACGAAGCAGATATACAGCACACTGCTGGAACAGAATATGAAGCAAAAGGACCTCCAGCAGAAGGAGATGTGGAGCAAGTTTCTGGAAGCCTTGTTCACGTCCCACTACGAGGATCACAAGGACTGAAACCAAGACCGAATCGAGGGCACATGTGAATGGTCCACGAATCATCCGTTGTTTAACGGCTGGAAGGACAGCAAGACATCCAGCCTGCTCTGGGTGTCGGCTGATCCGGGTTGCGGCAAATCCGTACTGGCCAAATACCTCGTTGACCATGTAGTACCGACCACGAAGAGCCGAATGACCTGCTACTTCTTTTTCAAGGCGGACTCCATCGAGCAGCGAAGTGCGGTGAACGCGCTTTGTGCCCTTTTACGCCAGCTGTTCCTCCAGAGACCTACACTTCGTGAATTGCACCAGTGGGTACCAGAGAAGTTCTCTGCTGATAGAAGTCAGCTCATCAATTCATTTTCTGCCCTATGGGATATAATGATCAAAGTAACCTCTCCGGAGAACGAGGAAGTCATATGTATTCTGGACGCATTAGATGAATGTGCAGGGAGTGATCGGCCCCAGCTGACCCAGGCGCGCGATAAATTATACCGCGGTGAAAGTCGCAAAGGTGTCATAAAATTCCTCATCACTAGTCGGCCTTACGTTCATATTCAGCGCGAATTTCAGCCGCTCAAAAAACGCTCTTCTCACGATTCACCTGAGCGGGGAGGATGATGTAGAAGCGAACAAGATAGAGCGGGAGATTAACCTAGTTATCCAGAAGAGAGTCGAAGAAACAGGGGCGAAGTTACAACTAGATGAGGACGAGCGGTTCTTTCTCCGGAAGGAGCTTTTGTTAATCCCCAATCGAACGTATTTATGGGTGACGTTGATATTCGACGTGATCGAAAACAGTCTTAGCTACACCAATAAAAAAGTACGCAAGATTATCCAGACTGTTCCACGAACTGTTGACGAAGCCTACGAACGGATATTGAACCAAAGTCCTGACAAAGAAAAAGCCCGCAGCCTTCTTCATATCGTGGTTGGTGCTACCAGGCCCTTGACTATCAAAGAGATGCGAATCGCACTCGCCATGGATCTTCGCCACCAGGAGTACAGTGAGTTAGATCTTGAGCCCAAGACCCGGTTTGCCACAACCGTGAGAAATCTCTGTGGCTTGTTTGTGGCCATCATCGACTCGAAGATCTATCTTCTGCATCAGACAGCGAAGGAGTTCCTAGTTCCATGGGCTCTGGCTGTGGAATCACCCAGCGCTGACAACATCCCCACACCTATTCACAGATTTATTGAGAATGAAGGTCACCATAATGGTTACAGTAGCCCGTCGGAAACACTCACTACCATCTATAGAATCAAACCGGATTCTCTTGGAGATCTGCATGTCGTATCTCCTACTTGATATATTCGAACATGATCTAGAAGGAGACAAACAGGACGAGAGAGACGAACTTGCTTTTCTACATTACTCAGCAAATAACTGGGCCACTCATTTTCGTAATGCTACTGTCCCAGAAGGAATCACGGCTCTTGTCGCTTGCTCGAGAAATATGCAACCCAAAGTCTCAGCGCCTCAAATCGTGGCTGAGCAAGTGCTGGCAAAAGGAGAATTTCTACTCTCCATCCACCGAACTGATAGTAGCATCTTACTTTGGGCTTGATGTAATAGTAGAGCTGCTTCTACAAGAGGACGTCCTGGAAATTGACAAGACAGACCTTGCCTTGGGTCGCACTGCTTTATCAATGGCAGCTGAAGGGGGAAGCGAACAAGTTGTCAAGATGCTACTACATGCCAGAAACGAATGCGATCAGCTGGCATGTCACAGGTACAGGTAGTGCCCTCCTCCTCCTGGCAACGGAGCACAGAAATACCGGAGTTGTCAGGATACTTCTAGATCAGCCGACCATTGAACTAGAGCAAGTGTCTCATAGTGGGTGTACACCGCTGTCATATGCCGCAGAGAATGATCATGAAGACGTTGTTGGGTTATTGCTCAACAAAGGTGCCTATACTGAAGCCTTTCCCTATCTCTTTCTGACCCCACTTGCCTATGCCTCAGATAATGGCCACGCCGGGATAGTAGAGAAGCTTCTACAGTCACAGAAAGTCGATGTGGGGGTTCGAGATTGGGTGGAGAATACCCCTCTCTTGATGGCTGCTCGAGGAGGGCACAGTGCGGTTGTCAGGCTGCTACTACGTGCACCGGCCATTGATCCCGATTGTCGAAATAAACGAGGTTGCTCACCACAGTCTTTCGCATCTGAATCGGGTTATTCTGAAGTGGTCAGGCTTCTCACTGAAACAAAAGCCGTGGACCTTGACGCAAAAGACCGATTTTATGGCCGAACGCCTCTTCTTTGGGCCGCCACAAGACTAGGGAACGAAGATGTAGTCAAGCACCTGACAGATGCAGGTGCAAATGATATCGAGTGCCAGGGGCGATGGTCCAGTAGAACTGCATTATCATATGCTTGTGAAGAAGGGAATGATACTATTGTGAGACTACTCCTGGGGACGGGCCTGGCAGATCCAAACTCCATGTCAACGTATGGTAGGACTTCCCTTTCTTTCGCCTGTGAGAAAGGCCATGCAGGCATAGTAAAGCTGCTTCTTGCACTCGAATCTGTTAGACCCGATCTTGCAGATACATCTTACGGTCGAACACCGTTATCATGGGCCGCAGCAAGAGGACATGTGGGCTGCAATTAACGGGCACCGAGAGCTTGCAGGTTGGTTACCGTATAACGAGCCCGAAGAACCTGAGGAACCGGACAAACCCCCCCCCCCCCCCCCCCCGGCAGAACCGATAAGACTTCTAAACCCGCAATGCTAACTATCCTACGCAATGTTTCTAACGGTTCCTCATAGTCCCATGGGGTCAGATACAGCTCTATGCGAAAAGTCTTCGCTACTCGGCGAAACCCTCATTGAAATATCTATTCAGCCACCGTCTCCAGCCAGATCCATTCGTCGAAGAACGCAGTGTTGAACCAGTAATTCCACTTGAATATGGTTTAGCCAGCATGAAACCGGAACATCTACCTTCCCTACGCTAGTACTGAGTCCCCTTATTCGTCCTTTGATGCAGGGTAAAATAGTACATTAACCACCTTTCAAGGGCCGCCCATCAAGAACCCCTCACTCATTCGACTGGAAAACCACCGCAGGGACGGCTGTTATCCGCAAAGTCTTGAGGCCAATTAAGGGTTGTTCAAGTCCTGAGTATCAGAGAGCCGATACGGTATCTTATTTGGGATTATGAATTATGAAGGTGATGAAGACAGGTAGTATAATAAGTACTTTTTTAAGAGATACAGTTGGAAAGATATGCTCAAGTCGATGATGACGCTAGGCAGATAAGGCGTTTCACGTATACGAGCTCCAGAGTTTTGTGCATGGCAGTTGGGCAATCGACACTCACACGCTTTACTATCACAGTATTGTGGCCAGCCACGATGCAGACTCGCGAATGCAATTAATCTCTAATAGTACAACACGCAATACTCTATTCAGACCCTCGAGTAGCCCGCTTCATCCGTCTTCGTTTCCGTCGACAGGAGTCAATCGCCTCGGGCGTCAAGATCTCCGACGGTAGGTCGAATTCTTGCTCCTCCATCTCCGGGACAGGATGGCCAAAGGCGAATCGGGTCCGGCCCTTCCTATGCGCCGACAGTGCCGTGTCCCGCAGGTGACGTTTAGCGTAAAACGAAGTGAATGGTTTCTTATCGTCTACGGGAGGTGGTGGGGGTTGTAGTACCTCCGGCTCTATGGGCTTGGTCTTCTTCCGCGTTTCTGACGCCGCTAGTTTCGGCTTCTTCCCGGCCGTCGCCGACCGAGCTTCCTGAAGTAATTGGCGGGCAGCCCAGGCATCCACATCATTGATATCCGGAGGCTCACCGTAACTTGGAACATCCGATAGCGACACACTGGGGGAGTCGTCCGCTTCGGAGTCTGGGATGGCAGGAGCCTGGTTATGCTGCGGTTGTGTCGTCGTGTCTTGGGCTTCTGCAGCCGCATGCGATGCAGAATTGGCGGCGGCGGCAGCAGCCTTCTCCTTTTCGACCTTACGTCGCTTCTCTTCCTCTTTCCAGATCTTGAATTTCTGGATTAAGGCGGAGATTTCTTTAATAAAGTAGTCTCGCTTTGGTTCGTATTGTTTCTTTTCCTGGTCGGATAATAGGCCAGTGATTCCCATCACGCGCAACCAATCGTGGCTCTGTAATTCGTCCAGGAGACGATCCAGCTGTTGTTTCTCATGCTGAGCCCGTTCTCGCTCAATATTCCGTAGCTGTTTTTCTTGCCGCTCGTTTCGTCGGTGGGCCTTGAAGTATATGCCCTCATTGAGAGGGTCGGTTTCCGGTGTATCACTAGGTTCAATTGATTGCGGTTCGGGGAGACTGATCGATTCGCTGTCATGTAGCTGAAGTAGAGGGTTCCCGAACGGGGTATTTGTGTTGGGTGCGGGGAGATCGGATGCGGAGATCGGAGATTCAGAATGATCATCGATCAATTTGATGGCAGTATGGACCGCAAGGAACTCTAGAAGGGAGTTAGTCTGTACCTTCTCAGAAGCTTGACAAAGCGTTGGAGCGTACCCGTCTTCGGCGGCTCTAAGCTCAGCAATTGTTCATAGCTGGGGAAATACAGGGCTAGCTCGCTTCTCGCTCGGGAACCCCCATCATGCGAACGAAGCGATCGGCGCTCCCGCACGGCGGGTGTGGTTTGCGCTGATGTTGGTTGTTGCGACGGACTCTCAGGCTTCTCGTTGGGCGACTCGGCAGGTTGTGAGAGCGGCGGTGGCGCCGCCTGGGTCCGGGTTTGTGTGGCGGGCTCCGAGAGAGGCGGATCCGCATCAGTGACACGGCGTCGGCGAGTTGAGGGGGTGGTAGTGGTCGCAGTCACTTTGGCAAAATAGCGTCTGATATCCGTGGTCGCGGGGGAAATGGTATCTAGGGGATCAGGCGATTCACGCGAGAGGAGCGACGGGGCGGCGGCGGGGGTCTCATTGTGGTGAAGTCGGAGATGCGTAGCGTGTGGGGAGTCGGAGGGCGGATGAGGGTGGGAGGAGGGCGAGAGGAGCGGTCGGCGCGCAGAGGAGCGGCGCGGAAGGGAAGAGGGGGCGCGCCGAATGTGGGCGACTTTATTATTATTGGGGGTGGCCTTGGAGGGACTGTCCACGGTCGTAGTATCGAGGAGGTCAGGAGAGCTCTTGCGCCGACGAGACGACGACGGAGGATTCAAACGAGGGCGCTTCGAGGGAGACGGTCGACTGTCGTCGTCGTTGGGGGGTTCTTCTTGTCGCACAGAAACGCGCAGAGACGACCGAACAGCCATAACGGTCGAGGTCATTTGGGGGATTTCAATGGCGGAAATTGACGGCAGGCAAGGTCGGTCTCATGCGGTCCCCCTGGTCCCAAGCTAAGCACCTCGCTTTCATCCGGATCTTCACGGTGTTTTCCTTTGTTTCTCTTCGTTGGGGGAAGTTTGGACGTTGCGGTCGCGCTGTTTGGGATGCTCTGTGACCGGTCGTTACCGTATTCTATTCTTGGCGACTCCCTTTTTCCGGCCATTTCGCTCCCAGATAAGGAATGCAGGAAGTGTTAGTGAGGTTCTGGTATGTATGGGTGTTGAAACAACAACAACACAAAATGGAAAAATACAATACCAGAACCGAACGGTACAGCAGCTCGTCTGGGTTTCAATAACTAGCAAATTAATTTTCATTCATTCATTCAGGCGTTCATCTATTCGTTCCATCACTCCTATACCTAAACTCTAGCTCCAGCTTGAGCTCAGACTCTCTCTCCCCCCATGACTGAATTCGTCACTGCACGGTTTTTTCGACCGAGCGAATCCCCACGATCCCTATACTATTCAACAATCTCCCCAGAAGAACCATGATGTCAACTCCTCCAACTTCTCCTCCTCTCGGACTTTATTCCGGCGGCCATCCTTTTCCTGGTCATAACCCACGCGATTAATCCCCGAATGGCAGTTTCAATTGCCTGGAAACCCCAGAACCAAGAAAAAAAACGTGGGGGCAAGTAGCATGGGGAATTGCCTTACTTTGACTACTTCAACATCCAGTCATTCAATCGTAACCCCAAGAATGAGCCCCGTCCCCTCCTTCTGTGGGGTGCGTGGGGGTTGCGAATCATCATCCGCATCATAGGCTCTGGAAAGCAACTATACTGGACATGAGGAGCCACTGAATGCGAGGCCCCCTCCTTGGAACCACATTTTCTTCTCCTCATATTTTCTGTTTTTAATTCAGTCGTCCCTCCTTCATCCTCTTAGTTTTCTTTGGTTTTTTTTTTTTCCCCTCTTTGCGTTCATTTTTTTTTTAATTCTCTCCCCCGTGATCTCGTTTCTCCTGTAAGTCCAACCTGAACAACGATCTGGTAGTGCTCTTTCGCTAATGGACAATTAGCCACTCTAGACTTTACAATCACGTCGCCATGGCGCCAATCGGAATGTCAGTAAAACGCCCTCTGACTCCCGGCTTCTACGTCCCAACGGTCGCTTTCTTCGCCGGTCT
This sequence comes from Aspergillus bertholletiae, assembly GCA_009193595.1. Taxonomy (NCBI): domain Eukaryota; kingdom Fungi; phylum Ascomycota; class Eurotiomycetes; order Eurotiales; family Aspergillaceae; genus Aspergillus; species Aspergillus bertholletiae. The sequence continues at coordinate 206,305 of ML736164.1, forward strand.
CGACGAAGAGGTCGATGTTCCCACCGTTGAGAAACATGCCGCCTATCTCGCCCAGTCTGGAATCACCGGTATAGTCGTACAAGGCAGCAATGGCGAGGCAGTCCACCTAGACAGAGACGAGCGAAAGACAATCACAGCAGCTACCCGTCGGGCGTTGGACGCCCATGGCGCCGAGTCGATGCCGGTCATCGTCGGATGTGGTGCCGCGTCCACCCGTGAAACCATCCAATTGTGCAGGGATGCCGGTGAATCTGGTGGTGACTATGCTTTGGTCTTACCGCCATGCTACTACAAGTCCCTGGTCAGCACCGAGGCCCTCCGCGAGCACTTCCGCGCCGTAGCGTCCGCATCCCCCGTCCCGGTTTTGATCTACAACTTCCCCGGTGCATCGTCCGGTCTGGACCTCACCTCCGACGATATCCTAGCACTCTCACAGCACCCGAACATTGTGGGTGTCAAGCTGACCTGCGGTAACACCGGAAAATTGGCCCGTATTGCCGCCCAGGCCAAACCAGAATTCCTGACGTTCGGCGGGTCGGCTGATTTCACACTCCAGACCCTCATCGCTGGTGGTGCAGGGATCATCGGCGGCACTGCCAATATTATCCCTCGGTCGTGTGTCTATGTCATGAAGCTCTACAATGAGGGCAAGGTGAAGGAGGCCCAGGCGGTCCAGGCGGTCGTGGCCCGAGCAGATTGGCTTGCAATCAAGGGAGGATTTGTGGCTGTTAAGAGTGCCCTCCAGAGCTATCGTGGATATGGCGCACAGCCGCGACGCCCGTGCATGGCACCGCCGGCCGAGGAGGCGGAGGCTTTGAAGGAGGCATTCAGTGAAGCCATGGAGCTGGAAAGACGGCTGGAGAAGGCTTAACACACTCATGATTCTCATTTATACCATGTAAATAAAGACTGCATTAAGATACGACAAAGTAATTTAACCGTCGATTTTCAATTTTGACATGAATCAAGCGTTGACGACGAAAACATACTTGCAACACAGAGAACCGGAAGGAACAACAGATACATCATCTCTTCTAAGCACTGTTGGCCTCGCTTTTGTCGTTTTTTACTACTACGCTAGATATTACAGCAGCCTGGTCTAATCACCAAATAGAGAGATGCTAAACTGGGTAATGATAGTCTCATACAAAGCCGTCCCTTCAACCCCAGTTGAATATGCATGGAATATCTATCTCCGTCCAGGTAAAGAATGCAATAATAAGAGCCCTGGTGATTGCACTAGTCATAATTATACGTTGTAAACCAGCGTCTACGCTTTCTGTCTCCCTTAATTCTACTCAATTGTAACATCCAAGCAAGCATGTGGGACGGCAAACCAGGGACCGAAGAACCCTAATATGATACAAAATATGGAACATAGAACACCAGTTCACCCGTGATATCACAATACTTTCTGGCAAACACATAACTCAAGAAGTATTGGAATAGAGCCCGAGTACCCCCCCCGTCATATTGAAAATGGAACTCTGCTGACATTGTCCGGTCATCAAACGAATACACCTACTTACTTACACCGAGGCAAAAAGAAGAAAAGAAGAAAAAAAAAACTATATTAAATAAACAGACAGCCAGAGAGCATGTATCATGACTGAATTAAGTTTCCCCGGATTCAACCATACGAGACAGTTATTTATTAATATTTTCGGCCACAATTCTAATGTTGTCCCACAGCAAGCTCTGCGATTTTCAGATCCTTCTTTTTCTGGGGTGGCTTCACACACACACATACACATACATATATACACCTCCCCTGATATAGAACGGCTGTCGATATGAATATTGAAACCTAAGTTACCTACAACCTCATCTTCGAGGCTGTTGTTGAGGGGCTTGCACATGTTCCTTCTGACGGGGCGTTTTCTGTGCCCTCTCCAGTATATGTCATAAATACGATGTCATCTCATGTGACATATAATCCAGTGCTAAAATTAAAAAGCAGAAAGCAGAAAGAATTGGCCCATATTACGTGGGGATGGGCTCAGCATTTGCTGGCCGTGTGAGAGGGGTTTATGCATGATTTCCATGAAACCCGAACTGCGGAGAACACAATTTATGCTCATATGACCATTTCCCCGCGAACAAGCCAAGTAGCATACCCTTTGGTTCTTTCGGTGGCCCGGAAAAGCGTCACCGTAGGTACCTCTTTCTCTCTCTCGGACATCTGTCCGTTCTCTCTCATCTCGCATAGGTGGTCAGTCCCCTTGTCCTGTTTACTATTCTAAAGGGATCAAAACGCAGGATACTACCCTCCCCCCGAATTTCTATCATGGCCTTGGGTAGTTTTTATATTTTACCGAGAAATATATTCTGCGATGGCCTTTACGAGTTCGATATCTAAGCAAGGATGGAGCCGTAAAGTATGTAGGTGGGTCCAAGGATCCAAAATTGATAATGACTCCATATTCGAATGATTCAACTATATAACGTAGTTTAATACAATAGTAATGAAACTTATTTCGATTTCTACCGTTACTACATAATATCTGCGTTCAATACAATAGACATAACAAAAGGATACAGAAATAATTTTCTAGAACATAACCGGTCATTCGGATGTGGAACGTTCAATCCCGTTAATACCAGCTAACATTGCTTATTTACTAGTAAGAGGGTATGTCAAGGATGAAATAATTGAAATAATGAGATAGTCGGATATGGGCCAGGTGGTCTATATAATAATATATAGTCGTGCTCCCCTTTCCAGTCTCTTATGTAGTTTGAGATTGTTTGGCGTGTTTTCCAGGACTCCCTCCTGCCGTACACCGTCGTCTTTTGATCCACCCAGTCTCAGAAAGCGAACGCATTCAACGAGCTAGCCTGTCGAGGAAACTAACAAACCCATAGACTATAGTGTAGTGTAGCAACGTTAGCCTATACATTCTCCCCCCCTTAACATTAATATCAAACTTTCCAATTTGCCAGGATCATGTCCTCCAAGTCGAGGATGAATACAAGACTAAAGACAGAGTCACTATCACAGACACCTCTCCAGAGAAAGGTCCTTCAAATCTCGATGAATGAGACTTTAGGGCACAATCTACAACTAACTAGCCCAAAAAGGATCAACCTAGGGGCTAGTGCCTTCTCTGAAAGCCTGGCTGAAAAACTCCTTACTACAAGTGTTCCTCGCAATAGAGAGATATGTTGGAAGGTATAGGAAGTTGGTTGAATTCCTTGATTAGATTCTTGCTTCTTGAATCTATCAACATTGTAGATGTCTGTAAATGTCTGCAGACATCTGAAGGTGCCTCAGGCATATCAATCACCTGATCGTGATCTATTCCTTTGTCCTATACCACATATATAGGACCTCATGTCTCCCAGTTCTAGCTTTAGTTTCTAGTTTCTTTTAGATTCATCAAGAATTCAAGATATTTTGTTTTGACACCTTCCTTCAACCGTCCACAAACATGACTGTGTGAAGGTGATATCGCTTAGAAAGAAACACAGAGCTAGGCCTAATTAGGCAGCGTCAACAAGATATACCAAGATGTTAGATATGAATTTATTGGGAGGCACATTCCACGTCGACCGAATGATGTAACACGCTGTACTGAGCATTCTTCTTTTCTGGTTTAGTCATTTGTATGATAACTCGTGTGTAATCTCAGATCAAACACTGCTGCGCTTCGTATACTACTGTGTCAGGCTAGTGGAGTCCGAGGCAAATTACATATATATATATATATATATGTATGTTTATGTATATGTACGGTGTACGGTGTGCGGTGTATCCTGAGTACTACTGATTTAATAATTTCAATTAAAGCAGAAATAGCTGATTGAATGCGTCCCTCCTTCTATCTCACCCGCAAAATGTATTGACCTGACCATCCTGGCTGGTATGGTTTGCGGCTGAATGGCTTTAAATATATCTACCACTTCTACTCCGCACAGCTCTACCAGGTTCGTTAGCTTGGCAGGCTGGTAGGTAGTAGTATTATTAAATTGACATCCTATTACTACGCGCGCTAAACCCCCTTACCGACAATTAGGGATCGGATAGCATCGATAACTCAATCATCGCTCTCCAATTACGTAGATGAACTTAGCCAACAATGTTTACTCAGTTTCCCTAATTATAAGAATCGAGTCTGGTATAGATATCGGGTCTTGATATCATCATTCTGTGCAGTTTGTGTGCAGATTTGTCCTACTCTTTAGTAGCTCGGAATGTCGTTCCCCGCCAAGAGCATCCGCACAACACAACAGCGCCTGTTGTGAGTTATATCCTGAGGTTACTCGCTTCCGCAGGACTTTCTACTAAGAAGTTAAGTCCTGAAGGAGGAGCTATTATCCCTTGACCTCGATGGAAATGATTTTCTGTATCGGATAAGGAGAAATTTAAGGATTACCAACCTGAGTGGAGATAGCCTTCTCCCCTAGCCACAGGATAAGTGGCCACCGGGTCCCTTCGAAACTATGAAAGATCCCAGGGTGGAAGGAGAACCTGGAACACACTTACTATTCGAAAGAGCCTGAAAGGCAGTGAGAGTACCCGGGACGAATTCCTGCCACATGGGCTGGACCTCAGACAACCTGGCCTCTTCGTCAACTGTTTTGTCAACTGTTTGGTCCTGACAACGGTTTCTCGGATCAGTGATCGTCTATCTCAGGTCAGGTGCGGTCATGAGATGTGGGTGCTGAAGGTTGCACGATTCAAACATGAGATTCCGGCCTATTTCACGTTGGCATTGTCGAGCTTTGAACATGCACCGAGATTTATTGGCTTCGTCTATGAGGAAGCAAAGGATCGAATAGTGGGCTCTTAATGGAGGAGATTTCGGGGAAGGCCTCAGATATAAAGAGTGCCAAAGAAACCGTCCGCCCGCTGCACGCATTAGGAATGTTCCAAAACAAAATAACTTTTTCATTTAATTCCAGACTCGATAACGGAGTTGTAGTTCGGCCGTTCGGTTCCTCCGCAGAGATTATTAGCAATGGGATTGTAGTAGATAGTATCTCATCATATACTTGGCTCAGTGGGTAAATAATTGCCAGGCTCCTTTGACAAAATCTGAAGGAAATTCAAGGAGTAGATGGCTTTCTCTCAGTCAGACGATTGCTAAGAACTGGAGCTAGTCAAATGAGATAAAGCTAGGAAATATCCTCGGACTTTTGCCAATTGTCTACTGCCAGTGTTGCTCAGAAGCCCCATATTTGCGCTCTGGTTTAGTTGCTCGCTGCAACGATGTTTCCCTAAAGTCAATTCGTCGGTTCAAATGCCGATGGCGGAGCAGATTACAAACGTGGTCGTGAAATTGGTCTCCACACACAGTAGTTGTCAAGACATCACAGAGGAATGCCCGGTTACCGATGTAGACTTCTCGAGCTTCTTTCCAGGAGACGCGTCAGCAAAAAGATATCCGGGGTCACCAGTTTCAGAGTCACCGTCACGCGGCAATTCTCAGTTCTGATTAAGGAGAAGCAAGAGTATTTTGCTATAGTAGCAAGTGCCGAAGTAGTATATCTCCAAGTCCCCGACGTGGGTCCTTAACGAGGACAAAAAGATGGAAGTGAACCGTGCACCAATTGAACCCCCGTTAGCATTCCAGGTCCTGAATAAGTTCTCCACGGCAATACGAGGGATTGTGGGGACATCGGTGGGAGTAACCGAACAACCATTTCATTTGAAGAAAACGTTTGATAGAACTTTGTGCAGGAGTTCACAATTCCCGAATTCCGGAAAGTGTGCCCCACTGACGTTGGTCTGTCTGTCTGGGTTCCAAAGCCGGTTCCAGATATATCCATCGCACCTGACATTGGCGCTCGTGTTATAACGTAAGTATCTCTTGGATCGATTTATTTGGGCTTGGGTCTTGATTCCAGACTCGTAGATATGTTTTTTGTGATTCGTATCCGGAAGCCTTTCTCGGCTTGGGTGACTCCGGGAAATATGTGTTTGTCAATTAACAGCCAGTCAAGGTTGTCAGAGATGACAGGGAGACATGCAAAGTTGCAATGTAATGACTGATAAGGAAACCGTTAAAAGCTGCGGGCTCTTGGCTCGTTGGTACAGTTGCATAATAAGAGAAGACATACAGAGTCATGGGATCGATGATTCGATCCATGGTTTAATTTGCCGGGGTGGCGGAGGGGAAGAAATCAGGTCAGGAACGGCTCCACCTCTCATTTCGGGGTCTGGGGAACAATAAAATGATCTATCCTATCCATCAAGGGCGTTGAAGATAGTGTCTCCAAACGATGTCACTGTAGCAGTGCACGCCAGCGACAAGAAAGTATTGAGATGCGGGGGAGGTATCATGAAATTACAGTCAAGACTTTCTGTGATTGATGTTCCAAGACGCAAAATCATACAATTAGATTGCCCCAGGCCACGAAGGTTACCTCCACTGTAACCAGACGTCCTTCCGTAATGTAACCTTTATTACTGAGTGTCCACACCATGCGACAGCCGATGCCCCTATTGGTGGCGGTAATGGTACGGTATAGAGGAAATCAACAATGATGGGCGGGTCTAAGCCTCTTTCAGGCGTGCCTTCGGAATCCTAGCAACGCAACTCATTCATTCTCTGAGCCTCTGCAGATTCTTGGGAAATTGAGCAACCAGGATGAATGGAATGCCAACGGAGAAAGGGATCGACATGACCCAACCCGGTATTGAAACCAAACCTCTATTAATTGCTTATTTTGTCTCACCTTAAAGCTCGCCCTTCCCTCCAAGTCAACCTCGCTTTTGTACATCACATCCATCGATCCATTTATTATCATCCGACCCCCTCGTCTTTCCTTTTCACCTTTTCTTTTCCTGTCACCATTCCCGGATGCGATAAACGACTCCGTCCGAAGGGATTGATTCAAACAACATTATTCAACATGCGGATCTCCCAGATCTGCGCCGTGCTCGCCACGGTAACCTCCTCCGTCGCCGTCAGCGTGAATCCTCTGCCAGCTCCGCGTGAGATCACCTGGGGTTCTAGCGGCCCTAAACCCATCGGGGGCTGGCTGCAGCTGCGCGTCGAAAGCAACGACTACAACGAGATTGTGTCTCATGCCTGGAATCGTGCATGGGAGACCATACGCGCCTTGCGATGGGTCCCCGCTGCGACGGAAGCTCCCATCTCCTCCTTCCAACCTTTCCCAACCCCGACAGCGAGCGCTCCCAAAAAGGCAAAGCGCGATGTAGTTTCACTGCAATATGTCACCGTACACATTGAAGACTTCGACGCCGATCTTCAGCACGGGGTTGATGAATCTTACACGCTCGAGATTGAGGAGGATTCGGATAGCATCACGATCAACGCCGAGACCGTTTGGGGTGCTCTGCATGCCTTCACTACTCTCCAACAGCTGATCATCTACAATGGCAATGGTGGTTTTATTGTTGAGGAGCCTGTCAGCATCAAGGATTCCCCTCTGTATCCCTACCGTGGAATCATGGTGGATTCAGCTCGTAACTTCATCTCTCTGCCTAAGATCTTTGAGCAGCTGGATGGCATGGCCCTTTCCAAGCTCAATGTCTTGCACTGGCACATCGATGATTCGCAGTCTTGGCCGATCTGGATCAAGTCTTATCCTGAGATGGTCAAGGATGCGTATTCATCTCGGGAGATTTACTCGATCAATGATGTTCGCAATGTGGTCAACTATGCTCGGGCTCGTGGTATCCGTGTGATCCCCGAAATTGATATGCCAAGTCACGCGTCTGCAGGCTGGAGGCAAGTGGACCCCGAAATTGTTACTTGCATCGACTCCTGGTGGTCCAACGACAATTGGCCTCTCCATACCGCTGTTGAGCCGAACCCGGGCCAGCTTGACATCATCAACGACAAGACCTACGAGGTCGTCGGCAATGTCTACAAGGATCTGTCGGAAATCTTCCCTGACCATTGGTTCCATGTCGGCGGAGATGAAATCCAGCCTAACTGCTTCAACTTCAGCTCCTACGTCACTGAGTGGTTCGCCGAGGACCCCTCGCGCACGTATCATGACCTGCTTCAGTACTGGGTTGACAAGGCCGTGCCTATGTTTGAGAGCTATAGCGATGATCGCCGTCTCGTGATGTGGGAGGATGTTGTAATGTCCCCCGAACACGCACATGATGTGCCCACGAACATTGTCATGCAGAGCTGGAACAATGGCCTCGAATACATCTCGAACCTGACCGCTAGAGGTTACGACGTCATCGTGTCATCCTCTGACTTCTTCTACCTCGACTGTGGCCATGGAGGCTTCGTGACCAATGACGTGCGGTACAATGTGATGACCAACCCGGACCCCGACACCCCTAACTTCAACTATGGAGGCATTGGAGGATCGTGGTGCGCTCCGTACAAGACCTGGCAACGTATCTACAATTACGATTTTACCCTCAATCTCACTGAGGCGCAAGCCAAGCATGTCATTGGTGCCACTGCTCCTCTCTGGAGCGAGCAAGTTGACGATATCAACATCTCTAGCATGTTCTGGCCTCGTGCTGCCGCTCTGGCGGAGCTTGTCTGGTCTGGAAACCGCAACGCCAATGGCAAGAAACGTACCACGGAGATGACCCAGCGTATCATCAACTTCCGCGAATACCTCGTTGCCAATGGCATTCAGGCTCAAGTTCTGGTTCCGAAATACTGCCTGCAACATCCCCACGCTTGCGATCTCTACCTGGACCAAGACGCGATTGTGTAAGCACAATTGCTCACTTGATTCCTCGTATGCTTTGGTTCATTAGGTGGCTAAGCATAGCATTGGATGTACATACCAACCATTCGGGTACTACCCTTTTGTCGGGGTGTTTTCTGTCACTTATCTAATTTCGATTCGCTTCTTTCCAGCCAGATGAGATCAAGCAGCTGGTGTGTCTTAACAATTGCACGAGACATTATATTTAGAATCAATTTTTTTTGCTCTTCACCTATCTCTTTGGGGCTCACAGCCTCGTTTCTAGTAGAGGCATCGATCACACATAGGCAGTATTTTAGCACAATGACCCAAACCTTGCTACTAGGGCATATCGCAAAGTTCCCATTTCGCGTTGACTAGTGCTAGCTTTCATCGCCATGGACCACCTTCAACTCAACTGGTATGCTCCCATGAAGGGGCACGAATGTAAATTGGCCAAGTACATAGTTCCATCAACGCAAACTACCTAACCTATTTGACGAGGTCTGTTCTGATATCAACATCCACCCCGACCACAACGACGATTTATCTACATCAATCCCAAGAAACGGTTCCACCGATCTCTCTTCAAGTCCAGTTTCCTATAGCCTACGGACATAGACCCAATGAATCACAATGGTTCTATCACAATGTGCAAAGCAAATCTTCATCTGATACGGATCACTGCCAAGAGACTTGGGCTATCTTCGAACCTCCTATGGTCATCTTCTCATCGATGTGGGACAGTAGATATCCATACATTGGTTAACGGCTTATAGGCACCTACACCCCATTTTACGATAACGAAATAGGCTCCGTCCCCGTTCTTCCCTTGTTTTCTACACGGCATCTATCATGGTCAAAGATCACCTGCCTCGATCAACACCACTACTAATAGGAACCCAATAAGAAACCACCTGGCTGGTGTCTACAGCACCCTCAAGTTACTATCATCTTCTCTCCCACCCCCAACTCCCATTCGCAACTCAACCAACGGCCCAGACAAAAGAAAAACAACATTCAATCACCAAGGTACTACGTACACCCCAACACTACCGCCACCATCACAAATCCCAATTGAACAAAGCCGCCAACCAACCCCCAGAAAGGTCTCTTCGAACCACCCACTCAATTGGCCTTCGGCATAGCTCACGCGCCGCAACCAACCGACCGACCAACCACTACGCAAGAAGCCCTCGCCAGATCGCCGCACGCAGCGAAAATCGCGGTTCGCAGAGACCATCACATTAGCTATCAACCTACGCACCTCTGTGTAGCCACCTAACAATGGGCCTTCTTCTTCGAACGCTTCCCGAGCGTTCCGCATCGGAGGCAATATAAATGGCTCAGGTTAGTACAACTCGCCCGCCACGGAAATCCAATGTACGTAAGTTGGACGATCTGGGGAGGAGGCGAAGTTTGAGCGGTGTAGTGAGTCTCAGCTCGCCATGTTGCCAGCCTTGGTGTTGACTGCGTCCAAGTCGTCGTTAGGGTATGACTGGGGGAGTATGTCTGTGTGTGTGAGGAGGGGGCAATGGAGGGGGTCGGGCTGGGTTGGGTTGGGATATGTTCTGGACTAGGGACGAGGTTTGGTGTGTGTGGGGAAATTTAACCTCAGACGGGGATTCAATGGATGGATTGACGGGATGGTCTTTACGTGCAGATGGCGATTGGGACATGATTGGCGTGCGTTCGCATAAAGTCGTACCTTCGGTCCCTGAGCCTTCTCATGGCTTTGGGGATGTTACTCCTTGTTGGTCTGGCAGGTTGGCGGTTCGTGCGGTTGGGTACGAATCGATCATCGTTATTTTTATTTTTCCTCTTATATTATTCTTATTATTTTAGTATTATTTTAATTATTTATTTATTATTCTTACATATATATATATATTTTAAAAAAAAAAAATGTTGATTAGGGGGGAGAGGGTGTGGGGGCTCACCCCCCTATCCTCGGGGTATCAGGACATCTTGGTAAGTTCATGATTGATTTGATTGATTTATCGATCTGGTACTTGGCTCCTTCGGCTCCTTCTTGTTCTTAGCACAAATCGATTAATTACCAGATCCACGAGTAGAAAAAATGATGCCGCTGTGCTTGGATCATGTTACACTGCAGGAATCTTCCGGCCAAATGAGCTTCTGCTGAGGAACTTCTTGTCGCTTATCCATTTCCTTTCCTTTTTTTTTTTTTTTATTTCTCTTTCTTTTCGCCACTCGATACGAGAGTCGTCGTTGGCTTAAGTTGGTTTTTCTTTGCTTTTTCGTCGTCTTCTTCTTCTTCTCCTCCGAGGCAGTCAGTGTTTGATGAGGGGTAATTTAATTGCATTGCGCAGCTGCTTTTGCCACTCGTCTGGCTGGGGGACGTGCTCCAGTCGATACAACTAGGAGTAAGTATTTGATGGACATGGGTTAGTCACTAGGTAGTAGCAGTAGTTAGGAAGTACGGAGTACTACTAAGGGAATATGAAAGTTGATTGCTGGCGTACATGACTGAACGTCGCATGGCCAGATTAGGCAATGGGATTATACTATATTCGACGGGATCAGTGGATGACGACCTACCAATGCTCATAGATAGTTATTAGTTAGGTAGTGGTAAAAAGGAACCTACTCAACTACCTAACTGATTAGGAACTAGTTAGTTGGTTTAGTCGGTAGTTTGGCCGCAATAGCTTTCGGGCATTGGATACTCCTGTTCGGCGACCATATCATCCAATCAGAGCGAGGCCACCACCACCTCCCCTCATGTCTCATTGCCCTCTCGTATCCTCAAACGCCGAAACCGATCGTAATGCAATGTAGCATGCGGTAAGAAAGAGAGCGGCCGCGGAGACAGGCAGACAGAGAAAAACAGAGAGAGAAAGCCATACACAACGGCAAAACATACAGTCTGACAGGTAATGCTCATTTAACTAGTGTCTTAACTGTGACGACTTCTTCTGCTGGCCGCTGACTCGGTGATGTGCACACGCAGGAGGAACTCAAACTGCGCCTCATAGTTTTTGACAGCTGCAAGTCTAAGGCCTCTCTCTCCCTCTCTCTTTCTTCCCTCCCTTTCTCTCCTCTCTTTTACCTCTGACCTGAGGCGGCGAAAAGAAAATCCATTGGAAGACCTGACGAAATATACTTTTCATCCAGTCTGCATGTGGAAACCCCTGCAGGTGGCCATCGCTTGATGATTGGGGCCTTTCTACATATCATACCAAACTGAGAGGGCATATCTTCTGACTCTATACTATACTAGGTACTGCACCCGCCAAAAAAAAAAACAAAACAAAACAAATAAAAAGAACCCTTACAGATGATAAAGCAGACTCAATAGAGTAAAAGGAAGGATTTCGGGATCCATAATGGCGGAACGAACCCGCAAAACTTGATCCCCAGGTTGCAATCGACGAACCTCAACCGCGTCCTCCTGTTGGTTAACCTGTCAACCCACAAGGGTAGCGATCCTTCTGCCCTGCAAATCCGATCTGAAGCCCAACCACTGGCTCCAGCGTCAACTCAAAAAACCTTACTATCAAAAAAGAAAACTGAATTTTTTTTTTCTTCTCTCTATCAGTGAAGTACAAACTGACAAACATGGTTGCAGGCTTCACATAAGCCACAGCGGAATTCGTTGAAGGTTTAGCTTGGCACCTGCGTTTCGTCAGACGTCTGGACCCGAGATGCTTACTCCGTATATGTGCAGCAGAAAAGTTTTTCCCACTTGCATTCCGGAGTATATTGTTGCACTCGGAGGACCTTTTTTTTTTTTTCTTGCTTCACGGAATTTCATTTCTACATTTTAATTTAGAATCAGTAAAAGGCCCTTGTCATATCAAATCACGGTGAAGCCGATTGCAAGCTAACCAAAATGACCTCATCTCTATATTTTTCCCAGGAAAATAGATGAAAAGTAAAATAATTAAAGATCAAAGCCATGCACCTAAAATCGGGGAAGCCGAAACTATCATTCTGACACCGCCCTCCATGTGCGAAACCGGGGAGACTAGGGGGGTTGTTAGTGGTGATTTCAAAAAAACTAAAAAAAAAAAAGAAAAGAAAAGAAAAGGAAAAAAACAATGGAAAAAAAAACTAAGTCCCAACCCGAATCCCTCGGTGGGGAACCCAGATCTCGGAGAAGAACGAAGAAGAAACAAAGGTCCATGCCGTCATCGGGGTCCCTGAAAAAAAAACTGACTAAAGTGTCGTCACTGACTTTGTTTTTCCGCGGCCCGAATTTCCCGTGAGTGGACTGTGCCACATGTATTTCCTGATCGGGATATTACACCCTAATCGACCCACATTATCACGCTAAGCCACAGACTAAGAAGTTAGTTAGCGTGGTTCTCTTTTCTGCTCAGGCCCACTGGTTTGGTTTATGTCATAGGTTTGGGTTTTCCGGTTGTCGGAACCTTGGAGTGCCATTGCCTGCCCGGTGATAATGGATTCGATTTTAGCGTTATGGGGTTCCTTTTTTTCTTTGGTGGTTTTGGTTTTTTAAGATTGGTACACTTGGTTTGGGGTAGTACTAGCATGTGGCTGGAGCGATCGGTGTGGATTAAGGTAGGATGCCGTAAACCTCATGGCGGAATTGGTCCTACTACCCCTTTGGGCAGGTAGTAATTCTTTGCAAGTTATACGGTAGTCTCGCACTTCTCCGTGTGTTAGCGGTGGTCTGTGTGGGGAAGATTGAGTGTGAGTGCCATGGCAGAGGTCCATTGTAGCCCGTTTCGTTGAAATTAGATTGATGCCATAACAGATTCCAGACCGGGCTGGGGGATACACCCATGTACAGTACTAACGGACGCACATCGATGAGGGCCGTTTCAGCTGTCACCAAAAAGACATACATATGTATGTATGTATGCGGGCGCTTCGACGGCCGCGGCACATATCGCCACCTTTTATATTACTCCTGCGGGCACAGAGAGGACAGATGTGCCGCACAGGACGACGCTTCAGCTCAGAGAAATAATGAGAAGAGGGATATACCTCTTGTCGCAGATAGACCAAGCTAGATTAGGGGGGTAGGCTTAGAAATCATATCCTTGGAGGTTATGTGCGAAGCCGCGGAAGCCATTTCCGAAACGATCTGGACTATGGTGGGGTATATTCGGCTAACCCAAAAATTGGTAGTGACTACAGATCCATGATAGTACTAAGGTGTCACTCTGTCTTAGTGCTATCTTTTTTTTCCCTTCCTTTTGGGGATGGCATTTTGAGGAACCGATAATTAGCTCTAAGAAGAGAAGCTCGACCAAACTATTGAGTGACAGGGACAGGTGACAGACGGGGGGAAGGGGATTGAGATTCCGCCCGAGTAGCGCCGATTGATTAAGCAGGCAGTGTCACTGGTGTCGACATTACTAGTATTGCCCAGTGACAAGTGTGCATGAAGCTAGCGCTCAGGACATCCTTGCCCCGAACTGGTGGCAAATCTAGGAGATCTAGTGCACATTGAACCTCGGGATGATCGACTGTGCTGGGGTTCCTTCTATCTATTGGGTGATTCGCAACCTTGAAAAAGAAATATTGAACCTGATGGGACTAAGATCGGAAATGTTCGTTTTGCATGTTGGGAATACTTCCCACCTCTGACATTTTGCGTTGGGCGACCGGGTATTCTACTAGTAGCAGTAGCGCGGTAGCTAGTCGATCAAGGGTTCTTATTTTGTTGGATCATGGGCACGATGTCGATTTGGTAGTACATAGCATAGCATGACCATGTTCATTGAACATGCTCGTAAAAAAGTCAAGAGGCAAATTCTGTAGGCCAAGGAGTCGTGCATGACGCCAGTGTTAGTGTTTCGTGGCCAAGACCATTCATTTCTCGGAAGGGACCAGCGGTGCATATGTACTTACTACCAACTACCACTACTACTACGTATATGTATGTTGGTTCGTCCTGCATACACGACCTGCGGCACTCCGGACACATGACTAAATCCGGGCAAATATTGGGTGTCAACTTGAATCAGTATTTGCAGATGACCACCCTCCTTGGAGGAGTCATTTCCATTCCCACAGGTCTATATATGCACCGTGCTCTGTAGTACTCTTGCCAAGTTCAGTGTCAATAGTGTCTATCAACTTTGTCCCCACCAATCAATATCTGACAACGATTTGGTCCCTCCCAAGGTTCCGGCACGCGTAAAACAAGATTTGGGTTCATATCCTCGTTTGTCAAGGTAACTCATTGCCCCTGCATGATAAGATTCATAGCTTCCTCTCTGTTGATCTGGACTTGGCCATTGCCCTGTCCTTGCATTGACTACAGAAGCACCCCCGCCGCCGTACACTGGCCCGCAATATCCGCTCTTGAATGGGTGCATAATACATACATGGCACTTGTAGATCTTTCTGCGGCTTTAGCTGCACTGGCCTGTTCAACTGGGAGGATTGTAATTAAACTAAGAGAATAGTTGAGTTTTCTTTTACTATTATTGATTACTCGTTCTTCATTCTCCTCACTCCATTTCTTGCATAGATTCAAGAGTCAAATTGAACGGCAGTCGTCACGGAACCCAGCCACCACTGTCTACTCACTAAACACAATACAGCCAAGCGTAGATCGCCACAAATGACATGTATACATACATATACTAAAAACAAATGTACTTTATTTTTTAAAAAAAAAAAAAAAAAAAAAAAAACTTCCCCTCCCCTCACGCTCCACCCCACATGCACAAAGTGCCTACGTCCACGTCTTGCCGCGGATGCCTTCACGCAGTCGAGGCAATATTGCATGTCCTCTAAGCGACACGGAACGGACTCCCGCAGTGTCACCCTTCCTTCTATTACTAACTCATCTAGGCGATGAGAGGCGCAAATCTTCCGCATCGACGCAAGGGCGGTCATGATCTCCCCTTTCAGTTGTGCTGGACAACCACTACTTGCCTCATCGAACAAAATGTTATCTTTGGTAAGCGGGGGAGATTAAAGCCGGAACCTGGCTTGTTCCGCGACTGCCGCAGGCCAGTTTATTTTTTTTTTTTTCCCTTTCGATCCGTTTTAATTTGCCTTGTCTGTTCCAGGAATTTGATTACCTGTGGCGAGTATTTTATATTATTATGCACGGCGACGACATACGTATGCAATGCATTACCGCGTACATTAGCTGTTTCCAACCGAGTACCCTGGCACTGTCGCTACATATAGTGGGGCTCGAGGGGAAAGGAAAAGACCAAAGGAAAAAAAAAAAAAAAATGGAAGCGAGATTTCCGAAGTAGATTCTTGGGATTAGCCTGGGGATGTATTACTTTATCTTATTTTATAACGATATACAGATTGGAGAACAGAAAACCATCCCCATCCAAAATCACTGATATGGAGGGGAGCCGACATCCATCCCAACGGCTTGGGAATAGGATAAGATATTGTAGATCACCATGTCTAGAACGAACTGTCAACCCTCAATGCTCGTGTACACGACCACATCGAGTGCAAGACCCATATTATCTAGTAAGCACTATCTCCTCGACCAATCTGGGATCCCGCCTGCGATTCATAGTCCCAGGGAGAGGGGACGCTTGGGAATCACTAATGCGCTAATCTTTTCCCCGGTCTGGGACGATATGTGACCGTCCGGGCACTAGATCTGTTAGCTTGGGTGACGGGTGTCCCATGGATCTGAGCCCTTAGACTACCCTAGTCTGCTTTGATTTGAGGATTAAATTTAATTTAATTGTTTAGTAAATTAATAATTATTGTTATTATTTATTTATTTATTTATTTATTTTGGGAATTTTTAGTTTTTAAATTTTTATTTCTTGATTTTTATTTTTTTGGCTTTTAGCTTCCTTCCTATTTTTGCTTTTGTCATGATTTTCGCTCGCTTCTTTTGACGGATGGGGTAATAAGAGACGGGGGTCGGATCAGGGGGGGAACGTGGACCCCGGGCCGATTCTGACATGCCGCGGTTTGAAGCCTGATTTGGATTTCTTTCCTGCTTGACAGAGTATACTGGAATGCTATTCGTCTCCTCCCCATGATTTTATATTAATTTACGAGTCTTATTGGGACCTAGCGAACCTGCTTAATTTGGGACCAGACGGATCTCAGACGAAAACAGCATTTAAGAAAGGTATACCAGAAACGGAAAAAGAAGAAATAAAGACTACGCGAGAATGGAATTAATTCCCCGACAGTTTCCCCGGTCGAACCGAGCGATGGTGACACTTGACAGGTAGGGGAGAGTGGTCAACTACCTCTCACTGAATCCAGTAGTACCTAAGAATAACTAATTAACATCAAACATGGACCGCCATCTCCAAACTTAGAAAGTTAACCCCCCGCCTATGCTTCAACCCCATTTCGTGGCCTGATTTATTTTCAATTAGCAACCCTTTTCCAAGAGATCCTACTGGCAACCAAGTACTAAGAATATCCCAAAAGTAAGCACGCACCTTAACATGGATTATCTGCAACTACTCAACCTTCCACCAACCATCGCATCGGCCACTTATTCAAAAACTGATTCGCATACCTGCTACTATCTATAGTCTCGATTACCCGATTCACTTCACATCGGCGCTTGTTTGAGGTCTAATATTCCCTGACTGCCACGAGAAAAGCAGGAATATGAACCCTGCCCCCTGCCCCCTTGCATTCGTGATCACGACCCAGGATTGGGGGCCAAAAGCTTTGTAGGTTGCACATCTGGATGGTATTGGCCATGTACCCCTGGAAATGGGCACATGGTCTGGATCTGAGACTAGCGACGGAGCCGACTGGTAGTCGTAGACTCCCTCCTATGCGAGGTAGACTAAAGTGGGGAATGGAGGCGGATGTCGACGGCGATTTCCGGATCCTCTCTGCTTACTACTTTCGGAGATACAGTGTATGGGAGGTGCATAGGTGATTTTGCGCTTACTATCATCCCTATAATTGTTCACGATTGGTGTAATGTTCTTCCGGAATTTTTAACCTTAGCCAAGCATTATTAAAGATAAGAAAGAAATAAATAAATAGAATAATCTTTTTGAAAAAAACTAAAGAAACAAAGAAGACTTCGTGCTACTTCCCTACCCTACTGGCCCCTTCATCATATCCCAGCACATCGCACCATAAATTTGACGACAACACCAATAGAATCGCTTAGTCCAAGAAAATCAGCCCATCGCTCTTTTTGCCCCTCCATAGAGACACCTCGTATTAGGTCGGCCTCACAGTAACCTTGGGTGTGATACCAATCCTACTCGGCACATGGAGACAGGGATCCAGTAGAGTCTGACACCATCAACAAACTTTTCGTAGGGCTTAGTCCGTCCCCCTACCCCAATCCCACAGATAACTGCTCCTCCCTACCAGTCGCTCCCTGTCGAAAACCAGTTGACCAGGAGCCACGGCAGGTAAATGCGTTAAAAATAACACAACCAAAACGAGAAATATAGCCGCTATAAACTCTCCACTCATCCAATCATAAGCCCCAAATCACTTAAAGAACGTGGATACCATGATGTGACGTCTCGTATTTTGGCCCCATTCTGTCTTTTTACTCCGGGGTTTGACTTTTGCGCGACTGGGGAAGATAAAATGCTTATAATCTATTACCTACTGATTTACCTCTACCAGATGACAGGAGATAAATGATTAGCATGGTGAGACGTCCGTTCTGCCTGGATCATTTAGGTTGCATGGTATTGTTTTATTTTTTTTCTTCTTCTTCCTTTTCCTGCTTTCCTTTTTCTTTTATGCTGTATTTTTTTTTTTTTTTTTTTTTTTTTTTTTTTTTTTTTTTTTTTTTTTTTTAATATTCATTTATATTTTTTATTTTTGCTGGTTGCCCTGCCACGTGTGTGCTTCGAGGCAGCTGGATATGACCCTGTGTTACGTGTAAAACCGATTGAATATCTCGAGGCGAATGTACATGACAGGTCATTATGCACAGTCTTTATTCTCCTCTGTGTATGTGATTGGTCTATATAAACCTCATCGTGTGATGGCCTGGTGAGTGGTGGGCGAACTAAGTAAGGGTGGGAAAATAGAAATGCAGGATGGCAGCATGGTACGGTTCAATTTTTTGGTTGTTTTTTTTTTTTTACTTGTTAACCGAGTAGGGTAAGACGTTTATTTTCCTTGACCAGGCAGGACCTTGTAGTAGGTGCCGTTGTTAGGAAATGTGGCTTATTGGATATATATTTTTATGTACCGTTGGGCTAAAACCCGCGAATAATGATTGCTCACCTCTCTCTTTCTCTTTCTCTCTCTCTCTCTCTATATATACTCATACATGGATATAGTAGATTGGGTACGCATGTTTACTGACAACTTTCCATCATGGTATATGTTCCAAAAAAAAAAAGGGCTTGTTAGAAGTAAATAAAAACTCATTTCACAACCCGAACAAAAATAAAACCCAGACGGTCGTGGCCTAAATCCATCCAATCCCAAACCCTATAGATGAAACTACGCTAAACAATGACATATCATATCATACGACACTAAAGAGCGCCACGGGCAGAAGAAAACCCACCTCAGGATTTTTCTAGAACACGTCCCAAGTCCCAAATGTACGCATCCATAGTGAACACCCCACTCCCTGAGCAGAGCATGGGGCCCAAATGTTCCGGAAGTCAGATGGAAACATCGGTGAGATAGTAGTGAAGGGGAGCCTCGTTTTGTCATCTTGTCATCGAACCACGAGGCACGAGTTATTGGTTCCTGATCGCGTTGTTGGCAGATGGAACCCACTATGACATAACAATGCATCTATGATGGCTGCCATGGATGGGGGGATGGGGGGAAGGGAACTGGAGAGAAGAAAAATTTTTTTTGGTGAACTAAAAGGAAGCGGTGTGCACTGCGCCTCAATTCATCTTAGCGTATGGAGATCTTCCAATGGATGTGCGGGAAGATCCGCGCTCTGACACGCGATAGGTTATTGGTTGTGGCTTTGTCGCTTTCGTGGCGCTAATTTCTGTTACAGTGGCTCTTTTCTCACCGACCCGGAAAAGTTGTTGTTCCAACTATTTATTATTTTTTTTTGGTGGCTGCAGAAGTAAATCTTCGGCGTCATCGTGGTTTTTTATTTTTTGAGCTCTTCTGGCCTTACTAGGCGTCACTCTAATAAACTAGTCCTTCTTGTCTCGTACCACATTTGCTAACTAGTAAACCATGGTCATAGTTTGTGCAATGGAGGCCTAGCCAGCCTGGTCTTAGGTACGTATATCGTACACTGCATATAGTTGCGTTGAGTCCATGGAAGCGAGAGAGGTGTATCTGTGGCGTCGCAGTATGGTTCTTTAGTTTTAGAGTAAAAATGAAGAATTAAAGATCGGTCAAAGTCAGGGCTCGGACTGCGCTCTACCGATCCCGCCCAAATCTTCCGTCTTATGGGCCATAATGTGAATTAAGGAAACCTGGCTTTTTTTTTTTTTTTTTACACCTGAAAATTAAACCTCTTGAAAATTAATAGCAAAATTCGGGGTCGATCTACATGGGCTAACCTTTTCCGGGGGATTTTTTTTGTTACTCCCCCCGCCTTTATTTTTTGTTATTTTGTTATTTTTTTATTTTTTTACTTTGCTCGGGTCTTTGGTTTGCTGGGTCCAGCAAACAAAATTCGATTCGGCCCATCGCTTCCTCTCGGCCCTGCCGTCGGGTATCGTAAAGGTTAAACTTGTCAATACCGGAAAAGCAAGGGCTCAGCCACTGCATGAGCCACACTAGTTTCTTTGCTCGGAGTGAGGATTCCTTTTGTTAAGTTGTCACGACGTCATGATATGATTGACATATTGACATCACTGTTCTAAGATAGGGGGATCATTGATGATACAAGGTAACAAAATTGCATAGCCCTGATACAATCAATATTTGACAACCTCTTTGTGTGTAAAAGTGTGTGTCTGAGTGGTGTGAGAGAGTCCTTCCGAAAATGGAAGTTAAGTCACGAGGTAAGACGAAAGAAACCAGGGGTCAATTAGCTCCATCGGAGGTAAATAATAATCTAATTATCATTACTCCTTCCTTTCTACCGGGAATATGGAAGATGTGCGGCTCCGCATAATTTATTCAACAAGCCGTCCTGTTGTTTATTTCTTCAAAATTTGGACAGAATGATTGCCCGGGCACCTGATGGTGGGCGGCCCTAGATGAGAATCGTCTTCCCGTCTGGGACCATTTGTGGCCTGTGATTGGTACAATGGCCTCGATAGTCCGATCACGCTTCATTTGCATCTCAAGGATCCAAGGCCAATCATTCCCGTGGGAACTTCAGAAAAATGTACATTCCCCGAAGGGGGTGCATCATAGACTCAAACCAGAAAAGATCGTCGAGTTCCGGCGATAGTGTTCGGAATTGGCGGCCACAAGCCCAGATCCAATTGTTTAATTTGTTACTAGTTGGGTAATTTTGAATGTTGCTCTTGGGGGGTGTTTGTGGCCGATCTGACTGAACCGAGTTGACGGGACAGACGGGGTCAGGAAGCGGGAAATATGGATTTGTTACTAGTAGATTAGTCTGTATCAACCAAGTTATAGATACGGAACAAGGTCAGAGTTGTTATTTTCTTTTGATTGTCAGTTTTCTGTCAAGCATTGACCGATAATTGACTTCAGATCTTCATCACTGTGACAGGAGTGGACTCTTCTGCATGGACTATTGAATTTGTCCCTTTAAAAACTGGAGGTGATGAGCTTCATGCTAAGTGAAAAAGGAAAGACTAGCTATTATCCATTCCAAATCCATGTCTTAGTAACAAATCTCGTCACCGATGACCTACCCTTCTCCTCTTTTTTTTTTTTTTTTTTTTTTTTTTTTTTGTTTTTATTCCCCCCCCTCTCTCTTCTTAGGATATGGGGAAAGAAGAGATTTGCCACCATCTTATCAGGAGGATAATATTGATGAATCCTCCATAAGCTGTTTTGAGTAATTGTCAAGGTTACAAATAGGCTACCGAGCACGCTAGGTAGACGATGGTCTGTGTGCTACGGACTTGCCGATGACACATGTGCATACGAATGTGTCAGGAATGTACCTCTGCAAGGATGGACGGTGTCTCCGACTGGGCCCCCAGACCCCAGGTATTTTAGTACGCATGGTAGGGATAGAAATGAGGTGCCATGAGGAAGCGATCAGTGCTTTCCACTAAGACTTACCTTGGCTATTGGCCATGAATACTTCGAAAAGAACCTCATGGGAAAAAGAGAGGGAAAGAGCGGTCCGGAACTGTAAGGAACCGTAGCAATTGAACCTCTACCCTCCAGCATGTGCCGCTCAATATTGGTTGAGAGAATAATATAAAATACAATGCAGGAACCCTTAGGGGGGGTTCTCATAGGGCGGAGACCTCAAGACGAGGAAAGGTGTTACAGATGCGTATATGGTCGTTCTGACAAAAGGATTGGTTGAGTGCAAAGTGGATCACGTTGATTTTGGGGAGATGGTCAT
The DNA here is from genome assembly GCA_009193595.1 of Aspergillus bertholletiae. Taxonomy (NCBI): domain Eukaryota; kingdom Fungi; phylum Ascomycota; class Eurotiomycetes; order Eurotiales; family Aspergillaceae; genus Aspergillus; species Aspergillus bertholletiae. The sequence continues at coordinate 228,314 of ML736164.1, forward strand.
GGATCCATGGATTTTACCTCGACTACACCCCGGCGGGTCCCCATGACGAATTGCTTTTAGCTCAGTACAGTACTTTCTGCAAACTCCTTACTCCGGAGTGCACTTGCTATAAAAAATCACATTCTTGGAAAAAAAATCCTATAGCTTTCGAAGAGTTCTCAACAGGCAAGAAATAGCGTTTTTCAGCATCTACGAAGAAATATTCCCGGGAGGTTATGGGCATCCTACTGATGGGTTGCGAGTTGGTGTTCAGTGTAAAAAGGGAGAAGAAGGAAAATAAATAAATAATAAATAAAAAAGCCAAAAAAAAGAAAAGGTCAAGTAAAAATAAATTAAAATAAAATAAAAAAGATAAAAAAAGCGGGAAAGAGGTTCAACTCAAGTAGATCGCTAAAATGGAGAACTGCCTGGCTGTGCAGTAATGCAGGGTTAGCGGTATGGTAAGAATAGTTACAAACACTAAGATAGTAGTCCCATGGGTAGGTAAGATGCAGTGCTAACAATTACTAAACCCGGCCTTGATCACAGCCTGTCCCTGCTGGTCGGACATCTCCACTTGTCTCCCCTGTTCTTGCTATTTTATTTTACAGTATTATTACTATTATTACTTATTTATTTATTATTATTATAATTATTATTATTTTTTTTTTAGTCTTCTGGCGCTCCACATTTCAACCACTATCATCATCGACATCATCCACCCACACCTGTCGCGCCGCTAGAGATGACTCCCCTGTCTGCTGCGCGTTCCACCCTCCAGTAGTCTGGATGGGTTTCTTTAGCGTTGTTTAGTTTAGTTCGCTCGTAGTTAGTCAATCCTAGCCTAGTCCCATCCACTTGCGAATCCCAGATGGTTCACTTCTCATAGGGCCAGCAATCACATAACATTTAACAATGCTTTTGCTCCCCTCCATCCGTCCTCCTTTTGTTCTGCACGCCTCTCATTCCCCTCTCAGCACGGGAATCCCTTTGGTTGAATTCTTTGAGAGTGTGCTACAAAAGCATCTCTTATTCTCTTATCATCCTTCTTCATCCTCACTTACTTTGGGAAGCAAGGGCCTTGCTTCCTTGCCTGCTCGGATCGACCTCTCTTCTGCTGTATATCATTGTCTATTACTGTACTTGATCTTCTATTATCTCTACACACACCCTATCCCAATCGGGAAATTACAGAACAGTGCCCGTACCTATCGACTCCATACGATCCTCTATTTCCTGAGCCATTGTATCGCATTACCACGGTGTCTCTCCTAGATTGCTACTAGCAGACCCGTTTACACCCATTGTTGGCTCTTCTGAAAGATCGTATGTTTCCCCGTGCGGCCCGTTCCACATCTGAAACTCAATCCACAGCGTGCTATGCGCCCAAGCCGACGAAAATTGATTCAAGCCTCCCTTCCGTGAAGTGCAGAGCAATGATGGTGGCTGACGATTGACACTAATAGTGATCTTGACCCTCGCATTCCAAACCCCACATACTGAGAACAACCAACCCTTGAACCAAAAGTGGGCATGCAAGCCCACAGTGACCACCCTGACTTTGTCCTCTTCCCTCCACAATACAACAAAATGCTGGCATTCGAACCGCCCAGACAGCAGCAAACCCCATACTTCCAGCATTTCACTATGGATCCTGCTTTGACCGAGCCTTTCACGTTTCACGTGGACAGCCTGAGTGGTTTCGGACAGTGTCCCAATTCCTCACGACTACCCCAGTCATCTTATTATGATACTCCGTCGATTGATGCATACTCGGATACCAATAAAGCGACTAGCTTCCCACCGATGCCAGCTACTCCACCCTCCGTTCCAATCTCACATTCTGCCGAACCTTTCGTACCTGGTCTTTCCACGGCCTCAGGCCCTTCAATCGCAAGCGCTTCATCTTCCGCTATAGGCTCCCCTTACTCAGGAGCTGGCCCGACTATCCACGAGAACTGGGTAGACACTAATCACGGTCTGGGGCTACCCGCTGCGGTCATGAGTGATATCTTCCCAAACGAATACCTTGGAAACACATTTGACATGGAAGGGTTCTACTCCAAGAAGAACTCCGATAATTATGTTGGTGAGTTTCCTTGTATTATCCCCAATCCAAGCATGCTCTGGTATAACTTGCTTACGAGTGGTGTACCAACAACAGATCCTTCTTTGATTGAGACATTACAACCACACACAAACATTCCTCAATCTGCTATGCCATACCCTGAGCAGTCGGCTTACGGCTACCATCAAAATGGGTTCCTTCCTCAGTCTCCTGAACTTCCCTACCTTCCCCAAACCGAAGAATATCATACGAAGCAGGTCATTGCACAGCAGCTCAGTCACATCCCGATGTCCTCCCCTTTGATCAATGACCGACGGTCATCCATCTCCTCCGAGCGCTCCCGTCGCTCACAGCTAAGCCCGGCTGCTAGTAACGCGGATCTCGATGACGAGACTAAGGAGAAGGGGAGGTGCCCCCACCCTGACTGCGGGCGTATCTTCAAGGATTTGAAGGCCCATTTGCTAACCCATCGGTCGGAGAGGCCCGAGAAATGCCCCATTGTCAACTGCGAATATCATATCAAGGGCTTCGCACGCAAATATGATAAAAATCGCCATACTCTTATTCATTACAAGGGAACAATGGTCTGCGGCTTTTGTCCAGGATCTGGGTCACCAGCAGAAAAGAGCTTCAACAGAGCGGATGTCTTCAAGCGCCACTTGACTTCAGTTCATGGTGTGGAGCAAACACCACCGAATTGCCGGAAGAAGAGTCTAGCTGCGTCTAACAAGGCTATCACAGGGTATAGCAACGATGCGACGGGCAAGTGTTCGACATGCTCTGCTACCTTCAGCAACCCTCAGGACTTCTACGAGCACTTGGACGACTGTGTTCTCCGAGTTGTGCAGCAGGAGCAACCTAGTGAGGCTATCAACCAGAAATGCCTAGCTGAAGTTGACTCGGATGAAGAGGTGAAGAAAACCATGGAGAAGCATAAGCTGCTTAACACGACTGGTGCCGTTGATCGATACGACGATGAATTCGACGACGATGAAGACGATTCAACGGAGTTTCTGTCTCTCCGGCGATCTGCCAACAGTAATATGAAAGCCAGCAAAGGTAGCTCAGGTGCTTCTGCCCGTGTTACCCTAGGAAACAGCGCTGTTACCAAGCGGCCAATTGCCTCGAAGCGGCGGAATAACCGTGATCGTTACCCCCAATCCTGGGGTTGTCCCAGAAGTAGCATCAATACAAGAAAGCGCGTTCTGTGTGTGTTTGATGGCCAGCGCCGTCTGTTGAAGGATGAAATGATGCTCAAAAATGAATTTGAAGTCCGTCTAAAGCTTCCTGGTGGCGCTTGCGATGGCACCAATCGAGAGGCATACGTGACTGACCTGGACGTCCAAACTTTGAAGCGCGCGGAAGGCATCCTGAGCGCTACTGATGAAGAACGGGGTCCTTGGCTAGATGGACCCTCTTCCCATCTTATTGGGCAGCCGGCCATGCCGATGCCTGTTCTGTCTCATCCCTATGAAGGAGAGGTAGACATTGATGAGTTTGTGGCTTAGATACTTTGCAGTTTCTCAAGCTTGACTCTCTTTTTTATTTTATTTTTTGCATACGTGGCATGATGTTAGCGATATTTCTTATGTCTGGCTAGTGTGATACCATTATCTGTTGTTGTTTCCTTTTGGATATTCTGGGCTCCATCTGCCCAATTCTGTACTTATATGATGTATCAATCCTGATCTCTGGTTGGCTGGACCTCCAGAATTCAAGAAAGAAACGATGGAAAAAACAAAAGCATTTATTTATCAAATTAATCCGGTTATCCAACGCCGTCAATATGACTCTACGATAATTCTTCCCTTCCAAATATTTTAACTTGTGGTGTAGTGACAGAATATAAGTTTGGCCATACCCAAGAAGGACCTACATCCAAGAATCCATCGATTTACGCCAATTAGATCGGACTTCCATTTAGCCTTCCAAGTTGCTTCTACCCGCTCACATGCCCCGCCTTCCGCCTCCATCTGGCACAGCCTGTTTCAACCTCGCAACAGCTTCAGAACCGGTTATTAACAATATGCAATTGGGGTTGTCAGAAAGTCTTCCAGCCCTCGTATCCAAGCACTTCACGGCTGCGAAGGGGTCTGGTCACCTTCTATTCTCTCAAACGCACCTGACCACTATTCATACCGCCGGGATACCGGTACCTTTCCCCTCTGTACATGTTGCTCTTCCAAGGTCATTGCTAACTATAGCTTTTCTCTATCTTAGTATCAACTCCGGTACTGTCCTGCCCTTGCAAATAAACCATCGGGGGCTCCAAACACCGAAAAGTCCGCTACAAAGCCCAAATTCGACCCTTTCCAAGACCCATCTCCAGAGCTCTTGATCGCTCAGATACCTCAAGAGAAACCAACTCATATACTGGTTCTCAACAAATATCCCGTAATACCCAATCATTTCATCTTAGCTACAAAAGAATGGAGGCTACAAACAGACCTACTGGAGAAGGAGGACTTGGATGCGGCTTACTCCTGCGTCAAAGCATGGGGTGAGGGTGGAGAGAACAAGGCAAACGGCGTGGCCTCCAAGCGACTTTTCGCCTTTTTCAACTCTGGCAACGAGAGCGGGGCGAGTCAGCCTCATAGGCATTTGCAATTCTTACCCGTCGAAGCCATGTCTCAAAGTGACTCAGGGAACTGGCAGCCCTTGATTGATGCGGTTTCAGCGCAACCAACATGCCCCGGTTCCAAATACTCTCGATGGGCTCAGATACCATTTGCCCATTTTGCCCTTCCATTGCCCTCGAATCCATCTGCCGACACGTTGCATCACATTTATCTGTCCCTGTACCGAGTAGCGTTAGCAGTGGCACAGGGTAAACCGGGAAGTTCCTCTTCGACGACCAGCGGCCCAGCGGCTATCAGTTACAATCTAGCGATGACTGAGTCGGTGATGATGATCTGTCCAAGGCGGAGTGAAAGTGCTCAAATACCAGTCGACAGTACAATATCAGCAGAGATCTCCGAAGCAGGCATCGTTGCCTTGAATGGCACGATTCTTGCTGGTACGCTCATGGTAAAAGCTGAGGCTGAATGGGACGAATTACGTCGTAACCCGGATTCCCTCAAAGAGGTACTGACAACAATTGGGTATCCACACCCAAATCTGCGCGAGCTCTCTTTCCTTTGAATTATATGTCTCAGCAACTATCATAGCACTCTTTAACTAGGAGTGCTTTAGGACGAACACCATCAATACGAAGCTATACTATGGAAAAGAAACCGTACAGACACCAAGTCAATATCTCACAGTGAGTTAAGCAGTTGCAATTACACTATTAGAAAAGGGGACAGAAACAAACCAAAGGAAAGCTCGGGTAGAAGCTAGCCAAACCAGCCTAAGCGAGACAGACACTGCTAATAAGTTCCTCATATCAAAATAAACATGGGACACTCCAATTGGGGAAAAGATGGCATGCACCTATTAGGGCCACAGTAAACCTAAGCTCGCCACTTGGATATAACCAGATCTTCCAGATCTTATCAACAACGGCAGTTTGCACTCCCTTCATCTATGTATCCATTGAAGGACTTTTCTGGGCATTATATGCCGGAGACCAATTCCAGAACTTCACACCGTGTATGTCGCACCACTTCTTCTTGCAAGTGGCATTTCCAAAGTGATATGAGCCGCCATGAGTCCAAATATATTGTGCTACCATCTTCCAGGACACCTTGGGCGGCTGACTGCTAGTTGGAGGTCGACAGCTAGACACATGATTACTACAGGCTTGCCTGTCATCTTCCACGCAGGCCTTCACTGCCTGGCACAACAGGCTTATCTACGGGCTCATTAGCATCAGTGGTAGTATTTGCCACGGGCGCCCATTGGGAGATACTAACATCTTTCTCTTGCCACTGAGGCTTTCTCACTCGTTGTTCTTTTGACTTCGTCAGCGTGCGAAATCTTCCTCGAAGTGTTGATTCCGCCTCTTTGAGGCCACCGATCCTTTTGATGTCCTTGTAAGAGAGCCCCCGTCGCTTGCATTCCACCAGGAACGCGTCTCTATAGTGATTGTAATGGGCGATTTGTCTATTACCTCGCTGACTTTGAAGAAAGCATTCTCTGTTGGCCGGATACACCAAGTGGTGTATACACGGGTTGTCATAGTAGGACTGGGCTAGGTTGTGTACCGAATTATCTGGAGATCGTTCTCTAACAATGGGAAAACTAACGCTCGCGAGTTTGCTTTGGCAGCTGGCCATATCTGACTGTGTATGAGATTGACAGGTGTTTTCAAGCGGCGATGAACTGTGAAGATCGTTGCTGACATTGGGAGCATGACCAAAGTCCTCCTCAATGTGGCTATCAAGCCCATTCATTCTCAATCCACATGGAATGTCAACCCAAAAGGCATCGTCACGACTAGTGTTCCGTTGTTTTACATCCCAGACTGTTTGAACTCCTGCAGGTGACCAAGGAGGTGGCGTAGAAGACCTACTAACCGAATTGAAGTGATTGATCACAGGCACCGAGCGTTTTTCCGATAATGTTCGGAAGAGCTTAGGTGGCTCGACTTCGCTGACTACCCATTCTTGGTTTTGAGCTTTGTCACCAATGAACAAAGGTTCGCCTGGGTTATCAGGCGTACTGAAGGGCGATATTACCACAGGATCAGGCTCAGGCCCAGACAAAGACGAGAAACTGTTACCGGTCATACATGAGATGGGCAGCCCAGGGATTGGATGAGCTATGTCAAATACAAAATCACCATTCTTGACCTTTTCTCCGAATTTTCTCTCTTGATTGCCGGGATGCGCGGTGTATTGTGCGTGCTGGTCATGAGTCTGAGGTATGGCTATCTCGCACGCGCTTTGTATGAATGGGCCCTGGATTTGCGACGATGACCGAACCCGACAATCATAAAATTGCACCTTACTTTCCTCGAAACTTGTTGATGTAAGAGCTTCTGGCCAGCGGCTAAGACAATTTCTCATAGCCTCGTGAGCCATCAAACTTTTGTTTGCTATGCCATCAGGGCCCATTGAATGGTAACTACTGGGCTCTAGCCAGCGGTGCATTTGAGATTCTTCACTTGCGGCGGCTTCTTTTGAGTATAGTATTGAACCGGTTTGCGGGGCACAGAGACTAGTCGGGAAAACGCCCCCAAAATTATTAATGAGGGAATGATTCGGAGCCAAATTAGAAGAAATGAGATCTCTGACGAAAGCTAGTCTTGGTTCTTGCTTGTCTGGATCAGCATGGACGTGGACCATCATCTTAAAATGAGACAAATGACTATTGCTGCCAGCCACTTCACCGCTTCTATCATTCATGGTTCAACTTCGGAGGTACGGAGAAGATACACGACGATGCGTGTTGCTGGTTTAATTGGCACTTTCAATGATCGTTAGCCCATCTAGTGTTAGGAGATATATGGAGAGGTTTCGATTGGTCTTCAAAATCGGCCAACATACTTCAACTATGTGATGAGCGAGTTTTCTGGACTTCAGCACAAGGACCACTTGAAGCTGACTTTGGTTCTAAACGGCAACACTTGTTCTGAAACCTATGGCTGTGGGACTCAGTGACATGGAACAAAACAAAGCAAAAATGAGTCCAGCTCGGAAGCGAAAACTAAACCGATTTGTCGTATGCTGATATCTATCGGCTGGACACGAGATCTTTTTCTCCTCTCATAGGCCACGGCACAGGAAATCCAGGTGGGTGCCGTGTTGTCTCAGACGCTCCCACTCAGATGGACTTACTGGAGAAGTAGCCTGACTGGTTGGTAGGAGGACACTCTTGGGACGCTTTGTCCAAAGTTATCTTCCACTCAGGTTTGACTGGAAGGGCAATAGGTTGCTGCCAACGTCCCTAATAAGACAAGAAAAAGGAGACGCCCAAGAAAAAAGACATAGGGAAACAAGATCAGATCGAGTTCTTGTATATTATCATCGAGATCAGCTGTTTCCTCTAGTAAGATGTCAACCTTTAACCCCTGAAATGGCTGTCAACCACATCAAGCCATAGTCTACCCTCCGCTCTGATACGAAAAGATTCCTTACCCTACTTAGAGTATCTTGCCTCCCGTTCTTGAGCTAGACAATGACGACAGGTGGCCTGTGGTCTATCTAGCGCCGGAAAATACGCATGGGTGTCGCCAATCCTGAAGGAAAGAATTAAGTTTACAACGGTCACCCTGGTATACTTTACTTGGTGGTCAATTGATGAGTCTCAATCTCGACCTCGCAGGTGGCCAATCGACTCAATTGAGATATCATTCGTGGCGTAAGAGGCAAAACGTCAGGAAAAAGGAGCATCGGGAACTCATGCGGAAGCGACAAAAGAAGATTTCGTGGCACTCCGCCTATTGGTAAGATGTGACGGTTTTTACTGGAAACGTGCAAAAGCATACCGGGCACCCACATAAGGCTTTGCTCATATCAATTTCCCTATACCATCTTCAGTGATGACCGCATATCACCGGCAATGGGGCTTGGAACCCGAAACATGTAATGGGCTCGAAGAAGTGATCGGAAAGGATAACGGTGGCGTGTTAGGTCTATAGAAATGACGTTTGCGCCACTATGTCGAGCACATTTCTAGACTTCCAGGACCCATCCTTTTCTACTTCTTTCTCCAAGTATGGTCCTACTATTGACAGTGTGGATACCACTCGTGCATATGCAGGTCACTTCAGCTCTATCCACAAGAGATGGATATATGGTTAGACATAGCAAAGAAGGGACCCAAGAGCAGAAGTACAATCCTCCGGTAGGTCTAGGTTACTCTCGTATGTGCAAATCTCTTACTTTGTCTTTCTCCTTTGAATAATGCCCCTGGTTTCATGATCTACCATCCTGCAAACCAATCGGTTTGTCCACGTCCTCGAAACGGAATAACCCTACTATAGTACTTCCTTTCATCGATTTTCTATGTATTTATTTATTTATTTGTTTTGGCAAAGCCACTGCTCCCTCACTAAAACACCAGAAATCACATTTTTCCAGAATGTATAGGTATTCAGCAACAACAACAACAACAACAACCAAACAAAAAAAAAAGGAAGAGAAAGGAAAGCGAAGAACCATGACAGAGAGACCCAAGATCCCCACATGATCGAATTTCCCTCTGCCAGAACCCCTTGGCTGGTCCCAGGCACATTGTCCACTATCATTACATGTAGTTTATGTAGTGCAGCCTCACTAACCCCCGCTCACCATCCCGAGCCCTCACACGCACACACGCACACACACGCACACACGCACACACGCACACACGCACACACGCACACACGCACACACGCACACACGCACACACACACTCTCTCTCTCTGCAACATCATCCTCGATTCCTACCCACTCAAAAAGAGACATGTCAAAAGTACCTTCTTGTCTAGGATACAGCCAACTAAAAATCAAGAAAATAAGGAATATTAGATGCAAATCGGGTTCCTAACCGTTTGGTCGTAGAAGTCTAGTTACGGCAAACCGGAAAGGACGGGCCAGGGAAGCCTACTAGCATCAGAAACATCGATGCAAGCTAGACCTTAGAGAGAGAAAGACAAAGAAGAAAAGAAAAATAGACAAATGAAAAAAGAAGAAAAAAAAAATACTGACAAAAAAAGAAAAGAAAAAAAAAAAGAAACAAGGAAGACAAGAAACAGGGGAGAACGAAATTTGATAGTTATAATAATGTACTTGAAAATTTACTTCTTGTCTTGAGCATTAACGGGTAGATTAATTCAGTGCTAAAACTAACTCTAATTGAACAACAACAGTATTGCACTACACACCTTCATGTCTTCACGTACTAACAGCGGCGTTACATTGTGGAAAACATCTCGACCAGATTTAATCTCCCAAAGGGAATTCTTTTCTAAGTACGACTAAGGTCAAGCAAGGGTCATTCGTGTGCTACCAGGGAAAGGAACCAACTACTACCATATGTGGCGTTAATTTTCCACCCCAAGTTATGGTCGTATCTATAGGATGCACCGTACTACAATACATCGGTTCTTCCTCGCCTCCGTTACAGTTGATGAGAAATTTTATGGATATCTGTCATAGGCCCGTGCCCCTTATCGGCTCCCATGGGGGTAGTGTCATATAACCATTTCAAAAGGTCCTCCTACTCTGGAGGAAAAAAGGGAAAGAGAAAGAGGGTAACATACGGACATACTTTTCACGCAAAAATGAAGGCGGTAAAGTATACTGCTCGAGTGGTTGATCCAGCTTCTTTGCTTCCCTATAGGACAAAGGATGCCCTACTGCAAGGTCTCATGTGATACACTTGCAGTCGGGCGTCCTGTTTCCGTGTAGATCTCCATGGCTGGATATTCGATGCATTTAGAAATGGAGCACTGATAGGAAGGGGTCAATGAGAACCCCAAGACTAGGTATCGGAATGACTACGCGTTCCTGCATCTGCCAGATTCACACTGGTCTTGTGGTGGCTCTCATAGAGGTCCAAAAGTCGGTCAACGCCGAACACTGTGACCATCAGAATCAAAAAAAAACAGGAGCTAGTCGAAGATGGACGGCCCACCTGCCAAAAGAACAAATGTGAATGCGTATAGTATTGTTGGGGATGTCATAAAATCGTACGCAAACGCAAATTTCCCGACGAAAGATACTAAAGTCGCCAAGAGTACACCGAGCATGATACGGATAGTTATTCCAATGCTAGTGAAGAAGTTGTGGCGACGAACTAACATGGCGAAAGCGGCAAAAAGAAACATCACCAGTGATGCAACGACGAAAAAATAGATGTAGACAAATCCGAGTAGTTCCATGTACATCCTCAACAACTGCGAACTAGTCAACTGCCCTATGTTTGTCCCCTCGGAAGGTATAATTCCCATGCTGGAAAATAGAGCGGCAGTAACATTACCCACAAGATCATTGAGACGATCATTCGTGATGAAGAAACTAATCACCTTCTCTTCTGGGCACAAGGGGTGATTGGGCAAATCCTCCAAGATTGCATCAATGGCCATCTTTTCTTTTATTGCGCCGCGGCTGTAATTAATCTCCATGTCCTCGATTGTATTCCGAAGAAGACCAATGGCTAGTTCGGGCCTGGGCCGTGGTTCCTCGCAAGCAAACATGATAGTTTCTTTGAGGTACGTGAGCTTCAAGGTAATGTCTAGGGTCAAAGCAAGGATCTGTGATCCCTCAAGAAAAAGTACTAGGGCCACATGAAAAGGAAAATGGAGCTGGGCCCATAGTTGCTGGGAATATTTCCCAAGTATGCCTCTTGGTGAGAGATCGTAATATGCTTGCCACAGAAAGTACTACTCTTAATGCGTTAGCAACCCCCAAAGGGACGACAGATCGAATCTCTGAGACCCCATACCACATTAGTAGTGACTCCTAGAATATGAACAAACGACCACTTGGTCCAGCCCCCCGGCCGCACGGTCCTATTCACAATCCTGGTGACTGATATGACCCCTTCGCCAATAATGATTAGAGTAAGGAGACCCATTCTTACGTTCAAGTGGGTATCTTGGAGTCCAATTCCGGGCGTTGCACACGACACTCCCATTATAACCCACATCTCTAGTCCGAACAAAGCAAACCAAACGGTCCATATATAGGAACGGATCCCGTCCTGTACCCCGAAGATATAAAACATCTATCAAAAAGGTCAGACTATGCATGTGGCTTCAATAGTAGTCCGTATATGTCTGTGCAGTAAGCATACCCCTAGATAGATCAAGCTTGAGACAAACAGCGTCGCAGCGATGATGGAGACCCCTTTGGCGGCAGGCTTCATTCGTTTACGAATGAAGATGACGTTGTTGATCATGTATTGCAGAGCCAGTAAGATTCGGCTTCCGCCTAGAAAGAGGCTCAGTGACTGAAAGGCCCAGACATTTTCGTCTCGAACACGGGTGGTAAATCGTGTGCCTGCAGATGCAAATCCAACCATAGCTGCAAGTTGTATAGCCTTGCAGGTTCGCTCGAAAATTGAGTCCCTAGCGAATCTGACATCGAATAGAGTAACCTGAAGCCAGGTGAACCATATCACCCCAAGAAAACCTATGTATGCCCCTAAGGCTTCTACATTGTGAATTTCATGCGTAGCAGTAAAGGTAGAAAGATTCGCCACAAAAAACAAGTCAAAGAACAGTTCAATCGGAGTAGCATCAGAATGCCTGTGGAGGCGTGTTCCATGGCTTCCATCAATAGGGGTTTCAATGAACGGTATGGAATCTTGCTGGCTGCAGTTTGTCATGAGCCAGGCATATATACCAGGAAGCTCCTAGTATGACTCACTATGCAGTCTCATCAGTATGCGAAGACCTACGTAGCGGCTGAAAATAGAAGAAAGGCATTCGCGTCATCGTCAAGGATATTAAGATGAAACAATTAAGACATAGTCGATTGGTAAGTGAAGTCTAAGGTGCTGGGTATCATAGATAGGTCTTTGGCCAGGCTGGTGTCATTTCAGGCAATCTTATCGATACGCCGGAAAGAACGACGGGTGATGTCGAACTTTTCCTAAGAGGCTGGTAAGCAAACAATACAACAAAGCAGGTGCGTATGTGTCTGAGCAGATGGATCACGACTCGTCCTCGGAGTTTCCTGTTGATACTGCCACAGAATTGCCGATACTCTCCAATCCTCGCTCGGCGGCTGTATCTTCATCCGAGCCAGGAGTGCGCCCTGCTTCTTGCTTGAGTTTCTCGTAGTTGTCCCCAGCTTCTTTAATTAAAGCCTGAATCTCTACTTCTCGCACGGCTATATCGGCTTTTTCCTTCCTCAGTTCTTCCATTCGGTCAATCATTTGGGCTTTCGACTTTTCTATGACGGCCAAGGTCGTGCGCAACCGGTCAAGACAGGTTGATAGGCGTGGGAGGGAAGTCATTTTTGGGGGAGTTTTTGGTCGGTCTGTAAATTCTCTGCCGCTGTGGCCCATGGCAGCCTTTGTTTGGGCTGCTTCATAAGCCGCCTTTTCTTCTAGATCCGAGTCGTCCTCATCTGAGACGCCCTCAGCATCTTCAATGAGTTCTCGCATTTCGTCGCGCTGTTTTTTGGCCCTCTCACGCTCAGCTTTCCTTCCCAGAGTTATGCGACCATCCTCCACAAACTCATCGAAGCCTTCTGCGAAATCCTCATCGTCCCGTATCAGCCGGGTGTCCCTTAGATCCTCCTTTTCATTTCTTGAGTTCCATTCTTCATCTGCCATAGTATCATCTAATGAGATAAAGTCCCTCTCTGTTGAAATTCCATACTGCTGTTCTTTGGCTAAGCGCGCTCTTCTTTCTTTTTTCTCTCTTATCTCTGCTTCGCTAGGAATGGCCGCCGGCGCTGTAACTTTCATAACTTCGCCGAACTTTGCTGCTACATCAATAGCTTTCTCTTTATCGTCATCGGTAGCATTGTTTGGTGTTGAGGGTGTTGAATTTCGAAGCTCCTTCAAATATTCATTGCTATAACTTGGACGATCTTGTTCTGGGCCCACCCTGAGCGGAAGCTGGTTACCTGATCCCGATGGCGTGAGAGACCTCTGAAAGGCGCTTTTTTCTAGGGCTCGTCTCCCAAGTCCCTGCCGTTTAGGTATTACCACTTCACTTTCCTGTTCGCCATCTTCGGCCATCGAAGTTTCCCCTGGGCCAAACGACAGGTGCGTTTTGGATTTTTGCTTTGTTTTAGAGGAAGCGGGGCGCTTAACAACTGGCCCGATATCTACTGCCTGTCAGCTATTCGGTCTAGCAAGATGGAGTTGGGTTGGTTCGTATTGGGCAGGGACTGCTGACCTTGTTCACCATTATCTTCATCATCGTCCCCGCCAATCTTGCGAGGCTTTCTGCGGTTCGCAAACTTGGAACTCATATTAAGTATTTTGCTTAATTGGCAACCCTTCGATCTTCCTGGGCAAAATAATACCTATCGTAGAGAAGTGTGCGTTGTTTCAATAGTTGCGTCAATCTGAGCTCCGCGCATCTTTGGAAGCTGCCGGGAAGAACATTTCTCCGGCACAGCTTTCAATCCCGCTGCAGCATCTCAAAGTTCCGCCGCGCGACTGACCTCGACATTACGGCGGGATATTCACCAGAACTAATTAGCCAAGATGCCTCAAGCTCAGCCCGAGTTGAAGAAGGTATACCTTGCGACTCACATCCCTTTGTTGTTTTGGATAGAAAAGGAGCTGACGGAGTTGTTTGACCAGTACATGGAAAAGCGGGTATTTTGCCAACTGAACGGCAACCGCAAAGTCATTGGTATCCTGAGAGGTTACGATGTATGTTGAGGCCATCCGAATTCTTTAATTTCTGCGAGCCCTTTACACTCCAACCCTCGATTGTGGAAATGTTGATATCGGCGGCTAGTGAAGTGAAATAGAAAGGGACCTGACAGTTACATTGATACAGGTATTCATGAACATTGTGCTCGACGAGGCTTTCGAAGAGAAGCAGGGCGGAGAGAAGGTCGCAATTGGCATGGTGGTATGTTGGGACCTCCATCACGGCGGTAGTTCGTAACTAATCAAGTGCAGGTCATTCGTGGTAACTCAGTCGTCATGCTCGAGGTTAGTATATCTGCTACACACTCTCGTCTGAAATACGACTAACGTGAGCAATAACTATGTAGGCTCTGGAACGTATAAGCGACAAATAAAGGAAACGCCGGATATCACCTTCATCGTGGGATTAATTTAATGCAGTACGGAGTTTACGGGTCGGTTGCTCTTTTGGAACGATCGAAGGCACTTCGATTTCATCTTAAGCATGTTTACGATCAAATTGCAGTTTCAATATTTGAGGGATCAAATTCAGGGGTTCCCTTGGTATAGCTTATCGAGAGACATAATCTTTGACGACACAGCCTGATGATTGCTATGCAAGACATCATTCATAACATGGCTCGAGAATACCGCATCAAATGGGCATGAAACCGGCAAACCAGATGCGCATTTGAGAAAGAAAACCGGAACAGGGGAATAGAAGGAGAAATCTTAGAAAATAAAATCGAGCAACGATATTCATTCCACCCTCGCGCCATAAGCCTCCTTTACCAGCCTCCCTCCAAAATCGAGGAATAAGGGGGAAAAAAAATAGTAGTATAAGGTACATAAATGAAGAATGATAAAGAATCACATTAGTTTATTTTGGCTTCTGGCCAAATTTTAATTTTAATTTGAACCCTCCACCCCCAGGAGTAGATGGGGTAGTTGGAGTGGCAGGTGTCCTGGATGGTGCTTGAGGTACAGGGGAAGATCGATTCGGGATATGCAGCTTGGTAATTGGCTGTGGGCGGGGACTTGGGTTTGCTGACGGGGTACTTGGACCAAGCTTTGACTGCTTAAATGTGATGCGAGGAGCCGGGGGTGGCATGCCCAGTTCTTCTCGCTTGCGTTTCGCAGGATTTGCATCTTTTGACTGTAGTGAGGTGCGGAATTTGCTCGAGCGGGTGAAGTGCAGTCGTCCCTAGAAAAATACATTAGCGTTGTTGGAAGACGGTCCGAACATGATGCAGTAAGGCCCACCTTCCCAAGATGCTTCACTTGCCAGTACCGCGGATATTTCAAGGCAACCATCACATTAGTTGTTGGGTCGTACAAGATGCGGCAGAGATCTGTGAACTCGGAAAGTTCCAGGATCCCAATATACGGAGAGTTGCAGGCAGCCCATAAGGACTCCTTGAGGAGTTGGTCGCCTTTGAGTTCAACTTTCAGTGCCTCTATGGCTCCAGGGACTGTCTGCCGGCGTGCGAGATCGGCCTGGCGGACCTCAGTTGAAGATTCCTGTTCAATGATTAAGCCATCGCCGGAAGCCGGCGCCTTGTCAGTTGATTCGCGACCAAAAGCCACTGGAGCAAGCGCCTTGCCAAACAGGTAATGAAGCCGCCGTCGAAGCCAAGAAGAAGAGTCACTCGACATGGTAAAAATGAACCATCTTAAAAGCTCAGGGCTCTGGAAGATGTCTGTTTCCACAAGACATTCAAACGCCTCCAAGCGAAGGAGGTCATAAGTACCGGCCCGGGTATAGGGTAGAAACTGCATTATATCCAACTCCGTTACTTTGGCTTGCATGAGCTGCATTTGACAGCGTAGAGTAGTACGAGAATAGATGTTCTGGTACGAGCTGGACCATTCATCCATTCTTCGATATCTATCAATTTCGGCAATAGCGTCTTTCTCCAATTTCTCTTCGGCTTGAGACTCAAGAACCCCTTCCATGTCGAAATCGTCGAGATCATGGGAGCGAGACTCAACTTTGCCTAGCATCGCGTGACAAAGGGACTGCATAAGTGTCGCGACATAATAGTTATCCGAATACTATACATGATATGAGCTTGATTTAGGGCCAAGATGATGCGTTTTAACCCACCTCATTGTTGGAATTATCGTTGAACCGAAGCTTGTCATAAAGAAAACGCTTCACGCGCATCGGTGTTTTCCCATTGTTGTCCCTTATTTTCGAGATAGCTTCTGGGATAACTAATTGAAGCACATAAGCAGCCCTATCGGAAAAATTATTTGAGCGGGTCATGGGTGATCCTGGAAGACAGAATAATTCCTGGAATGCTCGTTCCAAGTGGAATAGACCCAGCCAATTTATTTCTTCTTTGGCATGCTTAATCAAGGCTTTTGCAGCGGCCACACGAATTCCATAGAAATACCTTCTGTCCATTAGGGTTCGGACAAAGATCGTGGAAATCAGCGGGTGCTCCCTTTGGGCTGCCATATATTGTAAAGACTAGTATGCTTGTCAGCGTAAAGGTCCCAGTGGAGAGAGTGATTGAACTAACCTCCAATTGGGCAATCACATCTCGATCTTGTTGGAGCTGCGAAAGGTACATGTAACCTGGCATCACCAAGGAAAGCTTGCAAATCCATTCGAAATCTGCATCCATGCGAATCCATTCGTAAGACTCCTGGCCCATTCGTTCCTCGTCTTCCTTACTCCAATCAGCCAGCTTCCAATCTTGAATTTCTTCCTCACTCTGGAGTACATCACCCAAGCAATAAAGCAAGACATCTTCCTGCGCTTCTGCATTGGGGTCAGCTCCCGAAGCAGCAGCGGCCCGTTCTTTCTGCCTTTTGTTCCGCTTCAAACGCTTGTATTTTGTGTTGTATGGGATATCAAATTTAGTGACGCCCTCTTTTATCTCAACAATATGTTCATATGGTGTACCATCAGCTTCGTGAATTCTAATCGTCATAGAGCCAGTAAAAACTGGCTGAACAACACCAGCATAGATACCCCGAATCTCCTCCTTGACATCACGCATAAACGTATTCTTGTCCAGATCACGTGTGCTCGGCTGCTCTGATTGCACTTGTTTTATCATCATTTCCACTACGAGTTTCTTTTTATTGAACCTCTGTGTGGCCTGAAAGCGGGGGCACCCAGCACCAAATATCCATTGCTGGAAGAATGAGTCCAGTTTCGCATGGCCCAATCGTTCACAGGTCTTTTGGAAAAGCATGGTGGATACCGCCCCGTTCGCTATATCACCCATTCGAGCATTGAGAAAAAGCCGAGAAATGATGCGGGACATTGTGGCCTTTCCACTAGCTTTTGTAAGTCTTCGATCGAGGATGAAGAGCACGAGAGGGGCCTTAAGCGCTATGAAGTCAATCTCAGACGGGTCAAGCTGGAGTATATTTCCCATGTCAAATATTGAGGGACGCTCATAGTCCAACTCGCATACTCTATCAGACATCTGCTTTAGTCGAAAGCGATATTCATTATTTCCACAAAGCTTCCTCATGAATGTATCTGTGATAAACCACGCAACACCTACTGTGACCCACGTATCAGTTGGCGCCTTTGGGACGATGTTAACGCCAATCCACTGAGACGCAAGGCCGTAAACGAGAGCTCGCGTCGCATCGTACATCGGATCGATGATATCTTCAGGAAATAGGAGATGACTGCTGCAAATTGACAAGCATGCTGTTGACATGGCACTCTCAGGTGCGTCATCTACGAAGCACATTTTGTAACTCGAAAATGGATACGACCCGTATGATAAGGAGAAGAAGTCGATCGCCTTCGCCATTGGGAAGCAAGTATTCCTGAGTTCATCGCCTCGTCCAGGAAGGCAAAAAGCATGCAAAGGGATGGCATTCTGGCCAAGCTGCTCATCTTGGTCGCTTTCCCGGAAATGTGCAAGGTTGACATATTCAAATGGGCCAACAGCAAATCCAACTTGCTGGGCAGAAAGCGGCGAAGCACATGCGAATGATACTGTCTTCTTGCTGGTATCTTTGGGATCAATAATCTCATCTGTCATATCCCCGGAACAGACAACCAGTAGGTCCAAGGCTTCATCATCCGGAGAAATGTATCGACCAAAGCTCGACGTCGGTTTAGGGCGACTAGAAACGTTGGAGCCAGGTGAATCACGGGGTTTACGTTCAAAGACATCCCCCAGCGAACAGGGGCACTTGATAGAAAGATCCCAGGTGCAACGTGACGAGGGGTCATCAACGCAAGGGAAAAGAGGGCAACCGGCCCCATATCCAAGCGAGTTTGTTGTGAAGGCATGCGGGTAACGTCTGTCCCCATTCTCAACTCCAACAAACTGCAACCCATCCCTTATATTGTCAATTGTAAAATCGATGTTGACCGTCAGTGCCGTAAACCGCGGAAGCGTAGTGTCTGGCGCTTTGGAGCTTAAAGGGCCTTCAGAATCGTCGGCCGTGCCAGTTGCACGGAGCGCCATTTGATCTTGGGCTTCAAGCGAGAAAGGATCTAATTCTTCGATTTTAACGCTTTTAGGGACCGACACAAGCAGGTCGGGCTCCGGTGGGGACTTGAGTAAGCCATCTATTTTCGAGGCAAGTCGTTGATGATAATGAGGACCGTACAGTTGCAGCGACTCGTAGGGATCCACATATTTCATTGACGGCATCTTTCCGCAGACATTCAAACGCCTAATCTCGCCCTGTCGAAAATTTAATCGAATAACACGGAGCTCCTTGTAGTGTGGATGGATCGTAATTTCAGTTTTTCCCTTGAGGCTTTTATTTGCAAAGTCTAGTTCCAACTCAACCTTCTGGTGCGCAACTGTATAGCCCAGTCCCTGCCAGGCAGGGCCGGCAGGGGCATCGACGACGCCAGGCATTGCGCAGAGTACTCAGTCGTGCACTGCGCCGCGAGCGCTTCCCTGATCCTCTACCGTCATGTCCAAGCTCAAGGAGCAACTCTGTAACTTCTGGGTGGCGCTTTCACTCGACGCTGAGATGATGAATAATATGAAGTGTCGATACAAAGAGGATGGTGTGCGGTAGTTGAAGCTTTAGCAGCGGGGAACAACAGCCTGAAGTGAATGATAAATGAGAGTTATTCAAAAGACAGCTGAGGGGAAAAAGAAGTTCATTCAGAAGTCATGACACCTATAAATAGAAAGAAATCTTTCTATTGCCAACCAACAATGAGCATGAAATGCAAGAAGAACAAGCCACAGAGCTCTTCATCAACCTCCAACTCTCACTTTATTTCTCATGTCGCGTTGTTGCGTTCAAAGCTGCGGAGCTCACAGACCAGCCCGCCCAGCACGTGATAAATTGCGATCCGCGGATGGAACGTCCGCCGATCCTCTTGGGGTCCCTTCTCGTTCCACTCTTTTTCCTCAGGGGATTTTAAGGATCGTTTTCTCCTCGTTTGGCTTCTGCGGGTTGCATTTGCATGTCTGTCTTACAACAGCGCAGTTTTTGGTTCAACTTCTCGTTTATCATTGAGTTTTTGTTGTATTTCCTACTTCATAGCGCGATGAACTAAACCCAATCGTATGATACAATTTGTTGAAGCACTGATATACCCTCTCATTGGCGAAATTTAAAGCAAAATGAACGCAATTTTCGACAGGATCCAAGGTTTGTTCCCTAGTCCTATAACGGTCATGAAGCCTTCTTTGGGCTGATTATTTATGCTGTACCTAGCGATCCAAGACTCGCTCTCCGACGACGCTCTCGCGCCACTCAAAAGCTACAAATACCAGAGTGTGGATAAGTCTTTTATCTCTAGATATATCTTGAAGCACTATGTACGATATCCTTTACCATGCGTGATATTCGCTACATGAGTCCCGTCTAACAGAAGTGACCTTTACGCTTTAGTGGAATGCGTTCGTCGAACTCTTGCCGATGTGGATAGCTCCAAACATGGTAACCCTGCTGGGTTTTCTATTCATTGTCGGAAATGTGATGCTTATAGAGATATTCATGCCTGATCTTGTGGGCCCTGTAAGCAAACAGCCAACTGATCAGTTTCTCGCTCAGCACTAAGCCTTATCAACCATAGGGACCCTCTTGGCTATATTACAGTTTTGCTTTCGGCATGTGGATGTAAGATTAAGATTGGATATCATTGAACTGGTCTTGTCTAACATACCAAAGGTACTCTACGTTGGATAACGTTGACGGCAAGCAAGCTCGGAGGACGGGAACGTCTAGTGGGTTGGGAGAGCTGTTTGAGTGAGTAAGCAGTTTAGGAATAACATGGGTAGTCGCTAACATGCAATAGTCACGGAATCGACTCCTTGAATTGCACACTTGCTAGTCTACTAGAGACTGCAGCGTTGGGTTTTGGCTCTTCGAACCTAGGCGCCTGGACAGCTCTTGTCCCCTGCCTCGCAATGTATTTCTCCACCTGGGAGACCTATCATACACATACCCTCTACCTCGGTTATTTCAATGGTCCTACTGAGGGTCTTTTGATTGCGATTGGTTTGATGGTAGCATCAGGTTGGTATGGGCCTGAAATATGGTCTCGGCCGATAGTCGAGTTCTTGAATATTCCCCAAATCTTTGGAAACAACTCCGTGAAGGATCTTTGGATTCCCCTCCTTCTCTCATCGTTCTTTTTGGGGCATTTGCCTGGTTGCGTCTACAATGTCATATCTTCGAGGAGAAAACAGAATCTCCCCATATCTCCAATCTTCAAGGAGTGGGTGCCAATGATCATCTTCACTGGATGCAATATGGCTTGGCTCTTTTCTCCCTATTCAAGAATATTGGCTGACAACCGCCTGGTGCTGTACTGTTGGACGATCTCATTCGTTTTTGGACGAATGACCACAAAGATCATTCTTGCGCATCTACTGAGGCAGCCCTTCCCTCATTGGACCATCCTGCAAACCCCTCTGGTTGGCGGCGCCATTTTAGTGAACTTGCCCTGGATTGGCCTTCCCGGGATGAGTGCATGGGTGGAGCTTTTATACCTGCGAGTTTACCTCGTCTTTGCCTTTGTCATCTATATGTACTGGGCATTCTTGGTCATAAACCGGATTACAACTTTCCTGGGTATCAATTGTTTGACAATTCGGCGCGATAAGTCGACAGCCCGAGAACAGGCTTACCGTGACATTGGTGAGAGAAATTTCGAGGATGCCAGTACTGGTGGTGACACTAACGCGGGGCGCTACAAAAGTCATTGAATAGTTTCTTTTAACATGGCCTGATTACGTTAGCCGTGGCTAATCAGATATCTGTTTAAACCAAGTTCGATTTGATCAACATGCTCTCAGGCATGTTGATGCGACGGTCGAACATGACAGGAATTTTCCAACTCGGCCAATGGCGCACACATTATTCGAGACGTGATTTGAGGTGTTGTGGAGAGGTCCCGGTCTCACGACATCAAAGGACCAATGGCCAGGGTCCAGTACTTTAGTCTGGCTTCGCCTGGTTTGTCTTCTTAACTATATATACTTTCTGTAATTACGTTTCTAATGGCCTCTATGGATACGCCACTGGCGCTACTTATGAACTTACGACTTCTGTGGATGGCTCACGCAAGAGTGATTATGAAGACCGATAAAGGATGGAAAGCTTCGGATGGTATATAGTTAGATATTGTAATATTAATGTGCATAGACATGTGCGTTGTATAGTAGCATTCTTTCCATGACCATGAGTAAGATGTGTAGGCTTAAGAAGCTCAACTGAGAGCTTTCTCCGCCGCGGGCGGGTGTCGATCAAAAGCTGTTCCCAGGCAGTAGATGCTGTCTCCGGTGCAAAATTCTTAATTATGCACTGTGTCTTATATATTTTTAAAGTGAAGAGCAGTCAACAACTGGGTCCCGTAACTCAGTCGGTTAGAGTGCTGAGCTAATAACTCAGAAGTCGAGAGTTCGAGCCTCTCCGGGACCAACGTTTTTTTGTTTTGGTGTTTTTGTTCCCTGGCATGATATCAACATCGGTCTCAGGACTGATATAGCTCCACTTTCTATGCGATGTCAATTGCATTAGAAGCTTGTAACTCATTCGCATCTCCGATCGCATAGGGAAGTGTCTGATAAGGAGACTTAACTTAATACACAGGTAGTTATTCCTAGTATGACATCTAGCTAGCATTAGCATTACTAGTGCTACGACCGTCCTTCACCGTCATTATGTGAGGGTTACATCGTTGGTTACAGTGATCACCGCCCGGCCTTCCCCGGTGATCTGACCGGTAAACCCGGCAAACTGGGAGGTTCCCCGGTTTTGTAACCAAGTGACCGGCTCTTATTTGTTAGTATACTTCTGTTACTAGTGACCCAACTCCTAGAAGAGTGAAAGCGCGCCTGACACCTTTCATTATTCATAATCAGCCTCATCCTTATGTTACTGAAAACACATCTTTCTATACTGCCATTAAGTGCGCCTCCTGCTTGTTCTCTATTCATGATATTGCTCTTTGTATTGTTTTACATGTGTGGTCAGTAGTAGTATTTGCATCGAGGACCCGTATCTACTTGTGGAGAGACCATGTACAGGTCAACCGATACTTCTCCTCCTGATATTATGAAAGCCCCGGGCAGCAGGGAGTCTGCAGTCTCCCATGTTCAAGATGCAGACGAGCTGCGTTTGGCCCAAATGGGTATGCGTCCCTTCCCAATCACAGCGAAATCCAATGTGCGCATGCTTACTGTTTACCAAGGTCACAAACAGGAACTAAAACGTCATTTCTCTGTTTGGAGTTTGATTGGGCTGGCTGCTAATTGCACCATATCCTGGACCGGTAAGTTAGCGACCTGGATGTACAGCTGGTCAATCCTTACTGACACCGCAGGCTGATAGGGCTCGGACTTGGTTTGATCACTTCCATAAATGCTGGTGGACCCGGAGCTCGTATAGTCTACTCCTCAATAGAGTAGATCAGGGCTATATATCACTGACCAATCTAGTTATCTATGGATTCATCCTCGTTTTCATCCTCCAGTGTTTCTTGGGCACGTCGTTGGCTGAATTTGTTTCAGCTTACCCGGTCGAAGGTGGAATGTACCACTGGATTGCAGCCATTGCCCCAAAGCGATATAACAGCCTTTTGAGCTTCCTGACGGGTTGTTCTACGGTCTTTGGCTGTGAGACGATAACATTGTCCTTAATCCTAGCTAGAAGCTGGGCTAATAGCACCATAGGGATTTTCACGGCGGCATCAACGAATCTGGTGTACTCCTCGAACTTCATGGCCCTAATTGTGTTGTATCATGATGACATCAAGCTCCAGCCATGGATGACCTTCGTTGCATATCAGGTCTCCAATATTTTGACATCTGCAGTCGTTATGTTTGGAAACCGTTTCATCCCGGGAATCAATAAGTTTGCCTGTAAGCTGTGCTAAGGCAGCAGTGGTGAGGTGCATGCTAATGAGAAGAGACAGTGGTATACCTCCAGCTAGCATGGTTCGTAATTACGGTCACAGTAGCCGCGACAGCGCCAACCCACAACGATAGCAAGTTTGTGTTCCGGACCTGGATGAACAATACGGGCTGGGACAACAATGTGATCTGCTTCATTACGGGCCTGGTGAATCCACTGTTTGCCCTCGGCGGGTTGGATGGCATTACAGTACGTATTAATTCCTAATCCCTGGCGAATTGCTAACGTGGTTCCAGCATATCACAGAAGAGATGCCAAACGTAAGTGAGCATCTTTATAGCGGATAGCAGCAGAGGCCAGTATAGCTAATAATATACTTAGCCTGGGCGGAATGCACCTTTGGCCTTAGGTATGCCTAGGATATCCCCAGTTCTGCTCGTCAGAGGGATCTGACCAATATACCACAACAGCATGCACACTCATCATTGCCTTCATTACTGGGCTTTCTTATCTTCTTAGCCTCATGTTTTCGGTACAAGACTGGTCGAGTCTGGCAGACAGTCCAACGGGCCTTCCGCTTGCAGCGATTTTTGGCCAAGCAACACAAAGTCGGGGAGGCGCTTTTGCACTGACCTTCCTTCTATGGGTTGCTATTGGGCCTTGCATGATTGGTTCACAGCTCAGTATTGCACCCTTTCAGCTCGATCATGTATATCTCTCCTAACTATATGGCCTCGCAGGCACTGGAAGGATGCTTTGGGCCTTTGCTCGTGATGATGGCCTTCCATTCTCCAAAGTGTAAATATAACAATGGCTGCATGTTGCGGGTTAAAAGACTAACTATCTCAGATTGGCCCGAGTCAACCCTCGATTTGGGGTCCCCTTAAATGCACAACTGTGTGTGGCAGTGATTGTAAGCCTTCTAGGTTGTATCTATCTGGGATCCACCACTGCCTTCAACTCCATGCTTAGCTCTGCAACGTAAGCTATTATTGTCCTCTTTCTCGATCTTCCTCTGGCGCGTCGAGATAAAACATATGGACTAATATATACCGCAGAACTATTAACAATCTCGCATATCTCGTTCCCATTTTCACTAATGTCGTGCTGAATCGCAGCACGATGCATCATGGCCCTTTCAGCCTACCGCATGTTGTAGGCATGACCGTCAACATTGTCACGGTCAGTTGGCTGGTCTTTGCCATTGTCTTCTTCAGCTTTCCTTTTTATATGCCCGTGACCGGTACGTTGGCGTTTACCTTTCTCCTTCGACACAGCATCTCACTAAATGCGAGCTATGTTTGGTACGGGGAACATTAACACATCTATAGCCTCAAACATGAACTATACGTGCGTCTGCGTCGGCGGATTCATCATCATCGAGCTCATATGGTGGCTGGTCGCTGGCAAGCGGTACTCGCAGTCTATGCAAAAAGTGAGGGAGGAAAATAATAATGTGGCGGTTGGGGTAGATAGCAAGACCCTGTGATAAAGACAATATTTTGCCACTTTTTTTTGGATCTGTGTTTTTTCTTCAGCCATGGAGTTCACTGTGGATTACCTTTCTTATCTTCTTGTTTCCTTTTGTCTTTTGCTTTGCTCTTGATGAGCTTAGGGGACTGATGATAATGACGGTGGAATAGGGCTTACAAAGACTAACCACAGTATCTGTTGGGAGATACAATGAAACCGATGAGCTAGAAAAGGTGCTGCTTTGTGTGTATGCAATGCTAGATAGCCACGTCCGTATAGGTGATGAAGCATGACATCTAGCCATGCACAAATATAAGTATTATTCTTTCCCTGAGCTCCATTCACTCCGGTTAATATATAAATAGGGCATAACATCATGATTCTGTGAGTGCATATAAGTAGTACAGTTGACGTGCTATTAACACATACGTCCAAATAGAAAGTCTTTAACGACCGGCGAACTAGAAAATTCAGGATTAAGAAGAATACAGCTGGTGAGAGCGGCGTGTCAGTCTGCAATAATGAGACGTAGGTATGTAATGAATTGTACTTACTTCAAGAAGTATTCGAGCCCGGCCCGCCGGGATTCAAGGAATGCTGGGCGGAATTTGACTGTACACTCATGTTAGTGAAGCCGAAATTTGCCATGGCAAACGCGTAGGTGAGACATACAGAGGACGCTCTTCGGCGGTAGAGCTGGTAGGGCGTTCTTCGCGTGAGGGAATGAGGATACCAGCTTTTGCCTCAAGTCATCAAATTCAGAGTACCTAGATAAGACATTAGCGGCCAGCTCTGAGGTGGTTTGAATCCCCGGGCTCATACCTCATGCGAACGCTGATAGGACCACCCTACAATAGCCGTTAGACCCAGGATATCCTTACAAAATCCATGATATGCAGTGGACTAGAAGGCAATGCGCACCTCAAGGGTTTGGATGGTACAGCTCCACACCACATATGCGCCTATGCCGGATTTCCCCTGGACAATAACATGATCATCTACAGATACACTCCTGGCCCATAATCCGCGGCTCGTCTCTGAATCTGGATCCTCCGTATGGTCTTCTAGAGTGATTGCGGGCTGTTCGAACGAGATCTGCGAGGTACGGGATGCATTCCGATGGTGACTCCAGTATGGCGGAACGATGCCGGAGACCGGGCGATCCTTCGGAGCTCCATTGCAGGCGTGCGGGAAAACGGTGCCATTGCCGACGCTGACGCCGTTAGAGAGGGAGGCCGTCACAAGAGCATCAGTGTCTGAGACTTTAGAGGACGTGGTCGAGGGGTGGAGGGGAGGGGAGGGCAGCGACTGCGGGCGAGGCACCAGGCTCGTCTCCTCATTCGCTCGCTCCATCCATTTAGATGTCTAGCAGGACGAACAATAAATGGAAAATCACTGTAGCGGAACGTTCTAAATATAAGTCGGAATGCAACCTCACAACCAGTGAGAAGGCAAATCAAGCAAGGATGTCGCCTGATAACACCTGACGTCCACGGTTCTACTACGACTCGAGCTTGACTAACGAAGTTTGCTGACGCCGCAGGGGCCTGTGTGTTTCGGTCGGAGTTTTGTTGAGTGCGGGGAATAATAATTCACGAGAAAAGTGGTTCGTTCACAAGTTCAAGGACTGATAAGATTGTGAAGTTTTTCCGGTGCCTTTTTTTTTTTTTCTCTTTCTTTCGCCCTTGCGTAATGTTGGCTAATGTGTTCTCAAAAATGGGCCCATTGATGGAAGGGAAAAGACAGATCAAACTACTAGTAATTAGTATTCCGGGTGGAAATTCAACTCAAAAGGTCCCATTGAGTTATCGGCTCGGAAATCACGAGACTGGGCCGAGTCCCCACTTGTTGGCAAGCCAGTCAAAGTCAGGTGGTTATACTGCCAAAAGGGGTATTTAGCTTCAGACCCGACGTTCTGTCGTACGAACCACTTCGGTGTCACTCGGGAAGGTCCCTTAGACTTTTCGTTGGTGCTACATTCCTATGGTTTTCAAGCTGTATTTATGTGGGCCATTATTACCGACCAATATTTATGCAGCAGTCAGTCCATTTATTTATTATTCACTTACTTATTCACTTATTTAGGGGGGTAGGGGGGTAGGGGGGGGGGCCAATATTTAAAATTCTCTAGTAATTCGAGTCTCATGAGACGATCCATAGTTAATATATCTTCAACTCTCCGTTGCAACATCCCATCCCTTTCCCAGCCGTCCTCTACTACCCCGGCTATCCGGACACCATACACTAGTCCAAGTAACTAGACCCCGAGGGGTAGTGACAACACGGGCTACTGTATACTATCTCCCTCAAGCCACGCTAAAGCAAAAGCCAAGCATTGTCTGGCCCAATCACTTCGTTCGGACCTCGGGTAATCAACAACATTCACCTGAAACATTGCAACCCTCAATTCAGGGTAACTCTTCCTGACAGCCTGGTATTTGCGGTATCGCAAACGGCTCCGGCACTTTCCAGGCCGTTCTATCACCATGTGCGTGACTTTTTCCGGTATGGTGGGGAGGTCAAAGTTCAAGACACATCTGCAACGGATGCGAACTTCCAAAGATAGCCACCTATCAACGAGGTGGAGAACAATCAGGTATGCAACTAGGGTCTGTCAACATTACTGCCATTCTAGAAACATTACCTATGAAGGTCCTCCCTGAGTCCCTGCCCAGCTTCACCATTTGTTGTGAACAAAGTAGGCTAGTACGGTCGGGACCCTAGTTACCGTACCGCATACGGCGCTGTCGGGGAGCTGCCCCGGATCGACAATGATAGATGTTTTTTTCCATTCCAAAATGAAAGCCTGGAAAATAAAAAAAAAAAGGGTCGCAGAAAAGAGACAAACTCATAATTACTCCTTTTCGGATACTGGTAATTCTCTCAAAATCTGTTAAATTCCCCCCAGGTGCTCATTCACGTAATAATTATAACTAACTACCACCTACTCAATCAACCCTTGACGAGGGTCAACACCCTCGATCCAACATAGGATAACTGATGAGATAAATTACTAGGGGGCATACCAGGAGCTCTCCAGGTGGTCAGACAAAGCTCTGAAGACTGAAAGCCCGCGCCGCCACCCCAACCTCGTTTTGGATGGCGGGAAAGTTAAGTCCTCCTAGGACGTGGAGCACGGAGTAGTCGTACTGTCGTACATACTTATATGGGGCCATTGAAGCATTCACCTTTCTTTCCTTTCTTTTTTCCCCTCCCCTCTCCATCTTCTTCCTCCTCCACCTGTTCTTCATCTGACACTTCCTTGTCAATCACATACCCAATTGGAGCACCTCCCCCCTCCATTCCTGAGAGATTGCTATTCTGGTCGTCTTCTTCTTCTTCTTCTTCTTCTTCTTCTTCTTCTTTTTCTTCTACTACTAGGTAAGTCTTGCCGAAATGGATAATATTGTCCACTGTACAACCCCTCTAGAAGCTAATCAGGTTGGGGTTTACAGTCATTCGTTAAGTTTCATTATCTTACGAACACATCGCAATGGTACTCCTTGGTTCCTTGGCTATCGTTGCCTCTGTAGCGGGTCTCGCTGCAAGCCAGACCACTAGCACTATCGATCCGAATAGCGTTTCAACAGATACGAGAAGTGCGTTTCCAATAGACTGGTATGGGAAAGATTCGTTCTGACTTTGGGTCTTTATAGAGCAATGGTGCCAGTCACAAACCTCTATGTGTCCTCTCATCTGCCTGCAACTACCAGGGGCCTCGGGTAGCCCTAATGAGAACAAATGCGACTACGTGAGTACTGAGATAATGAATTGCCATAAAAAGAGATGCTCTAACGTGCTTCCTCCTGCTATGAAACAGAAATCCCTTGTATATTCGTGTATCTGCAGCAATAATCAGTCTCCCAACGCAACTGAATACTCCCAGACAATCCCCTACTTCGTCTGCACCGAGCAAAACAGCCAATGCGTCACCAATTGCAACGGTGAACAACAGTGCCAGTCTAACTGTCGCACTAAGAACCCTTGTGGCGCTCAGGACCCCAAGCGTGTTAACACTACCACTTCAGCAACTACCAAGACCGCTCAGGCGACCACTTCGTTACCTCCATTTACTGGTGTCCCGAATAAGAATGGGGTCGCTTCCGGGCCATCGGGAGATCTGAATCATATCTACGGCCTGGCCGTTGTGATGGCTGGATTCTTTGCCGGCTTTGCGACTCTGTTGTGAGAACGACTCTGACAAAATGCCGTTGCACGTTGGATGGACAGCCGAACCTTTCTGAAAGCGATGGGTCATCAGCCAAAGTAGCATTGCTAAAGTCTTTGGCATCACTAATGCATTTCATCTCCAGTCATAGCCTGCGTTGCCTCTACACGGCTGTTTAGCATGCATGAAGTTCTTCTTTTATTATTTTCATTATGAGCGTCGTGTGTATGTATGTCTTGATGATATATTTCCCTAATAACCATAATCGTGACCCATATTCCTTAAAACCTAGAGAAATCCTCAGAGAGTTTTGATTTATGTGATATTGTTGGTATCCTAGGGACTAAGCCATTTTATCTTTCTTTACCTAGGTGTCTAACCACCTTTCAACAAGCATAACGCGCACACGCATACACACGTGCCCTTGGTTTCTTAGTAAAAACTGTTCGCTCAGAACTCATGTTTAAGCAAGGATGGAAGATGAATCATCATCAAAATTCACTTTACATGAGCTAAAATAGGCTGTATTCACTTGGCTGGGATCAAGCACGGAACAACTGATTGATATGTGGCACTGGGAACGATGATAATGCGAACCAGCCTGAGACTGGGAGGGTCGAGATAGAGAGAACAGGGAACCATTATATCTTGAGTATGCTATACAAGCAGAGCGAACATTTAGCAATTTAATTACTGACTCTTTAGAAGATATAGGTCTAAGGACTGACATGTCCTATATCTAGAATCTGTTTATCGTCTCGTTATTCGCAGTGTTGCTACATACCTATCTACCTTTCGGACTACTAGTGCTTTGTTGCATACTTTTCTTCTTTTCAAATTTCTCTATCCCGAATTCACCCCAAAGGCCGCCGTCCCAGGAAGGAGCGGCAGATCCTATCCAACCTCACATCCTGAAGGTTTCCTATTCGGTCGTTGCTTATACTTTCCTCACTTCACCATATCACATGCTCCGTCTACTCTTTCTCTCCACACCAACACCTCTGAATTTCTCCTATACCGTGCCTTATTTTAATCTTCTCCCTTTCTCCTGTGATCGGCGACTTACTGCTGTCTCTCTGGTCACTGTCACCTTCACCAACTTTGTGAATACCTACCTTGTGTTCAAAAGCCGCCCTGCTGGACTTGCCATCATGGTGCGTAATATCGTGGTAATGACCGTGGGTGCTAAATGCATCATATAAAGGAAACCCGCCACATGCTTACAAAGTAAACACAGGAATGGCGGCGATGCCATATTTGCTGGAAACGCGGTCATATTTCAGTAGACTACCCAGTTCGCCAAGGCCTACTCCATCTGGTATGTTAAGGGCAGGGTACAGCACCTAATATGAGACAAGAGCCTCATGCCACATAGGCAAATATGGCCGCTCAGCTGAACGATCGTATACGACGACCTGTGCTGATCCGAGTGTATCAAGTGAATAGTCATCGCCGCCGCTATCGCCCTCGCCGAAGGCGTGGCAGAGACCGTGAAAGGAACCACACAGTATGTGCATGCTCAAGGCAGCTGCTTCAAGAAAATACCAATTGCTATTGACTTTTTGCTTGAAGGGATACCACGAACTGCCTCCCGCCCAGCACATATTAACTCAGAGGCTAACTACGAAGCTCATGGCCCTTACCATCGCAATTTCCGGGATTACCGCCCTGTTCCGCCACCTGCGGATGATAAGGAGGACCTTTGTTCTACTCCTCGCGTTGACGCAGCTCACTTACAGGTTGACATGACCTATGACAGGTCAACCTTAGTAAAAGCTGCAGACACGATCCTAATATGAGGTTCGGTTCCTCCATATCTACCCAGGGTCGAGAATTTCAGTTTGAAGTACCGTAAAGATATTGATACTGCCTGGCCAGACGATATTCGCTTGCCCCTGGCACCAAAATGGAGATAGAGTCAGGTAATCGGATCCAACCTTTTAATAACTCTACCTCCGAGTATGATAGGATGAGTGGGTGAGTAGCTTCCGGTTCTCTCGTCATCGGAACCAATGTACTAATAATCCAGAACTGTGGACGTCCAACTCGCATGCAGGCAAAGTGCTATATCTCATTTGGATTGGTTGGCTCTGACAGGTCGTGATTAGTGATGCCTTTGCTGCTTCGAATGAGAACGGGTAGGAAACCTAGGCCAGTGGCCATAACTGTTTTACTGATACCTACACTCAAAGCGCTCTTGAGAATATTCCAAATATTTCATCCAACGCCTCTGGTGATATCGTGATGGCTGGGGAATCACAAGCCGATGTGGACGAGTATTGCAGTGAGCTATTTATGATCGTTTGAACGTTATAATCAAGTCCAGCTCCGAGAGGATGTATCAACATCATTGTCAGGAGTTAGTGTCTTCGTACTGAAGACAACCAAGCGCTCGAATAAAGGAAAGTATGTATCTTTTTCTTTCTGACTAAGTTGGCGATTCACAAGTTAACGCAGCTAGTGATCATCTTAAGGACCCACTTGGGCGATATCGAAAAGCACACAACGTTTGCAGGGGTCAAGATCAACTTAACACAGGATTTTAAGGGAAGAAGGGAGAAAGAAATGAAATGAAATGAAAAAGAGAATAAAGAAGCGATCTGGAATCTGACCGTCTGCATCCTACTCCATTGATTTTTATATCTTCGTTGCAGAGATGAAGCAGGAAGCCCTGTATGTCACTATCATGAAGAAGACTCAGGGACAATGGAATTTTTGGGAGGAGAAATGTTCCTATGTAAAGTAGCTACTCCATTTGTCTTCAAACGATGTGTCGAACACGTCGCACAAATCATATCATTGATATCAATCCATGATATGGTTTCTTGGAAAGGCAATTAAGGCGGTCGTGAAGGCGGTGAGGCTGAAGGCGGAGATACGTTGTTGATATGATGATGACCATCTGATAGATCATTGTTCTATTTCTCCACACCCATCACTGCGATTTTGACTCTACTAGTGCTTTTGAAATAAATATATCCTCCCTGTCCGAAACTTTAGACGTCAATCTTCCCTTATCTCCTACGGTGACTTTCACTGCCGCTGCCTGGGTAATCATCAGTTACACCACTTTGACGTGCGGCATATCGCCCCAGTGGCTCCGTGCGTGACCTGACAGGGCTTCAACTGTTCTCGAGTCTCCTTATTTCGACACAGAGGATTTCTAAGAGTTAGGTAGTTGTTGGCCACTGCTCATTTGCCGCAAACGCGGGGTATATGCAAATCTCAGCGAGATGGAATCCATGCCACCCGATGCGTTCGACTCTCATCCGACAAGTCCATATGCGGGACAATTACATGGTGCAGGTAATCCCGACCTAGAGAGTGTAAACGGAGTTGCGGCTACTACGGTACCGTTAGTGAAGGTCGATGGTACAGTTTCCTAGTCTGTTTTTAGCAAACCGATCAATGTGCGTCTGCAGTGGAAGAGATGCTAATTTTCTAAGCAGATCCACCTAAGTTTGAATTGGAATCGTACATTGCAAATTATACTGGTATGATGCCCACTTTCTTTCATCGATGACTAACTGATTGGTATACTTCCCCCAGGCCGAACCAAGTTCAACCGCCTATTTCTCATAGGCACGTGCTCCACACATCTCTCCGTCGAGGCACTAAAAGCTGCGATTGTCGAAGCCAAATCCAGCAAGGATGTCTCCCGATATGAACGTGCAGCCCATGCACTGGCCGATGTTGCACCGTATGAGACCGAAGCTACACTGGACAAGGAGTGGGTGGATCGTACACGGAAGGTTGTTAAGGCGGAGACCGATCGACTAGAACATGAACTGAGGGGGTACAAGAATAATCTTATAAAAGAGAGCATAAGAGTAAGCTCCCTGGCAGTGCTCCTATAATACCTCAAAAGATATTCTGACCGAATATCACAGATGGGCAATGAAGACCTCGGACAGCACTATCATCAAATCGGTGACTTGGTATCGGCTTCAAAGGCTTACTCTCGCATGAGAGATTACTGCACGACCCCGAGCCATATTGCCTCGATGTTGTTTAAAATCATTAATGTAGCCATCGAGCGTGGGGACTGGCTGAGTGTCCAGTCTCATGTGCAGCGGCTACGCAACCTACAAGCGAAACAAGAAGACCAGGCTAAGAACCAGCCAAAGATGTCGGCTGCAATGGGGTTATCCCAGATGCACTCCGGCGCGTATCTAGACGCTGCCAATAGCTTCCTGAGCACCGACCCTACCTTAGGTGACTCGTACAACGAAGTGCTTACGTCCAACGATGTTGCTGTTTATGGTGGGCTTTGTGCGCTTGCATCGATGGATCGCAATGAACTTCAGCGGCGCGTATTAGACAATAGTTCGTTCCGCAACTTCCTCGAGCTCGAGCCCCATATCCGCCGGGCGATCTCTTTCTTTTGCAATTCGAAATTCCGGCCATGTCTGGATATCCTGGAGTCTTATCAAACCGATTACCTCTTAGACGTCCATTTGCAACGTCACGTTAGCACTCTCTACACCCGCATCCGAACCAAGTCCATCCAACAGTATCTGGTACCTTTTAGCCGTGTTACACTTGAGTCTATGTCTAAGATCTTCGCTCCCGGAGCTGCCAGCGAGCAGACTCAGCCTATCCACTCAAAATCCCCGTTCTTACAAGAATTGATCGGTCTCATCCAAGATGGAACTCTGGACTCTCGGATTGACCTTGAAAAGATGGTCCTGGTATCCAATCAGACAGACCTACGGACAGAGGTGCAGGAAGCTGTGTTTGAGAGTTTATCAAACTATATTGATGAGGCACATATAAGAATACTGCGGACTAATATTATCCGCGCAGGACTGGAGGTCCGCCCGTTAGGCGATGAGCAGCGCAAGCAGGGGCATGCGGGACTCGGGCCGAAGCATTCACGACCACCGACGGGGATGTTCCAATGAACTATGAAATAGGGAAGGGTACTACGGAGATAGCTAGCAATGAATTGAATTATGACTAGAGACACGGTAGAGAATCAATTAGTTTACGAATGATTGTGTTCCTTCATGATGGAAACGCCTTTCGTGCCATTGGTAAAATGAATTCTAGTTTACCGTTTTGTCTTCTTGTATCAATCTGGAGATAGGTGGGGTGAATGTATTGAGAAACAGATGCGAGTAAGGGAGGGGGACGGAACGAGAAAGAAACATCTTGTAAATAGTAATATAGGCAACTTCTGAAGAATACGCTCTACCTCACGCGCTTGACGAGACAGCCCGCAATGCCCGCCAGGAGCAAAGCACCATTGAAACCAGCCATGATGTAGAATGGAGCGCCCGAAGACAAAACATCGAAGAGAAGGCCGCCTAACTTAGTGAGGAGGAGGATACCTGCGCCGCCAAACAAGGAGTACACGCCGGCTATTGATCCCTTCAAATGGGATAACTGTTGATGTCTTTGGTATCTGGGCCTTGCGAGCAGTGGCTGTCGGTCTGCGCCGCTGTCCAATTCGCTGGTTGGAGAAACGTCATCCTCGGCGTACGTTTCGGCTTCGGTCTCGACTGCCTGTTTCGGGATATCCTGACTTAGGCTAATTCTCAGAATGCCGTTGCTCAATACAGCTAAGCTGCAGACAATCGCTCCAATTTGACTGATACCGATTAAGCTCATTATAGCGAATACACTCGCACTTCCGCCGTCTCCGCTGAACTTGGGTGTGGGGAGGAGTGGGAACGTCGTATATCCGATGACACCGGCAAAGCAAGCAAGAAGGAGAGGCAGATGGTGCCGGCGAGACTTATCAGACCAGTACCCGAACGCTGGCGCAGCGATCAAGGCTACGAGCTGGGAGACGCCTGTCAGGATCGATGCCAACTTGTACGCATCAGGGCAAGACTGCTTTATATCCCCAGGGCTTGTTCCAGGCCCTTCGTTGCGCCCGTCATTGCAGGCGCCTAAGACTCGATAATAGTGATTGACAAAGAGGGGGATAAACAGCGAGATTCCCACTGATGAGGCGCGGGCTACAAAGCCTCCGATGTACCCTATGAGGATGTCACTCTGGCGGCATCCTAGAACTATAGCCGCACCAAATTGGTCCAAATACGGGAGGCGTGATTTGCCGCCAACAGTACACGCCTGATCATCATCTTCATCCTGAGTGGACCAAAGTGAGCTCCATGTCTTTTTGTCTTCGCCAGGCAGATCCTGGAGGCCGAATAGACACCATATACTGACCAAGAGAGCCACTACAGCGACTACGTAGTAGCTGCACTGAATGGCCTCTGATGGCGATAAGCCGACTTTCTGGAATTTTGCGGGAAGTGGAAGGAAGATAACAAGAGATACAAGGGCGCCGCAACCAGCACACATTCCCACGAACCCCGCCAATCGAGAGGAAGGCGTATACGCATCGCCGTCTGATTGGGCGTGAGATGATGCTTCATGGTTGGAGCCATTTTGCGTGTTTACTGCTTCCGTAGACTCTTGCTCGTCTGATCTCCCCGTCACAGTTGGAAGAACTGCCGTCACCATGGTCGAGACCGCAGAGCCGCCAATGCTAAATAACAGCCGTCCCAGAAGAAGTTGGGGGTAAATATTTTTGGCCTGGACAAGTACAACCAATGCGATGGCTATTATGCCATAGCCAGCCACACATACCTATAGGGGGAAAATGAGGTTTCAAGTCATAACTATATCAAGAGTGAACGGAAGCGTACATGGCGGACACCTATGCGGTCCGAAAGCACCCCCCACAGAGGGCAAGCGACCAGTGCCAGTAATTCATCTGCAAACCCGAGAGTTCCGACGGCATCTCCTTCGCCATCATGCAGCCCAATTAATTCGGTGACCACAAATGAGATGGAGGAATTGATATAGACAAGGAAAGCAATTGAAAAAGGGCAGACGGCGAGCAAGTAGGTCAAGGTCTGCGTGCGGCTCGCCGTAAATAGAGCTCGCTGGGAAGCCATATTTTCCCGATCAATTCAGGTCATATTCTGATTCCGGGTTGGAGCGGTTAGCCTAACGTCTCGGAAATCATGGAACAAGTATACGTTTCAATTATATGATCGGGAGGGATGACGATCGGGGGAGAGGGAGAGGGACAACGTCAGCTGTGCCTGTGGAAAGAAGATATATCTAATATCACCTGACTACGTAGTTGAAGCAAGCTCCGATGGAACCGAGTCGGGCTCGCAACGTTTGCTTTTCTAAAACATGCTGCATAGCGTTCACTAAATAGTCTTTATCTGATTCCGATCTCGACATCCATCTCTACTAATGTCCTCCTCCTACGTACGGCTCATATCATGGCATTCCCCTGGCTGGTCGCCTCGTTATACTCGGTATACTCGGGAGTATGTATGATACGTGTACGGACTCAAGGTATGCATACATACCATGATCCAGAGGACGTATTTATTACATACCTCAAAGGAAAAAAGCACCGAACACCCGCTGACGTAAGGCCCTCGGCGGGCGGTGACTGATCCGGGCACGCCCCCCATTGCAGTGCTTATACAAAGTAACCTAGTATAGCATAGCTGTCCAGAACATCTCCAATTCCCGCCCACGCGATCGCTGGCCTGAATCTTGATTCCAGACCACTTTAATCCCCCCCCCCATTGTGTCGATCTTTTTTCATCGGTGGTCGATGTCCCTCTGAAAATCTGACAGACTTTTTACTTTCGGCTTTCTGTCAAGGACATCGGGCTTCTCGCCCGCCTCTGTTGCCATGAGACTAGCCGCATATACTGGGGTAAGTCGCTCCCAACTCGGTTCGCATTCAATGGAGCACTAACCTTGCCTCACTCCATAGGTCTCGGTGGCCCTAGCCACGGGTGTCTTTCTCAAGGCGCTCCATCAGAGGGCGAACTTCTACTCGGCTTGCGTTTACCTTTCGCAAAGCAGTGCCAATCTCATGGTAGGTCGCCGCATCAGGTGCTCTCGGATGATCTCTGTGTTCAAAACCGCTTGGGAGGATATTCGCTAACAGCTGCAGATCCTGACAAACGTATGTCTGTTGGCGGTCGGCTTCCTTCTTTTCTGGCTCCAGCGTCTCCTTTACGGCCCCCTGCGACCCATCGAAACCGAACAGTTGTATGAAAAGGCATGGTTCGCGGTTACGGAAACCTGTCTCGCCATGACCATATTCCGGGGAGAGCTAGGCGGCTGGTTTCTAGTTATGTTCATCTCTCTACTTGTCGGAAAGGTTTGGGGCTGGATTGGCGAAGGCCGTGTGGAATTCCTAGAACAACAACCCCCAGCCAACCCTCGCCTGTTCCATACTCGCTTGGCAATATCCCTGATACTTGCGGTCCTGTTCAATATTTTCATGTTAAAATACTGTGTCCAAACGGTTCTTGAGCAGGCACGCCCTGACATGATGGTCATGTTCGGCTTCGAGTTCGCCGTTCTCACCATCCTATCAAGCTCGACCGCCGCAAGATACTCCATTTCTCTGGTAGAAATCTATATTACCCATCAACAGCTGAAGGCCAGAGTGGAGGAGCGTCGTCAGGAGATTCGAGCTGAGAGGCAGGATGCCATTCGTCGGAGTGCGCAAGCAGGAGAGCTCTCTCCTCCCACTAATCTACCTGACGAGGACGATATCAATGAGATGGAACTTGATGTGCCAGGATGGGAAGAAAAGGGCCGCTGGATTTTCTATCTTGACCTGCTTACCGACTTTTTGAAGCTGACGGTGTATCTCACTTTCTTTGCCATCCTCTTCACTTTCTACGGGTTGCCGATTCATATCCTGCGCGACGTAGTGGTGACAATTCGCTCCTTCGGTCGACGAATCATGGATTTCCTTCGGTACCGCAATGCTACCCGTGACATGAATGAGCGGTATCCAGATGCGACTGCAGAGGAAGTTGCACGGGAGGAAGTCTGCATTATTTGTCGGGAGGAGATGGCACAGTGGCAGCAACCTGCGGATGGAGCTGGGCCAACCCGAGGACGGCTTTCTGAGAGACTCCGCCCAAAGAAGCTCCCCTGTGGTCACATCTTGCATTTCGCTTGTCTTCGCAGCTGGCTGGAAAGGCAGCAAAATTGCCCAACCTGTCGACGCCCAGTCGTTGCGCCGCCTCGTTCTCGTGGCCATCCAGGCGCGATAGTAAACGACGGACAAGACAATGGGGGTGCTGGAGGTCTGCAAGGTGTCCCCGCTGGGAATCAGCCTCCCGGGAGGAATGCGGCCGTTGATGGCCTACCAAGGGCCCGTGTATACCAATTTGGGCCCTTCCGGATCGGGTTCGGTGCAGGCCGAGGAGACATGTTCCACAATCTTCATCAGCAAATTCACCAAGGTAATGCTCCATTACAACCAGCAAATAATGGCAATCCTGGCGCGAGACAAATTGGATTTGGTTTTGGCTTCGGGCGCCCCCCCCCACCAACCGCCCACCCTTCGCCAGCCCCAACGGCCGTCGTCGATGTGCAAGGCCATCTTTCCCAGCTGGAACAGCAGATTATGCAGGAGATCAACCATCTCCGGGTTACCGCGGATCAGCTCCATCTAGTTCGTTTGTTACAGACCGAGCTCCAACGGCTTCGAAGCCTCCAGAATCCTCAAGCAACCCCTCTGGATTTGCCAAACCATTTATCGCCAAACCCTACCATTCCAGCAGCGTCCACAATAACAACCACTCGCCGACAATTCGTTTCAGACCCAAACGCACCAGTCATGACGGCTGGTGATGCACGACTACCCGAGGGACTCAGCCTTCCTCCGGGTTGGTCCCTTCTCCCCCTCCACTCGGCGGAACAGGGGTCGAGCAGTGTGGAAAACGTGACGCCCACTCCAACGGTTCCTGTGACAGCTCCACCCGCACAGACCCCTGGTGGAAGTTCTGAGCCCCAGGCACCCACATTGGTGGAGAACGGCGTGAATGTAAGCCAGGATGAACACGGTCCTAGCCAGATCGATTCGGGTTCTCGTGCCCTGCCAGGCTGGGGTTCAACAATAACTCCAACCACTGCGACGGACGATGCCAAACCAGCGTCCGGGCAATGGACAGAGGTGACAACCGAGGGACGACCTGAGAAGTCCAGCTCTCTGCATGGTAGGGTTGTCCACCATAGCGAGGACGGTGCAGCAGAGGATGGCTCATCGTCATCACCGTCCAAGGGTAAAGCGCGGGTGGCAACAGTTGAGGACATCGCGGATGATGAGACATGACATGGGATTCCCCTCTAGAGCTTTTTGTTTTCTTCTTCTTCTTCTTCTTCTTCTTCTTCTTCTTTATATCCTCTACCAGTACTTCACTCTCCACTGTCCATTTGCCAGATACATTTGTCATATCAGATTTGGGAAACAAGCGTTCAACGGCGTTCTTAGCGAGGCAGAAAGATCATACCCGGGTTGCCTGTGTATTCAAATTTCTATGCGATGGGACTCATGCCTGATGTTTCCCCTTTTTGTAATGTTGGAATCCATTTAGCATCGCCATCTGCTCGAGATTGTGGATGATCTCTGTTTCCATGGTGTCGGGTGGAGGAATCTCTTTACATGCGTATATGTACATAGTAGCAGTAGTCGTTGTAGTAGCCAATTGACCTCGCCCGATCCTCCTTCTATTCCGGACTGTTCTCTGTGAGATACCATATAGATAGAGATAGATACAATCTACCAATATTATCAAGGGAACTTGAAACCGGTGAAAAATTGTATAGATACTATGCACTAATCTATATTTATTATGTTGGGTGTGAGACAAGGTCATGGAACTCAGTACTAAGCTGACTAAACTGGATTAAGAATAGAAATACTTAGTCTGTACTTCTCCGACTCCATGCGGGCACTAGTCACATTCCGATTTCTCCATATTCTGCAACGTGTTAATTATTCTATTCTCGTATCTGTCAAGAGCACTTTCTGTATAGTGTGTATAGTGGGGCTCTCAGATATTAAAAAAAAAAAAAAAAAAAAAAAATTTGAAAAGTGAAAAAAGAGAAAAAGCAAACACCAAACCATTGGGCTGGATTAAAGTTAAGGGAATCCAGTTACGTGTGTCCTCTCCAAGGAGTAACGTTATCATTGGCTATGACTTCACGATTGAATCCTGCACTGTAACCACAGTCGCGGATCGGCTTCATCACCGCTGACGACAACACCTCCGCCTTCCGTACGCTTACCCCATCCGCTACCTACACCTACGCCTTAATATTTGAACTTCCGACTACTGCTACCCTCGACCGGATGAATATCTTTATCGGAGCGGAGCTCCCTTCCTTTGTTTCACTTTAGTTTCCTCTTGTTGCGTGGCTGTGCCTTAGCTTCTTTTCTTCTTGGCCCCCTGACGCCGCGGACGGGAGACATACAAACAAGAAAGAAATACTACTTACTCACTGACAGATCAATTACCATTCTATGAAGCGCCACATCCATAGGTGATTGTGAGTTCCCTCGATTTGGATTTTCCCAACGGCGCCTGCAATCGCTTTCCCTGGTCTTTCTCGCGCGCGGATGAATCCGGTCCTATTAGACACTGATTCTAACAGCATTTTCCCATGCGTGGTTGTAGGAAATTTAAATTCCTACTTAATATAGCTACTTACTGAGTATTCACGACCGCATCTCATGATTTTCACACGGCGCGCCATTCCTCTTCTCGGCCTCGCCTTCTTCATCGTCTTCCTATACACGATCAACAGTCTTTCTAGGCAATGGCGGAAGATGCCACAAGTTGTTGGGTTGGGTGACCTAATGGCGACCCCATACCCAACGGCGTCTAGCTATGGAAACGGTTCTGGGGTAGCTGATAAGCCTTCGAGAGAGCCTTATGCGCCTCGGCCGCATTATGTACCGGGTGTTCCTAAGCCTCCTGGGTCAACATATACCAAAACCTTGGTGGTGCCCCAAGCGGGCCTGGAAGACACAGAATGGATCCAATTTGAAATTCCGGAGTGGCAGCCTGCTGTCTATGTGGTTGATGATCCCTCGGCGCCTCTACATCCTCCCAAGAACAAGGGCCACGAGGTTATTGTGTATCTGAGCTATATTATTGACCACTACGACAAATTACCGGACATTATTGCCTTCATGCACTCGCATCAATTCGCTTGGCATAATGATGAGATCTTCAACGGCAATGCTGCCGAGATGTTGCAGCGGCTGAACCCCGCGCGGGTAGTCCGCGAAGGGTTCATGAACTTGCGTTGTACATGGGCGCCTGGTTGCCCCGATTGGCTACATCCAGGTACAGTGGAGGAGAATGAGCAAAAGCAAGAAGAAACAATGTTGGCCAGATCATGGGGCGAAATCTTCCCAGATGACCCAATTCCCGATGTCCTCGCACAACCCTGCTGTGCCCAATTTGTCGTCTCGCGCGAGCGTATTCTCGCCATCCCGAAAGCTCGCTTCGTTTACTATCGTGACTGGATTCTTCGGACGGAATTGAGCGACTATATCTCTGGACGAATCTGGGAGTATCTGTGGCATGTTGTATTTACCGGTCAAAATGTCGTCTGTCCCAAGGAGCATATCTGTTATTGTGACGGCTACGGAATTTGCTTTGGCGGTGAAGACGAATATGACGAATTCCGAAGATTACACTCGGATAAGGGAAAGTTGGAGGAGGACCTCAATGCCTGGCGGGGAGAAGCAGAGGCTATCGAAATCGAGCGAATCGTAGGAACCCTAGGCGAACAAAGCCACATCACAGTGCCCGATCCGGGCAGAGACACCGAGCTGGAACAGCTAATTCTCGAAAAGGAACGGACGATCGAGGAGATGCTACGCAATGCCACAAAGCGCGGAGAGGACCCGAAAGCGAGAGCGCTAGAGGCTGGCAGACCATGGAAGGAAGGAGATGGGTTCTAAACGTCTCACGACTGTACCGAATACTTTATAACTTACGCCTTTGCTTGCCGGTTAATGGTCTCACACAGGGTTATGTGGACCTTAGACATCACAGTCCCTCGGTCCCAGTACTTTCTTCCCCCCCCCTCTCTTTCAAGTTCCTCACTTTCTCCATATATGATTCACGCTCACACCCACGCCCGCAACCATAGAGTTACCTTCTTGTCTATACTTTCACCTCAGCATTATGGTCTTGGAGACTCTTTTGTCTTTGATTCTCTAAATACTGACTAGTCCTACCCCTTTTTCGAAACATTTGGTGTTGGATATTTGAATTGTTTGGGGCTAAAGTGATGTATATTGTTGATATGTGTTCCCAAAATGTGTTATAGTACCTATTCCCATTGCAGTTTGGCTGGTTCCAAATAGATATTGATATGAGCAGAGAGAATCGCCTTCTCTCTCTCGCTTTCTCCTACTTTATTATTCCTGTCTCCTTTTTAATGAGCATTCCCCGGCAATCTAATAAATTGGCACATTCCATTCATGACGTAGCGAGTAACCGGAGTAACCTGTGTTGTGTAGTCACGTGAGACATCGGCGGTTGACGACTTTACAGAGTTTGCATTGTCTGCCCATCCTTCAAACCACGCAAACAACGTCATCTAGGCCGAAGGAAGCGATCTGATTGATTAACTTATCGCGAATCGCGCGAACCCATTCGGATAGACGTGCAGGAACGCTCTGCTTTCCGTATCTTGGTCAGTCTTCTTGGAAGACGAGATCTTGCCTTGCGCCCGCTTCACGGAAGCTTCGGGGGGCTCATTGGCGAGTCTTGATTTTCTTGTGAACTAGTAAGGGGACTTGCGCGCGCAGTTCTTCGCTGAACGTATTCATGTCAGCCGGTCTATCCCACTTACTTCTAGGTAGCGATTGCCTCTAGGAACTGAAAAGGGCGGTTGAACATTACAGGCGACAAGCCTTTAGTTCTTCTGCAGCCCCGTCTGAGCGCCAAAAACGAAATCCTTGGCCCTCGCCCACCGCCATCCTTTGCGCGTCGCGTGGTTTTAGTGACCTAGATTAATACCGGTTCTCGCGATCCCCGGGCTTGATCTTCCTCTCCATACCTTTTTTCTGATACATAGGCGAGACGCTACTGACCGTGGCTGTTGCGCCCAAACTACTGTCATGACGTCTTCTAACTCCCATCACCAACATCCTTCGACTTCATCCACTGAGTTTTCCAATCATCAAACCGCTTCTTCCTCCAACATCGACCCGAACGGTAACATCTCCACGAGTGGATATGCGCCAAATGAAAGCCAGCTTGCTGGGTTGGTAGAGGCTGCTACTGCAGCGGCTGGTCAGGACGTATCGGAATGGGCCGCCGCCGCCGCAGTCGCCGCCGCCGCCGGTGCTGCCGGACACCAGCATCACCTGGACGGTTACCCCCCAGATATTCACATGGAAGATGATAGTTTTGCAGATGCAGGGTTTGGAACAGGCCTGGGCGCTGGAAGACAGTTACGAGAAACAGGTCCCCCCCCCAACCAACATAGTCAGCCTTCTGGACTGTCAAGAACTGTGTCGAAGAAGAGGAAGAGAGATGGCCCTCTTGACCCAGCATTAACAGCACCTGGACCTGGTGGTCACCAGCAGCAGCCCCATCAGCATAATTCACACCACTATGGTGACAGTCTAGATATCCGGTCTGCGCCTCCCCAGTCTTTGTCGGAAGCGCGTGCCGTTGGGTTACATTCTGCAGCTGCTTTGTTCCGCCAACCCTCAAGCAACAAGAAATACACACGCCCACCAATGTCGAAGCTTTTTGCTTCACTAGAACTATCACCGGAGAACTTCATACTCTTGCAGGCCGCTGCTAAGACATATATGTTAGATGACAAGCACCCAGAACGACGTGAATGTGTCGGTCAGCGGGGTAAGGGAGACACAGAAATGGTCAAACTGAGGCTTTGGAATTGTGTGCGCCACTTTCTCGAAATCGAGGGACATGGCGAACGTTTTTTCGGTGAAAGTGTCGTCAACGAGGGCATGGGCCCCAGAACT
This sequence comes from Aspergillus bertholletiae, assembly GCA_009193595.1. Taxonomy (NCBI): domain Eukaryota; kingdom Fungi; phylum Ascomycota; class Eurotiomycetes; order Eurotiales; family Aspergillaceae; genus Aspergillus; species Aspergillus bertholletiae. The sequence goes on from ML736164.1 coordinate 272,324, forward strand.
TATGTATGGCCCCGCGACCAGCAAAAGATCATTGCACTCGTCATTCCATTGTTACGGCGTATGGTCACCAATGAACGACAGCGGCAATATGCAGTTGAGACGAGGAAGGGAGGTGGGTCAGAGGAGCGACGACGAAGGAAAACAGAAGAAAGTCTCCAGAATATGAATAGTGCTAGCCCCCCGAAGTTCCCCGTTGAGGAGCAACTCCAGATGCATGCGCAACATCATCCTCTCGAAGGGTATGCACCAACACACCCCGAGTTGGGGGGGACTTCGCAAGATATGGTGTTGGGCCTGATAGATCTCCTTCCCGACGGTTATCCAGCTGACTGGAATGTCATCTCCAAAACATACGAAGGCTACAATCAAAACTACGAGCTCGACAACTTGTGGTATCTCTCGGGCCTACAACAACCAGATTGGCGTGGGTTAGTGGCTGCTGTTGACAGCCATTACCAGGTCTTTCACAATGGTGGCTTTGACTGCCCCGCACCATGCGAGGATGAGAATATCAACCATATTCTACATGCAAACTCCGTGTCAGGTCTACGGTGGAGGGTTGGTGGGAATCGTAATCAGGTTGCCAGGAATGAGTTGTATGTGATCCTACTCCCACGACTATTTTCTTGGTTTGTGATATGTGACTAACTCCCTTATAGTGCAAGCAGTATCACCCGCGATGTTTCTCGAATTATCCGTGATAATATTGCCACGAAACATGGCGTTCAAACGCCCAGTGACGACCACGCGCCCTTGCATCCATCAAATTTCCCGCCCCTCCCGACGGGCCTAACTATGCCAAACCCATCGACAACCTCCCAGGCGCCTATATCTTTGCGAATCAATATCATGCAGAACGGGAAACGTGTTCTTCCACGGGTAGATCTCCCTGCAGGACACTGTCCCAATCTTGATACTCTGAAACAGCTACTCTGCCGTCGATTCGCGGGTCAGCTGCCAGGCTTGCCCTCTGACCCTTCGCTGGACCCTGCAGCGTGGATGTCTTCAGTTGTCTGGAGATTCAGAGTCTGGTTGCCTGATGGCTTGGCTCCTGTTCAAAGTGACAGCGATTGGACGGCCGTTCTCCTCTCTGCGGGGGACGTAGACTGGATGGACGGTGATCTACGAGTTCTTGTAGAGTTGGAGAACACCTCTTAGAAGTGCCCTCCCCCCTCCCCCCTCCCCCCAGCGCATCCTCCTCGCTTTCTCCCTTCCTTCCTGGGATCTAATAACGGACTTCCAGTTGCCTTCTCGCATAACGTGGCCTGCTTTTCCCGGGGGATACGTGCATTAATAATCTTCTTCTCCACCTACCTCCTTTCACCTTCTCTCTACTTTCTCCTCACTCCGCTTTGCATATACATTTTTATACCTAACCTTTCTCCTTGTTTTCAGTGAACTTTGACTTTCGGTTCATACCCTTTTGATGCCCTTTACGGACATGACTTATCAGGATGAGACATGATGTAAGTGTACTCCGGCATTAGTTCCATTTAGGAGGTAGAATAGTGCTTCTTATTTTAATATGAATCTGAGCGGGATTTTTGTGTCTAACGTTGATCCGATGTAACTCAGTAGATAATCTAAAAGGCGGCTCTACCAGAGTAGCGGAGGCAAATAATTGATTAACTGTGTAAAATAAAATACACATAAAATCATAGTGATACTATTGCTCGCCGAACGCTTTGAATTCACCAAGTTCCATCTACTAGTATCTCGGACTCACTCAACTTAGCGGCTCTGCCATCATCATTGTGTGGGAGTTTTCATTTTACTACTAGTAGCAACTTTTTTCTTTTACGTTCCTCCTCCCGAATCCTTTCTTGAACATTGATGTTATCGGGGATGCGAATTTTTGCCCTAACTGTAACCGGGGAAACCTCTATTCTGGACTCCATACTACTTGTACAATTGGAAAGATTTGATACAATGATACTATGCTGTTCATATTTGGAAAATTTGATCACGTCGATACCTGCTGCCTAGCTATATGTTACAAAGAGAGAGAGAGATATGGGCGTGTTGTGAGATGTGATGCTAGCTAGCGCCGCTCATGACAGGCAGCTGCTGACCCAGACAACGGGCCCCAAGCATTTAGCATACCCGTAGAGTGGTTACTATTTATAGAAGAAGCAGTTTCTGTTAAGCCTGCTACCAACGCTAAGCGGGTTACCTGTTCTTTCCGTGCTGCGTGTGATGCGTGTGATGCATTCAATAAGCTGCTCTAAACCTAGAATGCAGCTTATGTTGCTCCGTTGCCCCGCGGCCATGGCGATATGTCACCTCAAAGAGCACATGACACATGTTAGAGGGAGCGTTAGGGTTATCGCCTGAAAATCATCTTGAGCTCATGAGCGAGCTAAATGATGGGTAGCGACATTGGAAAGCCCCACCGATCCACTGCATGAATACAAGCCTTGTGAATGTTGGTGAGAGCTTCTTTTAGCTATTGGCTGGTGTTGTCGCGCTTTCTTCCCCATCGACCACTACCAGCCGAGCTTTCTTAGCTCTGCGCTTCATCTCCCGCTTTGATAGCGGCTTTTCGGTCTCCTCAACCGATGCTTTCCTCTTCAGACTGTCGCTATTGCTCTCGGATTGAGGGGTGTCCCTCAGTTTGGATGCAGCACCTTTTTGTTTAGACGCAGGTTTGTCGGCTTTTAGTGTCGGTTTTTCTCCACCGTCGATGACATCGATAATTCCACGCCAGCTGGTGCGCTTCAACTTCGCCAATGCAACCGTTTTCCTCGCCTCCTCACAGATAGCCTCCTTGCCGCGCTCTTGTGACAGGCCCCAGACGCATGCCAGATTAATTACATCCCACGGAGCCCGGATACCCAGAGCCTTCTTGGCCTCACTTGAGATAATAATTCCTCTTCCGCGTGTTGCGCGGATCAGTGACATAGAATTACCGATGAGATTGCGCCGGGCGTCGGCGCCACTTCCTGTGATTCCCGGCCCGTAGCAAATTTCAAAGCGAATCCCTCGTGCAATAGCGGCGGAGAGCATCTTGAACTTGAAGTGGTATGGCTGTCGCACGGAGAGATCCAAGGAAATCACGTCGCATTCCAGGTTGGTGCACGCATTCAACAGGGCCTTTTCAGTGGCTGGGCGAATTGCGACTAAATCATACGCTTGGGCGAGGGTGGTAAGCCGCTGGTTCTGCGTGGGGTCGGAGAGTGGTAGGTTCACGCGGGTGAGTACCGTCAGGCCCTTGGGAACATTGGTAGGACTAGGTGGTGAGGTGGGATTTGGAGGAAGTTTCCCGTTGAGGGTTTGCGACAGGGCGATCGTTGTGTAACCGACTGAGGGTCAGGTCAGCTTTTCGTCCTCCTCCAAGGTGGTCATCTTCAAACACTGGTCGTGTGGCCGCGGAAAATGACATACGTTCTGCAAGAAAGCTTAAAGTTGGAGAGATCTCAGGATCGTCTGGGCCGCACGGCACGTTGAGATCGTAGAACATTGTGTTGGTTTAGCTTTAAAAGCTCAAGCCAAGCCAGATGGGCTGAATCGTCGTCCAGACGGTGGTCTTTGGGCTCTCTCGTCTGGTCCAAGAGAAGTATATCTTGGGAACTGTCCGAGAAAGGAAACCCAGAAAATCCCCCCGCGTCAATAGCTTCTCCGAATTCCGATCTAGCCTGATCGATAGCTGCGCCACGTGACCGGTGAAAGGCGGAGCAAAACGCTCTTAGCCATTCTGATCATCCACATCTAATATATACTCTCCCTCTGGTTCATCGTTGCTCGGGGCGATAGCACGGCTGCGCTGTTTGGACGGGTTCCTTAGCTCCTAGTCTTGCAGCTGTTGTTGTCTGTCCTTCAATTCGGATATTTGGTCGCGACTATTTCTTCATCACTGCGCCCCCTCTACCCCGCCGCATTTTATCTTCGACAACTGATTGTGGGCGGTCTCGAAACCTGCTTTTCAGCCGTCATCACCATGGCGCGCGTTTATGCCGATGTTAACGAGCATATGCCTCGATCTTACTGGGATTATGACAGTGTAAACATCTCTTGGGGTGTCTTGGAGAACTATGAGGTGGTTCGCAAGATAGGTAAGGCGCAACGACGGAATCCCCCCGCTGTCACTGAACCACACCGATATGACTGTCGTGGGGTTAAGCGGTCAGTGCGCTGTGTTGATGATGATTCGTGTTAACAACCGCTACTATAGGCCGTGGAAAGTACTCAGAAGTCTTTGAGGGTATCAATGTCGTTAACTACCAAAAGTGTGTCATCAAGGTCCTCAAACCGGTCAAGAAGAAGAAGATTAAGCGTGAGATCAAGATTCTTCAGAATTTGGCAGGTGGTCCCAACGTGATAGCTTTGTTGGATGTGGTCCGCGACAGCCAGAGCAAGACTCCGAGTCTGGTTTTCGAGAATGTAAACAATACAGACTTCCGCACGCTCTATCCGCGATTCTCCGACTACGATGTCCGCTATTATGTCTATGAGCTCCTCAAGGCGTTGGACTTCTGCCATAGTAAAGGTATCATGCATCGTGATGTGAAGCCTCACAACGTCATGATCGACCATGAGAAGCGCAAGGTGGGTTTTGATGACTGGATTGACGTAAATACATATACTGACCTATCTCCAGCTGCGGCTGATCGATTGGGGTCTTGCCGAATTCTATCACAAGGGCACTGAGTACAACGTCCGTGTCGCCTCGAGATACTTCAAGGGCCCTGAGTTGCTCGTTGACTTCCAGGAATACGACTATTCTCTGGACATGTGGTCACTTGGTGCCATGTTTGCGTCTATGATCTTCCGCAAGGAGCCTTTCTTCCACGGAAACAGCAACTCCGACCAACTGGTGAAGATCGCCAAGGTCCTTGGTACTGAGGAGCTCTTCGAGTACCTGGATAAATATGAGATTGAGCTGGACCCTCAATACGATGAAATTCTTTCACGTTTCCCCCGCAAGGCCTGGCATTCTTTCGTCAACGCCGAGAATCAGCGTTTCGTCTCTGACGAGGCCATCGATTTCCTAGACAAACTTCTCAGATACGACCATGCGGTATGGCCCACCAATTCTCTCAATTCCGTCCGTAGCATACACATTAACTGTCGTCTAGGAACGTCTTACTGCACAGGAAGCTATGGCTCACCCTTATTTTGACCCTGTTCGGCCAGAAGGGCAAACTCAGAACAATAGGGGATTGTAAACATAAATCGCCAGCGCGCACCAGAGTCTTATAGCTATTATACACCGAAACGGCGGGTTTACTGGCTTAGTGCCCTCCGTAATCATTGAAAATCTGCTGCTGCTGATAAACATCGATTTGGTTTACATTTTGAGTGCCTTGGGTTGAGACACGGAGATGAGTTATTACAAGAACGAACAACAAACGGCGACGTAGCAAATGATTGGTGCATCGCGCTGGTCAAGAAGTATTGAAAGCGCCATGGATGTGATGAGTTATGCCAGATGGACGGAGACGACGATGACGACGATGAACAGATGACATACACTTAATACGATGGGCCCCCGAGCCCATCTCAGCTCATTACCCTTGGCGCACCAAGCAAGGGGATTTATCCAATGGTGTTTAGAGTGGGATCAACGGACTTTGCTGCTTGTGTCTTTGTGTGAACACGGCAGTTTCAGTCTTGTGCAGTTTTTTTTACCTCCCCCCTTTTCCCTCGTAACTATTGGACTGGTGTCGATGGGATTTCATTCTTCGCTTCACATTTTTTTGCATTTCGACCTTTGCCACTTCCACCCTTTGATCAAATTTCCCTGTCTACAACTCCATCCTTGTTACGTCATTGAACGGCGTGAGGGTCTACATAGTTTGGTGCTTTATGAATCTGGGCTTTCATATTTTCAGGAGACCATCGAATGCATTGTGGAATAGTTCCATCCTACTTGATATTTTGAGTGCAGAGGTTATATAGATGACGCGGGTCTGGGAAGAACCCGGGAGGTTGGTCGTTGGAGAAGCAATAAACCATCCTCGTCTCAATCGTATTATATTTTAGAGTCGATTGATCGTTTGCGACTAGCCGTAGGGATATCAGAATCTGATCTCTTGCGCTGTATGCGTACTATCACGTGACGTGACTCATGGGCGACGGCCGATAATTCTTATAAGAAATGACTCGACATGTGTGAGCGAGAAGAAGAGAGAAAGAGAGTCAGAACAAATCGAAAGGAAGAAGGAGAAAGTGGTCCATATCCGGCAGGATCTCTTTGAGACTGAACTGCCCGAACCTCAGGCTTGAGACTACTCTATAACCTCCACTGGAACCAATCGTTCTCCACCTGGTGTATTTTTCTGGGCCCCGCAATCTTCTTCCAACCTCTGATTCGTTCCGTTCTTTGCTCTGCGCTCCAGGAAATTTAATTGCCCGCATTCGCACAACGAGCGACCCCTCCCCCTCCTTCCTCTCTATCGCCGTTGGAGTCACCGGTGGTCAAGATACTTATCCGACAATTCGTGGCGCGATCGGCGCCTTGGAGACTTCCTCCTCCTCTCTATCGACCATTTTCCAGGATGGCCCAGCCTTCTGCCCCTCAAAATCCCAGTACGTGCATTGCATGACTCATTGTGTCGAGCTATGAAAGAGAAGCTAACGGGTTCGTGTGTTATGACAGCTGGTGAGCCTGCGGCTCCCGTGGTTGACACCCCCCCTCAGGCCGACGCGGCTGCTCCTCCCAAGGTGAAGTCTGAGAAAGAATGTATGTTCCTTATCATCCACGAACCTACCCGTATAAGCGCGTCGACAGGGCTTGGAAACGTCTGACACCGGTTCTGAATGTATAGTGGAGCGCGAGCGACGCAAGGCCGAGAAGGCGAAGAAGTTCGCCGAGAAACAGGCCAAGGCCGCTGCTAAGCCCGCCGCTGCCCCTAAGGCCGAGAAGAAAGAGAAGAAGGTCGAGAAAGACAAGGCTACCGATGCATACGATCCCAAGGTCATCGAAGCCGGCCGTTATGAATGGTGGGAGGAGCGTGGTCTTTTCAAGCCCGAATTCGGCCCTGACGGCAAGGTCAAGCCCGAGGGCAACTTCGTTATTCCTATCCCTCCTCCTAATGTTACCGGATCTCTTCACATGGGTCACGCCCTCACCAATGCCCTCCAAGATACCATGATTCGTTGGCAGCGCATGAAGGGCAAGACCACCTTGTGGTTACCCGGTATGGACCACGCCGGTATCTCTACCCAGAGCGTCGTGGAGAAGATGCTTTGGAAGAAGGAGAAGAAGACCCGTCACGATTTGGGTCGTCCGGCTTTTACAGAGCGTGTGTGGGAATGGAAGCACGAGTACCACGCCAACATCAAGAATGGTTTGCGCAGAGTTGGTGGTTCTTTCGATTGGTCTCGCGAGGCCTTCACTATGGATCCTAACCTATCCGCTGCCGTCACCGAGACTTTTGTTCGCCTGCATGAGGAGGGCATCATCTACCGTGCCAACCGCCTGGTCAACTGGTGTGTGGCTCTGAACACCTCACTCTCCAACCTGGAGGTCGAGAACAAGGAGGTTGAAGGACGTACCCTGCTTGATGTTCCCGGCTACGAAAAGAAGGTCGAATTCGGTGTTCTAACTCACTTCTGCTACGAGATGGATGGCTCCACCGAAAGGATTGAGATTGCCACTACTCGTCCTGAGACTATGATTGGTGATACTGGTATTGCCGTTCACCCAGATGACAAGCGCTACCAACACCTGATTGGCAAGTTTGCCAAACACCCCTTCGTGGACCGCTTGCTTCCAATCGTGGCCGACACCGATGTTGATCCTGAGTTCGGTACTGGTGCCGTGAAGATCACACCGGCTCACGATTTCAATGATTTCAACCGTGGAAAAGCTCACAACCTCGAGTTCATCTCCGTGCTGAACGACAACGGTACGTTTAACAAGAACGGTGGTATCTTTGCTGGTATGAAGCGTTTCGATGCTCGTTACAAGGTCGTCGAACTCCTGAAGGAGAAGGGACTGTACGTCAAGTGGGAGCACAACCCTATGAAGATCCCTCGCTGTGCCAAGTCCAACGATGTTATTGAACCCATCCTCAAGCCCCAGTGGTGGATGAAGATGGAGAGCCTTGCCAAACCAGCCATCGAGGCTGTCGAGAAGGGTGACATTGTCATCAAGCCAGAGTCTGCCGAAAAGAGCTACTTCCGCTGGATGAGGAACATTAACGACTGGTGTCTTTCCCGTCAGTTGTGGTGGGGTCACCAGGCCCCTGCTTACTTTATTAAGATTGAGGGCGAGGAAAATGACGACAGCGATGGCAACCTCTGGGTCACTGGCCGTACTGAAGAGGAAGCTCGCAAGAAGGCCGAGGCCAAGTTCCCTGGCAAGAAGTTCGATTTGGTGAGGGATCCTGACGTGCTCGACACCTGGTTCTCCTCTGGATTGTGGCCCTTCTCTACCCTGGGTTGGCCCAACAAGACCCATGACTTTGAGAACTTGTATCCCACTTCGGTTCTGGAGACTGGTTGGGATATTCTTTTCTTCTGGGTCGCGAGAATGATCATGCTGGGCATCAAGTTGACTGGCCAAGTTCCCTTCAGGGAGGTGTACTGCCACTCTCTGATCCGAGACTCCGAAGGCCGTAAGATGTCCAAGTCTTTGGGCAACGTCATTGACCCCATTGATGTTATGGAGGGCATTCAACTCCAGACACTTCATGATAAGCTCCTTGTTGGTAACCTTGCTGAGAAGGAGATTGCTACTGCTACCAAGTACCAGAAGAAGGCTTTCCCTAAGGGTATTCCTGAGTGTGGTGCTGACGCTCTGCGTTTTGCTCTTGTGTCTTACACTACTGGAGGTATGTTATTTCCAAGACTTTCCTAACTTTCAAAACGCAGTTTCTAACTGTTTGCTAGGTGGTGATATTGCATTTGACATTCAAGTCATCCACGGATACCGTCGCTTCTGTAACAAGATTTACCAGGCCACCAAGTATGTCCTCGGCAAGCTGGGTGAGGACTTCAAGCCTCAGCCTACTGTTTCGAAGACTGGTCGCGAGTCCCTTTCCGAGCGCTGGATCTTGCACAAGTTCAACGCCGCCGCCAAGGAGATCAACGAGGCTTTGGAGCAGCGTGAGTTTAACAGCGTTGCTACGGCTGTGTACCAGTACTGGTACGCCCAGCTCTGTGATGTCTTCATTGAGAACTCGAAGTTCCTCCTTGCTCCTGAAGTGCCAGCTGAGGTGCAGGAGTCAGCTAAACAGACTCTCTACACTGCACTCGAGGGCGCTTTGACCTTGATCCATCCTATCATGCCCTTCGTCACTGAAGAGCTCTGGCAGCGTCTGCCTCGCCGCCCCAACGACAACACTATCTCCATCATGAAGGCCCGGTACCCAGAATACAAGGCTGAGTTCAACGATCCGGAGGCTGAGACTGCCTACGAACTTATCTTGAAGACGTCTAGTGCCATCCGTTCGATTCTCGCTCAGTATGAAATCAAGACCAAGGGAGACGTCATCATCCAGACCTACGATGCCACCAGCCACAAAACCCTCTCGGAAGAACTGACCAGTGTCAAGTCTCTGGGCGGTAAGTTCCTGGGCGATCTCAGCATCCAAGGGCTGGAGACTACTACTCGGCCATCGGGCTGCGTCGTCTCTGCCGTTGGTTCTGAGGCAGCTGTCTTCCTCCGCGTGTCCAAGGAGGTCGCTCTTGAACAAGAGGAGAAGGCTAAGGCCAGCCTTGAGAAGGCTCGTGCTGTTGTGACTCGTCAGAACACCCTCATGAGCAGTGCTGCCTGGCAGGAGAAGGCTAAGCCAGAGGTGCGCGAGATGGAGGAGAAGAAGCTCAAGGATGCTGAGAGCGAGACTGCTCGTTTGGAAGAACAGATTCGTGAATTCGAGAAGCTTCGGTTAGAGTAGAGAGTAGATGAGAGCTCTGCATATAGTTACACCATATAAAAGGTGAATTTGAGATTGTTTAAATGACCATTTTTTAATCTTGTTTAATCTTTTTTCTTTCTGGTATTTCCTAGTACCCAAGCCATACACCATTGGCTAATTGACGTCTGTACTGGCTCCCGTCAAGTTTCCTATAAAATATAACTAACCAGATATTATTCAGAACAGAGATTGGATGAATTAACGAAGATGCATGGATGTATCACCGACCATAGTAGAGAGGGTTTGAGTGGTAATAAGCTTATCGATAAGAGGCGCCAAGACCTTTCCGCCAAAACTTTTCGTTCCGCCTTTTTCTAATTTTTGATCCTCACGAGAGATCAGAAGCACCATCTGGAAGTTATTCCACCTAGAGCCACATTTCAAGATGATGCTCAGAGAAGTGTAAGGCCCTGTTATATTTTTCATGCATAGTATACGTATGACGTCGGAATACTGACCGATGGAAATCTCTGCGACAGAAAACCCAAGAATCCGCGCACGGCGCGAATTCTCAAAGCCAAAGAACCCCAGCTCATCGAAGGAGCCAAGCGCACACTGTTAATGCACGGCTCAAAATGCCCGACACCGCTTCACACGGTCCTTAAGACTTTCCACTCTCTGACCCGGCCAAACTCGATCCTGTTCCACAAGAAGAATGAGAATATCCACCCGTTCGAAAGCGCCGAGAACCTTGAGTTCTTGGCCGATAAGAACGACTGCGGTATGGTGGTTTTCGGTAGCAGCAACAAGAAGAGGCCTAACTGCGTGACTATGGCTCGGGTTTTCAACGCCAAGCTGCTCGATATGTGTGAATTGCTGCTGCTGCCCAGTCCGGAAGACCAGATCCCCTCAATGAACAACCTCACCATGAGCGTTGGTATGGGATTACGGCCGCTGCTGCTTTTCTCTGGAACCCCCTGGGATGACCCTACGTCTTCGGCGCATGTCATGCTGAAGAGCATGTTCATGGATATGTTCAAGGGCGAAACCACGGATAAGATTGATGTGGAGGGCTTGCAATATGCGCTCATGGTCGCCGCTGAGGAACCCACTGAGGGCCTGTCGCCTGTCATTCACCTGCGGTGGTACAAGGTCAAGACGAAGCGCAGTGGACACAAGCTCCCTCGGGTGGAGTTGGAGGAGATCGGCCCCAAGTTTGACTTCAAGGTTGGACGTACCCAGGAGGCTCCTCGGGATGTCATGAAAGAGGCTATGAAGCAAGGCAAGCGGCCCAACGAAGAGATTAAGTTGAAGAAGAACATTGGCATGGATTCTATCGGTGATAAGATTGGTCGCGTGCACTTGACCAAGCAAGATCTGGGCGGATTACAGACGAGGAAGATGAAGGGTCTGAAGCGGCGTGCCGGTATGGAATCGGATGAGGAGGATGCTGAAATGATGGATGTGGATGAGGTTTCGGAGGATGAGGGACGGAAGAGGGCCAAGACGGCTTAAAAAAAATGTATTCATTTGATGAAGTTCCCTCTTTTTCTATCACGCACGAGGCGTTACAGGCGGATTGGTTTCTCTGTTGACTATGCCAAGCAATATAGCTGCTTCTCTATAAACCCCGTTTGATGTTGTTCATGTGTATAGATTTGCGCTACTTGCACTCTATAACGAAAAAAGTTCGAGGCCACCTAGCGCTTCATGCCTGTCTTCTTCAATTGCATTATGTACATAATGTAGATACTAATGTACAAATGTATGGTCTATAGCCATGTCTGACTGCCTGAGGACTGGCCGCGATCAGCAGACCTCCACGTGACCAGTGACGTTTTTTTTGGAGGAGGTTCGGGCGTGGGCTCACATGCCGAGGATCTTTTGGACTTGCGCGGATGTAGAAGATGTCCTTAATTGCCGCCCTCCCCACCTTCCTGTGGCTCTGGCTTCTCAGCGATTATATTTCCTTTGCTCTTCATTCTATGACCCTCCCGTGATCCAAAGCATATTGGGTGATCTCCGTCGGTGAAACTGTCCCATATCGACCTGTGCTGCTCATTCAACCCGTCTGCCGAGGTCCCCGACGAGTCACTATGGATGCGCTCATGGTAGGATGAGACGTTCCCTTCCTGCCCTCTCGTCGCCGACGGTGCCTTGCTAATCGCTATATAGTCCCATTTGGACGCTTTCGTCACCAACCCTGACCTGGCACCTATCCTGACGCTAGTTAAGACTATTCGTAATGGCGCAGTTTACGGCGCAAAAGTCCGGTTTCCGCATGCTTTGGTGTATGTTCAAGACCGGCGAAAGTTCGACTTCACTGGGCGCAGTAGCTGATGAGTTGATTTCTTTCTCCACAGGATGATCTTTCTCTTCCGCTCTGGGACGTAAGGCGCCCCTTCTCGGAACGATGGCTACACCAGGCAGTGTGCTGATTATCCTCTATAGCTTCCGAGAAAAAGTGAAGCTTGTCCTGAAAGCCACACGCCAGCATGCCCGGAACCTCGCGACCTTCGCTTTTATCTACAAGAGCTCTATGCTTGTGCTGCGAAACGTGAACCCTTCTGGAATCGGAAAGGAGGGTCGGTATGACAGCTTCTTTGCTGGTCTGCTGGGAGGGTATGCCGTGTTCGGCCGGAACAAGACAAGCATTACGCAGCAGGTATGGGCTACGAACACCGTAGCAACGACGAACCTGGGCTAACAAAGATCCCGATAGATCGTTATTTACGTTTTTGCCCGTGTGCTCTTGGCTCTTGCCAAGCTGTCCGTGCAGCCCAACATGCATCCCCTATCATCCCTCGTAACCCCCGCTGCTCGGGCCGACATCGAGAAACACGCATGGCCAGTTTTTGCCAGTTTGAGCTGGGCTATGGTTATGTACATCTTCCGCTGGCACCCGGACACCCTCATGTCGAGCTTGAAGAGTAGCATGGTTTATATGTATGTTCCTTTATCCTCCTGGTTCCCGTCCAGACTGTTCCTTACTGACGCGCCTCAGCTATTCCGACTGCGATCACTGGGATTCGTTCCGCAACTTCATGATCCACAACAAATAGACGAACTTAAAACATCAATGTGCGATTTATCTTGAGCGGTTGGGCCAGTACTTTTTCCTTCGGCGTATAGACGGCGCTCGTGTTTTCACTTCTTGTCGATTTTTCCTCTGTATTATCTTTATGATCGGATGGGCTGGACGAAGATATCCTACTTGAACGGTGGTGCTACCCACAGTGCGCAGCCAGAATAAGCTGTTGAATGATTCAAGCCCTCCCGCAGGCGGATGGGGAGTCAGTGCTGCTAGGGCGATGAGCTCAAGGACTATAGATAGGCTAGAGCAATGAAGCCGTGCCAAAATTATTGTAGCGTCCTGTACCTTGATGGTGTGACTGTGCCGCCGATGCTATGAATCTGAATTGCTGCTCGTTGCAGTTCCAAGACACTAGAAACCGAGTAACTGACAGCGGCCGAGGCCCATGTGCTATAGATAAACGCAGTCTTATAATTTCTTCCCTCTAACCGATGGTCTATGTGCTTTTCCCATTGCATATCTCATTGTCTCTTCCGAGTCTTCCGCCAACTCCCCATATTGAAATGGGCAGTCTAGCTCACAGCTTGCTCTTCGGCTCTACCAACCTCTCAACCTCGGCAAACTGATAATAAAAGTCCAAGCTCTTCGCATTTAAGAGTGTCCCGGAGGCCTTGATCTGCTTCCCCGAAACAATCTGCTTGACCGGCAACTCCACCTTTTTGAGATTAACCGTCGTCTACACTCTCGTTAGCTTGCGTTGGCACGCTACCACCACCACTCGCAGGAAAGAACAAACTGACCGGAATCTCAGGGGTCTGGAAGACATATTTCGGGACATGTCTCGCACTGAGAGCCTTCCGGATGGCCTCCTTGACTCGTCCCACCAGCTGTGGCGTGAATTCATGTCCCGGGCGCATGAGCAGGAACAGCATCACCGATTCATCGGTATCCTGGGGCCGGCGCTGGCCCACGCAGATTGAGTCTGCGATCTCATCGGCGAATCGGGTGTCAATTACGTTGTAGATTTCGGCGGACCCGAATCGGATCCCCGAGGGGTTTAGGACGCCGTCTGAGCGGCCGAGGAAGAAGATTTGTTTGGTGATCGGGTGGATGCTGATGAAGTCGCCGTGGGTCCAGACGTCTTTTTTTTTTTTCATCCCCCCTCGTGGTTAGCGTCTGTGAGAAAAAAGGAAAGGAAGGAACAAGAGCTTACTGTCAAACCGGGCAAAGTAGGAGTCGAAATACTTCTGGGGCCCGTCATCTCCCAGGAACTTCACCGGCATGGTTGGGAATGCGGCCGTGGCGACAATTTCACCCGGTACTCCATCTGGAACTGCCTGTCCCTTGACGCCGGTGGCTCCTTCGTCCGCTTGGTCGAATGCTGCAATGGGCAGGCCGAGACTGGGACCCTGGCAGCCCCCGACGTACAGAGGCGTCAGGGGGTTTTCGAGGCCGAAGCATCCGGCCAGATCGGTTCCTCCGGAGATGTTGGCCAGCTGGGCATCAGCCGGGAAGCCCTCATCGTAGAACCATTCGAACAGCGACTCCGACAGGACCATGCCGGTGCTGGTGACAATGGAGAGGTTGGAGAGATCGGCGATATCCCTGGGCCGGACACCGTTCTTGCGCAACTCTTGCAGATATCGGGGGGAGGTCCCGAAATGAGTCACTTTGTACTCGCCCAGCAATCGGATGAGGAATTTCACGTCCGGCAAGAAGGGACTTCCGTCGTATAAGATGGGCTTCCCACCGTACATCAGTCCCGTGATAGCGGACAGGTACATGATCCATCCCGTTGTCGTGTACTGCAGCACGACAGACTCTGGGCCATGACGCCGATGTAACCGGGCCTCTTTGGTCCCGTTGAGGATATACCCACCGACACCATGCACAATCGGCTTCGGCTTGCCCGTTGTCCCAGACGAATACACGACCAGGAATGGATCACGAAACGCAATGCGAACAAACTCCAGTTTATCCGACTGTGCTTGGGCCAGGAACGTCGCCAGCGACTGCGTCTCCGGCACCCCAGTCACATCAGCCGGATCCGCAAATCGAGGCACCGCAACCACGCCCTGGAACTCCTGGACACCGTCCAGTCCACTGACGATGTCTCGGATCTTGGGTCGCAGATCAATCTGCTTCCCATTGTAGACCGCAGCATCGTCGACAAACACCCATTTCGGCTTCAGCTGCAGCAGTCGATCCAAAATCCCCTTGACCCCGGTATCGGTCGAGGCCGAGGAGAACAGCGCTCCGAGCGCCGTCGTCGCCAGGAACACCACCAACGTATCGATGCTGTTACTCGCCACCACTGCGATCCGATCGCCCTTGACCACTCCCGCTGCCTTCAAGGCCTGGATCAACCGCCCCGTTCGCTGCCGCAGCTCGCGCCAGGGGATGCTAATCGGCGGCTCGGAGCCTCCCTCGCGGATCTGTGTCAGGGCGATCTTGTCGTCTTCTTTGTTTGTGGTCGTGATCTTCAGATCGCCGCTCGGGGTCCGCTCCCCGGTGAAGAGCATGTTTTCTGCGAAGTTCACACGGATACCCTCGAACCAGTTCGGGATGCTGTCGATGCGGGCTGCTTCATCAACAGCAGTTGTGTAGGTACCTTCATAGATGAACGGGAAGTACTCCCAGCAGAAGGCCCAGAAGGCGGCACGGTTATTGGTGGACCATCGGTAGAGGTCGTGGAATGTCTGTTTGGAGTGATTATTAGATACGGAGGCTTAATATTGTCTCTTTCGACATAGCGGATTGTAGAACGTACGGGGAATTTAAGGCCCTTTTCTGCTTCCAGTTTTTGCTTGAAAGCCCACATCTCCGTGGATTGGGGGTCAGCATGAGCCCAGAGCTTGCGGGGAAGTGTGGCGGAGGCCATAGTTCGATAATAATAGAGAGTGTGTAGTGTGTATGATACAGGAGGAAAATAGACGAAGAAGAATAAGGAGAGAAAAAAAAAAACGTTGATAATCTATCGAGGGAAGTGTATTGCCAGTCTGATTGCGATTATATCCAGTGCTAACTAAACGATTTATATATACTACCAGGTGAGACTCACGCCAAGATGATACCCCGGTTTTGGCCTCGGTTATCGATCGGCATCGGCGGAGATGCGGGGAGATTCCTGCTGCTTGTTTCCACTCCTCTTGAACCCTAATCGACATCGCATTGCAATTCGATTGGATGCCAGTCGTCAGATCTGGAGCTGTCGGTAGGAACTTGGAAGGGGGACGTTGCTCGAGCTTTTCTTTACCCGAGATTAGCCATGCCTACCTAGGGATTAACCGTTAGTGTCCTTCTCAGTCACAAACCCCTGATGAACGTTAGTCTATACCTTGATCCTTGCTTGAAATGCTATTTGTTTGCGAGCGTCGTGTGATTGGTGCGAGAGAATTCCTTTTCTTGTCGTTTCTTATTCCTGTCGTTTTGTATTCAACGGTATCCATCAGCCCCCGGCAATTGCCTTCATGCTGATGGAGATAACGAAAGACGAAGTTGAAGATACTAGTTGTGTAGAAATACCAATAATTACGATCATCGCTATTTAATGCACGGCCAACCAATATACAGATCGTCGGAGACAAGCACTGACCCAGGAGGAGTAAGCAGATATGATGTCTTGGCAAATTGGGGATTTAGGGCAGACTTTCCGAATTCGGTAATGGATTTGGAGACCTGACCGACTGGATTTGTAAGAGCTTTAACCCCCCCAGACAAATGACCTTCCAAGTACTCCAAGGTGGGGACTGGAATTTCTATTTAGTCTCCAGAGATAGATGGTTGATTAGTAACCCTACAATCTGCGTAGATAGAACGGAATCTGAATATAGATAGGTAGGTCGTGCCCCGAAAACAACCCAGCAACGGATTTATCCTTGACCTCTGGGGCGCCATACCACTCCCGTGCTGGTGGCTGGGGGTTATACACCTTCACTCTGATCCTGACCTAGAGAAACGATAGCAGAGCAGCCACATAACTACGACAAGCGCGGTGCCCCAATACTTTTAGCAGCCTGAAGTCTTTATAACAAGTAGGATTGTCTGTCTGGATCTATAGGAACCACCAATGAGAGCCATACACGGGGGCAGTGTACTGAAAGTGGCCAATCAGGGCCAACCCCTAACTGCGGACAGAGAATTGGCCAGAGGATGAGTACAGGGTCCATTGCATATCAATCCTTAATCAACACATAAACTGGCCTGGGCTTGGCATTTTGGAGATGAACTACTCGCTCTACTGATCCGTTAGCCAGACGCAAATATGCAAATGTTCGTTTGCAGGAGGTGAATGGCTTGGCGTCCTGGGGGAGAGATTGTGCATAGATTGATCAAGTTAAAACCCTTGGGGATCTCCAAACAATTTTAACCATCCATGTCTAGTATTTGTAATTGCTCTACTTTGTTCTGCGCTGTTCTGGTCTGATTCTTACAAGGTGTATGTATATATACCGTAGTCAATCGAGATGGCTATCGCTCTTGTTGTCCGGTTTAGCCTAGCAGACGCTGCAGATTGTTCGCTGTTTAGATCGCAGACTACAATTGTGCAATAGGTATCAACTCGGTGTACAGATCTTTGAAACAAATGAATCTGGCTAATTGTCTGAATACCCTCCTCCGGTAGAGTCTGCCTTCATGGCACTACAAATTTTCCGCGACAGTTTCCTTGGTCAATGCATCCGCACAATTGCACGGCCTTTATGGCTACAATACCCAGAGGAACGGCATGGCCACTCAGATACCGCTGGACACATATCGAAGCTGGAAGATTTGGATGGGAACATAACGATTGTCGACTGGTACGGGGAGGATGATCCGGAAAACCCCTACAACTGGTCCTCGACCAAGAAGGCATGGGTGGTGTTCGTCATTGGCTACTATAGCTTTGTCGTATACATGGCGGCACCGATATACAGCCCCGGGAAGGATGCTTTCCAACATGAATTCAATGTGACTCCTGCCGAGTCGTCCCTCGGCCTTGCTCTCTACGTGTACGTTATTGCTCCCTGGTGGCCATACCACGTTCCAAAACTGAGAACTAACCTTCAACACACCACAGCTTAGGGTATGGTGCTGGACCACTCCTCTTCGGCCCCCGGAGTGAGATCCCTCGTTTTGGGCGGAACCTCCCCTACGTGATATCCTTCATTATCTTCACGATCCTCTGCATCCCGACAGGATTTGCCCCCTCAGCCATCGGGTTCTATTGCCTGCGACTCCTGCAAGGCTTCTTCGGCAGCCCATGTCTGGCTACCGGCGGCGCCTCCATCAGCGACGTCTACGGCCCCTACACACGCCCTTACGCCATGACCGCATGGGTCTACTGCATATTCTGTGCCCCCGCAATCGGCATGCTGATTTCCGGGTTTGCGATCCCCGTTCTCGGCTGGCGGTTCTCCATGTGGGAAATCTTGATGGCCGCCGGCCCAGCTCTCGTCCTCATCCTGCTGCTCCCCGAAACCAGCGCATCCTCGATCCTGCACCGAAGAGCCCAGCGCCTCCAAACCAGAGACCAGTCGAAACAATACCTCACGACATCTGAAATCACTCAGTCGCACTCCTCCTTCTCCGACATCGTGCGAGAATCCCTCCTCGCCCCCATCAAAATCACCCTGCTGGACCCTGCCATCCTCTTCGTCAACATCTACACCTCCCTCGTTTACGGCATCTACTACACCTTTTTCGAGGCCTTCCCCCTCGTCTACATGGACGTCTACCATTTCAACCTCGGCCAGATGGGCGCCGCCTTCCTGGCCATTGTCATCGGCACCACCATCTCCCTCGTCATCTACAACCTCTACCACTACCTCGTCTTCATCCCCCGCGCCAAAACATCTTTTACCACCACCAATCCCACAGACCCCGACCCAGAAGCAGTCCTTACCCCAGCCCTAGTCGCCTGCTTCGGCCCCGCAATCGGCCTCTTCCTCTTCGGCTGGGCCGCCCACCCCAACATCCACTGGGTCGTGCCCACCCTCGGCATCGTCATCTACCCCGGCTGCGTGTTCGTCCTCATGCAGTCCGTCTTCCTCTACATCCCCGCTTGCTACCCCGCCCATGCCGCCAGCGTCTTCGCCGCTGCCGATTTCATGCGCAGTGCCTTCGCCTGCGGTGCGGTCGTCTTCTCGCACCCGTTGTTTGTCAACTTGGGGGTTGGCGGCGGGTGTTCCCTTCTGGCGGGATTGACGGTCGTTTGTGTGGGCGGGATCTATCTGTTGAGGTTTTTTGGGGCTGCGCTGAGAAAGAAGTCGAAGGTTGGGGGGAAGTTGTAAGTCGTGACCTGGTTGAGTACTATTTATCATCTTGGATTGTTTGTTGCTTTGGGGGTAGGGTAAATTGGGCTCTTTTGGTTGCTTTGGCTGTTTTGGTCTTCGGAGGAACAGATCACCTCTGGTAAAGATTGAAAAATATATTATAGAGATATATAGATTGGCTGATGAGTATTATCTTCCAGAAATAGAATTCCAGAATTTCAAAGAATCTGTGAAGTCGTTCTTCTTCCATTATTATACAATCTTGAATGATATACACAACCCAGTCTATGACAGTACATAGCGTCCGCTGGCATACAATTCCAGGCTGTGTCCGATGTTATCGATAAACGGCCACTGGGCATTGCCGCGCATAATACGTGCCCACAGGTGCACGACGAAAAACGCCAGTCTCTCGCAGTTCAGCCCCTCCGATGTAGTATCCTCGCTATCGTCCAGTGACGTGCGGCCTTCTTCTACGATTCGACGAACCCAGCTTAGCAGTCGCTGCTCATGTTCTATCTCTTATGATTAGTCTTTTTTGCCTTCCCAGAGATGTGCATAGATATTTTGAGGAGGGTAGAGAGGGGGATAGGTAGGGGTTGCAGCTGTGGTGGAGATTCTTATTCTTTTCTCTTACCTTCTAAGGGGTGCTTTTCCTGCGTTTCGCCTACAGCGTGCAGCCATTTACTCAGTAGCACTGCGAATTCGACGCCGCAGAGCGCGTGCTGGTTACTCCAGACGAAGGCCTGGCTGCGCGATATGTACTCCAGGCCGAGCTTTACGGGGATGCTGAGCGCGTGGGTGGCATGGAGCAGGGCGGGAAGCAGGCGGCGACTGCGAATGAGAGGGCCGGAGTCTAGCAACGCGGAGGCAATCTGTCGCGGGTCTCTTGTCATCAACGCTCGGCAGGGCCCAAGGTCTAGCTGAAGGCGGGTGTATGCCAATCCGAGCAATGCGGTCGATGTAAAGGGGATTGGGCCGTTGGGGTTTAGAGGGTCAAGACTGGATTCGGGTGCGAGTTGCCATGTAGATGTCCAGCGCCGTAGGGCATTCCTTTTTTTGGAGAGAGGAGAGGGGGGGGGGGTTAGCTAACGGATCTAGAGCTATACTAACTATGTAGTAACAATAGGGTGAAATGACTTCTTTCTTACTCAAATATGTCTAGCTGGTTGGATGAAACAGCACCTGATAGTGATGCCTGCCTGCTGAGTAGAATGAGGTGGAGCAGCCCATGTATCACAATGATGCTAGCTGTCGGGGACGGGATTGGCTTGATGGAGCTCGGGGCATCCTTGCTGGCTAAGAGAAAGGCCAGGGCATCCTGAAAAAGGCTCTGCTCTCGAGGAATGTCGCGGCGGAACTGTCTCCAATTGCTCTCGTCGATCGCTCGCCATTCCTCGCAGGTGCACGGCAGTCGAAGGTTGATTTCGTGGCTCAAGAGAATAGGCGGCAGGTTATATGCAATGCTCTGCAGGTTCAGGAAGGCGAATGCAAAGAGTTTGACGCGGCGGTCCAGCTCTAACCGTAGCCATGTCTTCCAATCAAGTTCGTTTGAGTCTGGGATGCTTACTTCTACCAAACCGCTTTCTCTCAACAGGCGAACGAGCGTGCTTTGAAGATCACAAACGCCTTTGACAACCTCGGGATCTTGTTGCCAGGTTGCGTATATAGCCAGGTTGAGTAGACATCTGATATCGTCTGTGATTGTGGGGCATGGATAATACGGGTCCGGATTCAGTACGATCGGTTGGGGTATTAGGTCAAAGTTGCACGAGATCGCTTCCCTGTGTCGCCGCCGCTCATGAAAGATTGTTTTCGATGCGTAAAAGAGTAGCCGGCCTTTACGGTGCTCATACCGATATTGAGCACCCGACGCTGCCATGGATAGTATCAACTCTAAGGGAAAATTCTCCGGTAGAAAAGATGGACCGTGCATAAAGGGGAAATGCGGATATACCCTGTCGAAATAGGCGTTTAAAAATCGGGTCAAGGAGTCTCGAGATGGCAAGGTGAACCCAGGCATCAGATGCTGGAATGGACCGAGTGCTTGCACAAGGTGTGTCCGCTGTGTCTCCGTGATCTTTAACTGTGGCATATACACGGCTGCCTGCACCGCTGATTCCCAAGAGAGAAGCTAACTGTTAGTACTCGCGAGTTAGTAGAAGGGCGTAGAAGTGGGTTACCGGCTGGATTCAATGGAATAGGTAGCAATGTTGGTGAATGCATCCGGTGAGCGCCCTCGCTTTGCTCCTCGTCGTAGTCCGGCCTCGAATGCTGGGGAACACGAGTGTGGCCGTTATCCGCTTGGAGCACATTGGGCAGCGATGTATGCTCTAATGGGGTCTTTCTGAGATCTATCAGACTCTCGGAATCGAGAGCTAGGCCCATATTATCTATGAAGCTAGTAAAGTCCTCCAAAGGATCATAAAGATTGTCTGGCTCGGGAAATGTGGTGTCTATCGGCCGTTTAGCGGCACCCATCTGATTCAACAGTGAATGCGAACCTACCTAGTGCTTGAGCAATGGGAAGTATCGTATCGCCTGAGCTGATTGCAACGGGCAGAGTGGGTGCTGTTGTCTCTATAGCTGGCTCATTTACCACTGGGACATATTCCGGAAGGGGATGGTTTCCGTTGGACGCTACACGAGAGCTTGTGTCCACTGTAGCACGAAAGCTTGGAGTGGATGATGAGATACAGGACTCTGTCGGATTCGGAGTCTCAACGCGCGAGGAGTGATTCCTCAAGGGAGAAATAGTGTCGGAATGAAGTTCACTAGCTTGCGCGCCTTCTATACGCGAGGGTGTCGGGTTTTGATCGCCACTATGGGTAATCCGTTGGTGGCGCTTCAGAAGGTCTTTCCTGGCAAATGTCTGCCCACACGCACACGCAAAGGGTTTTTCATTTGTATCTTGGAGATTGTCAGGCTTTGTAACTCTCATGGGCCCGAGTGGTTTGAATACTTACGGAGTCTCACATGACGTTGGAGGTGCTCCAGGCGTCGAAAGTCACGATGGCAGTATGTGCAAGTGAAGGACTTTCCAGCCCCGGTACTAGATTGGCGGCCCCCATTGGAGATGCGAGACGGCGGCATTGTTTGCGATCATGGGTGACTTTTTGTCTGTTGGTTGGAACTTCTCCAACGGTGTTGGCGATTCGTTGGAGATGATATTGTGCACGTGACGTGATGTCATCAGCGTCAGGTTAGGGCTGGTGTTGGATCTGAAGCAATTCTCTAGGCCTCAGCTCTGAATACGTTGTATTTTGTTCGCAGGGCTAATAAATAGTTAAGGCTGAGTCATTATTCGCGCCTTGATATCCTATTTTCCATGTCTGTTACTGCTACACGACAATACCGAGTAATTAAGGTGAACAGAGGCCTGAACTGTTCTACATGATGTGCCTACATTGCTTACAAGTGGTAGGAAATGCCAGAGGTAGATACTGAAAACTGAAAACTGTTGGCTGCAGCCACTGGAGGCGGGCCTTTTATAGCGGGAACGATGGTAAAAGCAGTACAATGTGAATACCAATTTTTTTTTTTTTTAATTCAGCATCGAAGAGGACATTTATAAAAGGTGGGTGGATGTGCCAATCCTCATAATTGAAAAACCACTTTCCTTCGCAGCATTTAAAGCCTCAAGTGCCACTGCTGGAACCGATTCAACAAAAAGGCTCAAGTTCGATAGACGAGGCAGCTTAGTGGCCCGAGCATCTGAAAGGCCCTCAATTAAATGAAAGATACACTCGAGCTGATCATCACAGACTCTATTGAGGTACAGATTGAATGTTTCAATGGACGCTGGCAGCATATCAATCAGTTTGGGCCAGGCCGGTGTGCCAACGACTTCATGCTCGTCCCCCCATTCGATATCTTTCATCGACGCATCGTATGGGGGGCCGCACAACATCTCGACGTCCAACTCAAGCCGAGTCAATTTCTGAAACCGAGTCATGTCTACCAGTGTGGGCGTTTGATACTCCCGGAACATGAATGATGACACCGATAATTCTTTCAGTGATTTTGCACAGGTATTCTGCACCGTATCCAAAAATGCAGCAACGTTCCAGCAATAGCCACAGCCGTGCCACTTGACTTCGTGAGAAAATTCAAAAAACTCCAGGTTCGGAATTCGCGAGAGTAGCTGCGATAGCTCGTCCGGGCCAGCGATACACGATTGCAAGGTCAATTTCGTCAAGTTTGGGCTGTAGCATTCGACAAACGGCTCAAAGGCGTATCCCGTATACCCATCATCCTTTAGGATGCAGCTACACAGCCAGACTTCGGAGACCGAATTCAAGGTGAAGAATGGTACAAATGGGGTCAGGGGGGACCTCTCCTCGTATCCTATATCACGAGCTGGTAGCACGGTGGAGAGTTTGGACAACGGCGAATTGGGGAATTCCTTGGGGTGATTGGCTTGGTGCGTAATTAGATCGACCACCGGCCTCAACTGGTCATCTAGTTCGTCCCAGCGTGGGTGCAAAGCCACCTCTCGTACCTCCGATAGCAAGGTCAGGAGAAAGACGTCCGCATAAAGAGTGGACTCTTTGATTCCGTGAATCCAATCTTTAGGATCCCCACCGGCTGCTTGAATAAAGGGCGACGTAAGCACCAAGTTCTTCAAGTTTTCTGGAATCTCCACGTCCTCTAACTCTTCTATCTCTTCATCATCGTCATCTACATGGCCCGTAAGGTCAATCGATTGGATATATTGCGCCACAGAGCGATCCAGTGCGATATGCTCCAATAAACCCCGTGTTGTTGTAATCCGGATGCCCATTTCTTGGGTAATCTTGTCCCAACATTCGCCTGAGCCGGACTCCTCAGCGTCTCCTGGATTTTCTTCCAGTTTTCGCGAAAATTTAAATTTCCGAAACCGTTTGCGTTGCGTGTCATATTTCGCCCGAGAAGGGGCGCTGGCCGTATAGAGAGTTTTACAAGAGAGAGCTGCAGCTTCAAACCCCGCGGGGATCGTTTCTTGTACGATCTGCACCAGGAGTTCCAAGGGAAGGTCAAGCAACGACAACATCCTGTGGATTTGTTGTGTTGTGTTTTTGTAGGAGGAGAGGGGAAAAGATCAGTTAAGAAAACTATGATTGTTTCCGAATAGAAATAGAAATAGAAATAGAAATATAAAAATGGGGTTGGATGATTGATATAAATTAGGGTTACGTATGGACCGTGTTGGTGTCTCCAGGCAGCTCCTCGTTGCCTAGTCAAGAAAATTCGATCTTTTCCAATCGCTGTGGGATCGCCGAGTCTTTCTATTCATTGGGATTTGTTTAATCTAACTAACTAGACTAGTAACTAAATTAGTTCGGTTAAGCTAAGCTGTGGAGCGTATGTTATGGTAGATTTATTGACAATTCATTCAACCCGATCAATTGAAGAAGAGAACCTTGAACTAGCTTCCTTTTAAAGTGTAGAATTGTTGTTATTTATATCTGGATCCCCTTCATATGTATTTATATATTTATTAGAGAATTTAAAGCTGTCCTGTCATTGCGTGGAGCTGGAAATTAATCAATCTTTGGGGTCTTGGGGCCAGAACCTAAAATGCCAAACTATTATAAATCTAAATCCAACTGAGGGTCTGCAACGAGATTGCAACAGGAACACCGATGACTGAGGGATCCTTCTTCTCTAGTAAACAATATGAAGTAATGAGCATTTCCCATAGTTATTCCAACACTCCAGTACACGAAAGTTGGTCTTTGCGCCAGTGGTCTATCTCACTAGGTACACCTCTCGTCTACAAGGCCAACCCACGGTGCTAACTATGGGCGTCTAACCTAACAGACGCGAGGAGATTGCTCGGCAGAAACTAGTGACGCAAATGATTGATCAATATATGTTTTCTACCGTGTTCGCCCTGTGGTCTGCTGTTTGATGGGGTTTCTCGCTCTTTATGGACGTGGCTAGAAGATAGCAGAAGACGACATGAACGGCTATACTTGCATTGGGGACATTGGAATTACTAATGCCGAGCCGAGTTAACTATATTCAATTTCGGGTATCGAGCCATCGTGTTCAGCGTCCAAGTCTCAAACATTTTGTGGTTTGAGATTCTCCTGCTCATATCTCAGTCTGCCTATGAGCCATCAAAGCCAAGCCAGCCCCGGACCCTTCTCCCCAGCAAGCCGCCATTTACGCAATGGTGATTGTATTGTATGGTATATCATATAAGTGCTTTTTGCTTTCGCCGATCGACGAGGCTGAACCGTGTTGATCCTTGGCTCATTTCGACCGTTCAACACTAATTCGTCGTTCTTTCTGCGATCATCTGGCCGAACGTCTTGGCCGACAAAGAATACGAGCAGGAGAAAGGCAAACCCATATCACCTCCCGCGGACTGTGCGAGTTAGAGACCCTCAGTACTATTTATACAAGAATGCGGCGCTGTTGCGTGGACCACAATGAAAGTGTGCTTGGTTAAGACCCCTATTTCGCCATCATGGCAAATATTACTGTTGGTCATATATCTGGTTTGATCGCCTTTGGGACATTCATCTGTGGGTTACTATCAATCTAGAAATGACTCATGGACTTTGACGTGGCTAATATCCTCAAATTCAAGTCCAAATATGGATCCCCATGGTCATCATCCTCTGCCTGGTTGCGGTTCTGCAGGACAAGCACAATGCCACGACTTGGTATCTATCGCTCAAAACCCCGACTCTCTTCATTTGAACCAAGCTAACCGATCAAGGTCGGTCGTTGGAAAAGCTCTCCAGGGCTCTTGGTGGCCGCGGATATTAGGTTCCGAATCCACAGACAGCAAACCACTTCCACAGAAGGTGAATCTCGTCACCAAGCTGACGCCCATATCCCTGATCTTGATTGCGGTCACCGGTACAGTGACCCCGATGGGCCTGTATGACGCCCTAGTCCCGGGTACTGGGGTGGAGATGCCTTTCAAATACGCCCAGGACAGCTCGCCCTTTGGATATGGTACGCCTGCTCGCAGTAATCTGGGATTCAACAGAAAGTGTGGGAGCTCCTCGCTAGTGGCGTGCCCCGGCTCAAGCAGCGTCGAGGGCAGAATCAGTTCCCGGGACACGTCGCTCGGCTACAACATCACTATCCCGGAAGAGATCTCTGAGCTCTATTCGAGTGGAACCGGTGGACGGGGTACAACTATTTCGAATATCTTTGACATCCAATGGCGCCAGTATTCCATTCAGCAGAGCCCCGACTATAACAATGGATCGCAGTATCTGACTGGCGTGTATCGACAGCTTAACTCGTTGATTCTAGATAACTCAGTTGCTCTCATCGACGGGCTTGTGGTCGACACCTCAAAGGCCCAAATTGGCTTGCGTAGTCACACCCTCCCAACCGGGTTCCAGAACCGCGCATCCTGGTCAGAGGACCTGCTATTCTTCGTCCCAGAGACGCAGTGTGTCGGAAATAATATCTCCATCGACTATACTGTGGCCGCAATGCCGAATTCCGAGGGACCAGAATCGATCGATATCGCCGCTGTGGACGTTACCTTGCGGGATCACAATGGGCTCGCTGATCTGCCCACTGAATACCCAGAGGGATACTGGGGTGATGACCAAGCTGATCCTACTCTCCGTGCCAGAGCCTCCAAAGCAGCGTGGATCATGAATACGTATACTATGATCTACATGAACCGGACCAAGTCATCAAAACCGCGCTCGGGAGAAGAGCTTTCTCTCTTCAAGTATGCCAAGCTCAGAGACCTCCAGGGAATCCAAACTAGCGACAATTTTGACTTCATGACCAACTCCTCGCAGTTCAAGACCATTGGCAAGAACGTGACCCAATATGATAACCCAGAGGGTATCACCTCCAAGGACTTTTTGACAGCCAGTAAATATTCTACCCCCCCCCCCCCCCAACACACACCTTTCCCTTCCAATCTAACCCAGCCAGGTACACTCTGTAGCGGTGCAGGGGGGCAAGACAAAGCCAATATCACCAACGTCGCCATATCCTGTGGGCTGGTCTTCGGTGCCGCCCAACGTACAGACGGCGTCAAGTCCACGGTATTCGAACAAGGCACCCGCTGGTCCATCCCACTGCACACCTGTGCAACAGCCGTCAAAGCCGTCATCAAGACCGTCGAATTCGAAGCCGACAGCCCTGATCTTCGCGACTCCCGAGTCCGCAACATCACAGACAAAGTCTACACTGACCACAACACCCTACCAACCTGGGGCGTCGAGCATCTGAACATGAACCTAAGCGACGTCCAGCCGATCTGGGGCCTAGTATCACCCTCAGCATCCAAAACGGCAAAGAACGTCTCCACGATTCAACAACCCCACCTCTACCTCCCAGGAGACGACTCTCTCAGCGGCGTAACCCTTCCACCCGACAACCTCCCCGGAACGGCCTTCCACACGTTTGCTCTCAAGCGCGCATACAGCGTCGGCTCCAGTATCACCAACTCCGACATGGCCGATTACTCCGGCCGCACAAACGTCGCCCTCTTCACCATGTTCCAGCGCCTCTCCGAGTCCCCCACCACTACGTCGCACATGATTAACCTCCTCTTCGCGGATATCACGGCCAATGCAATCGTCGGCACCCGTAGCGTGCTTGGCTCCCCATCGGATAAAAACTATACTCCTGCTGCAGAAGACGACAGCATGAAGATAGTCGCTACTCCGCTCCTTCGACGCGTGAAGTTCAAATACCTCTACGGCATCCCGGCTTACATCCTGCTGGCTCTGTGGGCTGTCGTCAATCTCATGACCCTCGTATTCGCAGTGTCGAAACGGGTCAGTTTCGCCCGAGTTCGATACTTCTTAGCGCGTAGCTCGGCGGGTCGTATCCTGGCGACGACCGTTTATCCAGAGTACGCGGACCTGGACACCGACAAGACGGTCTGGGGTGAATCTGTGGGGTCGAGGGTGATTGATCTCAGTGGGCCGTTCCCGAAGGGAGAAGAAGAGGAGGAACAGGAGGAACAGGAGGGGGAGGAGGTACAGCTTACGAATGTTAAGGCCAGCCGTGCGGCTTGAGTATGACTATGTTAGTAGGGTTGTCGCTCTCCAATATCAATCAATCAATCAAATTTCTGTAGCTAATGGGGGGGGGGGGTGAGTAGCTACAACCTTTCCCAATTAATACATTTTTTCATACTCTAGGCTGCCTGGCCCACATCGCCATAAATCTAGGCCTGATGATCGGCCTGTTTACCGTGTAGGAAAAGAAGTATGTTAGCGTGGCTTTTGCAAGTGACAATATGCATGCTAAGAGAGGTGGAGGGGTTAGTACCTAAGCTTCGATAATTACCTATAGAAGAGGTATATAGGGGTTTTAACTAGGGCTTCAAGTGAAGACTGCTCTTCTCATTAAGGATTAGTCATAAACGTTGGCGTCTGAAAGGAAACCTGTAACCACACCTGTAGGGCCTGTAGAAAATGCGCTCCAAGTGGACCCCGATCATTTCGTATTAATAAATAGGTCGGGATGCCCCTCCTCTGTGCACCCTTGGTGGTAGACCCTGTACACCATAAAGAGGATAACTTTTTATCGGCCCCTCTTTACCGGAGTCCATGTGTACCTATTTCAAATCGTCGGTCTCTTCCGTTTTTACTAAATTCGATCCCCTCCCCTACTAGTTGTTCCCTGTGTTCGTCAAGTAGGCTCTAAAACACCAACACACACACACATAAACATCCATCAAGATGGCTCAGGTCCAGGGCCACTGCGACGCCCGGTTTGCCAAGCTACGCGACCTGATGCAAGAATTTATCGCATCCGGACAAGACATCGGAGCCAGTCTGTGCGTGAACATTGATGGTGGGGATAGTAACGTGGTGGACATCTGGGGGGGCTACGCCGACGCAGCGACGAAGAAACCATGGGAAAGGGATACGGTTGTAAACGTCTTCTCGACCACGAAACTCGTGTCCAACCTCGCGGCGCTAATGCTCATCTCCCGGGGGGTGCTTCGTCCCGAGGATAAGATGGCCCAGCACTGGCCGGAGTTTGCAGCCAACGGGAAGTCTGAGGTCACGGTGGGCCAGGTGCTAACCCACACAGCGGGTCTCAGTGCGTGGCAGGATAATCTAACATTAGAGGACTTGTGCGATGTCGAGGCAGCAACCGACAGGCTGGCACGCCAGGCAACGCTGTGGGCTCCTGGAACCGCAATGGGATACCACGGCGTGACGCAGGGATTCCTCGTCGGGGAGCTAGTGCGAAGGAAAACGGGAATGCCAATCGAGAAGTTCGTAACAGAGGAGATATGCCGGCCGCTGGGTGATGGGGCGGACTTCCAGCTGGGTTGTCGCAAGGAGGACTGGAGCCGGGTAGCCCCCGTCGTGCCGCCACCGGGACCTTCGATACAGAAAATGCTTAGCCAGCAAAAGGGATACGATCAGGACTCGATTGTCGTGCGTACGTTGTGTAACCCAATCCTCAGGGCCGAGGACGCAAACACTACGCTTTGGCGCTCCAGCGCGTTAGGCTCCGTCAACGGCCACACCAATGCTCGGGCGTTGGTCAAGATTCTGTCCTGCTTCTCGCTCGGCGGTACATGTGCGGGAGGAGACCATCGCCTGCTGTCGCCCGAGACGGTGGCATTGGCGCTTACGGAACATGCGACTGGGATCGATATCGTGACGGGGCGCAGTGGGAGGCGTGGACTTGGGATTTACCTCACCGGACCTGGGTCGGGGATCGTCGAAGGCAGGCTGCCGGCGGGCAGTGTGGGATGGGGTAGCGGATGGGGTGGTTCGATTGTGGTTATGGATCGTGACCGGAGGCTCACAATCGCGTATACCATGAACAGGATGCTAAATGCAGAACATCCTTCCCCAACCGCTTTTATTCAGGCGGTTTATGAGATCATTGGAGTTCCCCTCGCTGCCTAGGATCTGGAGAAGCTTGGTTGCACTACTGGATTCCTGGGTTGCAGTCGTCGGCATCGATCTGATCTGGCCCTTCTACCTTGGTTTGTCGTTGCAATTTGTACTCACACCTCCGATATCAACCCTCTGTCACTTGGTCACTAGTTGGGTTCTAATCACCACGGAAAGTCACTTCTCACCAAGATAGCTAACTGGTCGTAGAGTCCTTGGATATCTTTTTTAATAGTATAGTAGGTCTCGATAGAAATATATCTAGAAGGTATGACATGATAGTATTATTATATTCCTCTCTAAGGTTGCGAGCTGAAGATTGTACTGCCGGAAGGGTCCAACAATAAGCGGCATACACAACAACCATTTTATAGCGTCCGCGGTTGCTGGGATAGTAGGGTGTTGTGAAATCATGATTTCTATGGCAGGACGGAGACCAAACAGATATATCTGCCGCCCGGGGATAATCTTGCTTATAGAAGGAAATCTGGGTTCCCGGAGCGAGCAAGTCTCCGACCTTGGGGAGTCTCTTTTGCAATGGGCGATATGATATATCTGATTCCCCACTAAACAGTGTACCGTAAAAACCATTGTCCATGGCGTTAGCTCTGGAATATTTGAAGGTGGATCGTTCGGTCCTCGCGATGCTGGAGGCACAATCGGCGTGGTGACGTGGAGGGACGGAGCTGGTAAACTGTGATCTGACTGTTTACAAATGTACTTATTCCCGGAATAGTTCGGGCTGTTCTAAAACGACTCAGGAGTCTAACCGGCCATGGAGGTTTGATAAAACGTCCCATTCTGCGCATCGCAAGTCCGCTGGATGTTCGGTCGTACATTGCCAATGGAGTCAAAACTATTGCCCGGACACGTATACCGCTCGGTTAGTATTGATAACTGTATTCACGACGGGGCTTAGCTGATGGCCATCTATGCATGCCGCACACGCTCACGGTTGACCTAATCGTATGCATCTTGTGTTGTAACTATTCGATGTCTTGGATAGTAATCCCTAATTATCTTGGATATTGGGAACGGGATGAATATACACGCTTGCCCCAATAGAGATCATATCAACTCAACCATTGTTAGCATGTTTCTTCCGGTCCCAACATGATTTAGCGAAGCCATTGGAATCCACTAGAAAACGCGAATCGATTGTGGTTTCCAGAGGGAAATTCGACTCCATCCGTCATCGTTTCTGCTTGTTCACATGTGATTGCGCGGGTCTCTTGGGCCCCCGGGGCAAATCCAGGGCCATTGATTGGTTGGTGCCGGTGAGGTAAGCACACACCACGTGACTTGGAGCACGCGACACCGCTGGCCCGAAGAGGGAACGGTTGCAGCAGCAAACACGAGCGCTATCGACACGTGTGATAAGACGGGTAGTTTGATTGATCTCCCGTTCCTTCGCTTCTACGGGGTGGAAGGAACACGGGACAGCCAGAAGAAATTACCACCAACGGTAGAAAATGCCAGTTGGTTGACAGCCGGTGTAATGTTGCAATGTGCATGGCCCATAAGGTCTAGTCTGTAACTTACTTCCATGGATAGGTGGTGGTCGAACCTAGTATATGTGATGTTCCCGACAGAGACGAGAACTAGGGTCATGGGCCGGTAAACCTAGCTGTAGCCAATCACCTTGTGTGCCCGGGTTGCCTTGAAGCTCGACAGCTTTCACAAAAATGTTGGGAGGAATCGCACCAATTTGGGACAAAAGCATTAGAAGCAAGTGTCTGGATGCATGTGAAAGTGGGTCACAAACGACAAGAGACAGAGCAAGTGGAGGCTCTCCAGAGTTGTTAGTCCACGGGGAAGAAGGGCTCCATCCGGGCCAGTGGATCGGCATATCGATACGGAGTACAGAGTACTGGACTTGGTTGCCTCGAAAATGAGGAAAGTAGGCGATACGATCGGAACAACGTTTATGACGGGGACGGTGATCTCGTGGGCAGGGCTGATGGGGAAAGAAGGATTGACCTCGTAGGTTTTCCTTGGGGACGATGCATTTCATTTATTTATTTAGCGTAGGGTTTTTTTCAGGGGTGTGACTTGAGCCTTGTCTTCTTTGAACCCTGCTTAGCGGTGTTGAGAACGACTAACCCCGTCGGGGCATGCGAACCCGGGTTGAGCCTGAACTTTGGCCTGGAAAATCGGGGATTAATACAGTATTCTATTATTTTAATAGAATGCGCGATCGATCACTATCAAACCCCCACTTATGCTACAGAGCATCCACCGCAAGCGAAGGCGGAAATAAAACTAAAAATCCATAATAATAAAAATAAAGGAAGAATAATAATGCAACCAGCAGAGCCATTGGTCTGTCCCCAAGCAATTTCGTGATCTGCGACCTAAGGCAACGGACGACCTGTAAGTTTTCATTGATTGATTTATTTATCACTGGCGCACCTTGCCTTCTTTTTTCTTTTCTTTTTTTTTTTTTCCCCTCCCCCCATCGGCGTTCTTAGGAATACCAGTGACTAAACGAACAACTCACGCTGGCTCCTAGATCCCACCGTCATCCATTTAAATCCCCCCTCGCTGTGCAATCGCTGGATGCCTTGAACACTCTCTGATCATCTTCATCCGCTTCTTCAAAACCGCCTCCATCCCCTCCTCCTCCTCCTCCTCCTCCTCCTCCTCCTTCTCCTTGTATCTGAATTCTTCTTCCCTTGTATAACGAAATAACGATACCATGTCGATCATTGATACGTCCAAAGATCTCTCTGCACTCTTCACGAAACAAGTTCAGGCGACTCCCGATGCCGTCGCTCTCGAGGATGACAAGACCACCTATACATATGCCGAATTAGACCAAGAGGTGGAGACCTTGACTCGCCGCCTGCGTGGCTATGGAGTCGGTCGAGACAGTCTGGTGGGAGTGCTACTACCACGCAGTGCCGACTACGTGGTCGCCTGTTTGGCGGCTCTCCGTGCCGGCGGCGCATTCCTGGTACTAGAGCTGGCCTACCCCCCGGGTCTCCTGGCCGATGTGATTGAGGATGGGAGACCAACCGTCGTCATCACAAACCGGGCCGAGGTGGGCAAGATCAAGGCCAGCGTGCCGGTCATCATTCAGGATGAGCCGGCCCCAACCGCCAATGGACATGTGTCCGAACCCTCTCCCCTCCCGTCCGACGACGACCTGGATCGCCTCGCATTCGTTTCGTATTCGTCCGGAACCACAGGCAAGCCGAAAGGCATTGCGAACCCCCATCGCGCCGCAGTGCTCTCCTACAATCTGAGATTTGGCGTGTCAGACTTGCAGCCGGGAGACCGGGTGGCCTGTAATGTGTTCTTTGTCTGGGAGATCTTGCGTCCACTGTTGCGTGGTGCGACAGTGGTTGCCGTGCCAGATGATGTCAGTTACGATCCTGCGGCGCTCGTCGACCTGCTGGCGGCAAAGAAGGTCACAGAAACCCTGATGACCCCCACCCTTTTGGCTACAGTGCTCGCCCGTCACCCCCACGTAGGCGACCGGTTGCCGGATCTGCGCACATTGTGGTTCAACGGCGAAGTCGTCACAACGGATCTGGCCCGGCGAACCGGTAAGGCTTTCCCCCAGACGCGGCTCCTGAATTGCTATAGCGCATGTGAAACCCATGAGATCGCCTGTGGGGATATCCGAGAGATGGTGCAGCAGATCGACAGCGACGCGCTGTATTGCCCCGTGGGTCCCCCCATCGACCCCGAAAACACATACGTTTTGAACGAGTCCCTGCAAAAGGTCGACGTGGGCGTAAGCGGAGAGCTCTTTTTGGCCGGTCCTCAACTCGCCCGGGGATACCTGAACCTCCCCGAAACGACCGCCAAAGCATTCATCCAGAATCCGTTCGATGCGAACCCCAACTCCCGCTTGTACCGCACGGGCGATATTGCTCGATTGCTTCCGTCAGGGCTGCTTGAAATCACTGGACGTGTGGGGTCGATGATCAAACTGCGTGGATACTCCGTCGTACCGGCGAAGGTAGAATATGAGATTGTCACACATTTAGCGGTCTCTCGCTGCGCGGTGGTGGCCTATGGAGAAGGCCTGGAACGACAGCTGGTTGCGTATCTCGTGCGAGACCAAGAGAAGTCCGAGGATCGCCCTGAACTGGAAATCAATGATTCCGGTCACAGCCCAGCGGCACGCCGCACCCTTGCGCCGCACTTGGCCCATTATATGATCCCGGCTCTCTGGGTTGAGCTGGATCACCTGCCGACCCATGAAGTGACCGGCAAAGTCGATCTGAAAAACCTCCCGCCCCCACAGAGCCCCCAGTTAGTTAATGGCAATGGGCCCCAACCAGCCAAAGACTCGATCAAGCTGGATGAGGTGGCGTCCATCTGGGCCGCCGTCCTGAAAACGTCCCGCACCCTTCTCAAGCCCAGTGATAACTTCTTTGACCTGGGGGGACACTCCTTGTCGCTGGCCGACCTATCCTCCCGGCTCTCGAGGCACTTTGGCTTCCGCGTTCCAATCACCCGTCTCGCGGAGAACACGACGCTGACGGGCCATTTGGAAACCGTCCGAGCGATCCGGGACGGACACACCGCTGCGGTGCAAGCAGATCTCCCGGCTGTCTTGCGTGCCGATGCGACCTTGGATGAGGAAATCACACCCTCTGCCGCCACGGCTTGTCCGATTGACAAAGCGGATACCGTGCTGTTGACTGGTGTGACCGGCTTCCTGGGAGCATTCCTCCTTCATGATTTAGTGGAGCATACCTCTGCCCGCATTATCTGCTTGGTGCGTTTTAATGAACCTGCCGATGATGACCAGCCCGGAGGTATTGCCCGTATCCGTCGGAACCTCCTGGATCTGGGCTTGTGGCGTGACTCCATCATGGAGCGGGTCGAGATTCTCCCGGGAAATCTTTCCCGAACCCGTTTCGGTCTTTCCCCTACAGCGTTCGACGAGCTCGCGAGCCGTGTCCAGGTTGTTGTGCACGCGGCGGCTACGGTGAACCTGGTGTATCCATACGCTGCTTTGCGCGGCCCCAATGTGGGCGGCACCAGAGAGGTGCTCCGCCTGGCCTGCAAGGGCGGCGCAACGGTGCAGTACGTCTCCACGAACGGTGTGCTGCCTTCCTCGGCGGAGTCTGGCTGGCCCGAGGAAGCCCTGTTGGACGTCGACCAAGTGCCCGACAAGCTGCTGGATGGGTATGGACAGACCAAGTGGGTAGCCGAGCAGCTCGTCCTCGAAGCGGCTCGTCGGGGATTGCCGGTGAAGATTCATCGTGCGGGTACTATCAGTGGCCATAGCGCTACTGGTGCCGCCAACGCGTGGGATCTTCTCACGGCCCTGATCGTCGAGTCTATTCATCTTGGATATGCCCCTGATGTGGACGGCTGGCGCGCGGAGATGACCCCCGTGGACTTTGTCAGCCAGGCCATCGTCCACCTGGCCACGCAGACTCACGCCGACCAAACGGTCTTCCACCTGGGCGATCCAAACCCACTCAGCATGAACTCTGTCTTCGCGGAACTCCGTGAGCTCGGATATCCCACTCAACCACTCAGCTGGGACGAGTGGGTGGCGCTGTGGACCCAGAAACGAGGCCCGGTCAAGGGCGGCGATGGTGCGTTCACTATTGACATTCTCCGCAGTGGTATGCCCACGGTCGACTTCCTCCGGGACGTCGTAGTGCTCGACAATGCTGCCACCCAGCCATCTCTAGCCAGCTTGGACCGACCTCAGGTGGGCCGGGCTCTGCTCGAGACCTACACGCGCCACTGGTTTGCCCGAGGATGGCTGACCCGGCCTCCTTCCCGACAGCATGCCCTGGCGAGCTCGCCAAAGCCGAAGGGTCCGCTCCATGGCAAGGTGGCCGTGGTAACTGGTGCATCCTCTGGCATTGGTGCCGCCGTGGCAGTGGCATTGGCTCGCGAAGGCTGTCACGTCGCCCTCGCTGCTCGGCGGGTCGACGCCCTGGAATCGGTTAAGGGCCGCGTCACCGCCCATGGAGTGAAGGTGATCGCGCGACCAACCGATGTGACGAATAGTGGACAGGTTGAGGCTCTGCTTGGTGCCGCAAATGACGAGCTGGGTCCCGTCGACATCCTTGTTTCGTGTGCCGGCGTGATGTACTTCACCATGATGGCGAATGTGAAGACCGATGAATGGGATCGCACGGTCGATGTCAACTGCAAGGGTCTCCTGCACTGTCTCTCTGCCACCGTGCCAGGCATGCTCGCCCGTAGCCGCGGCCATATCGTTGCCATCTCTTCCGATGCCGGCCGCAAGGTGTTCCCTGGCCTGGGTGTCTACTCCGCCAGCAAGTTCTTCGTCGAGGCTACTCTCCAGGCCCTGCGGCTGGAGACCGCAGGCACTGGCTTGCGCGTGACCAGTATCCAACCGGGAAATACATCGACCCCCCTTCTCAACATGTCTACGGACGCTGAGGCGGTGAAGAAATACGGAGAGCCATCGGGAGCCCAGATCCTGGACCCAGAGGATATCGCCAATTCTATTGTTTACGCTTTGCGTCAGCCCGAACATGTCTCGGTCAATGAAATCCTCGTGGAGCCGCGGGACGAGCCAATCTAGGTTGCATGCTCCTGGTCTCCAATGTTCTTTGGATTTCTTTTCTGGATCACTTGATTTTAGCGTCGCAACATCTTACCCTTTTGATAGATTTTTATTTCCTTTCCTTTTCCCGCTTTTCGTTCTTTCCTGACAAACCGATGGACAGTTAGTTAGAGACATGGGATCGTACACCGCGATACGGGTGTGCTTATAATAGATTAGAAACGAGGTTTCCACTTTCTTCCAAGAGATACCATGATTGGGTTCTCTTCTACTCTGCTCTATACAGCTATATAACCGGGTTGATCCTACTCCTATTTTGTCTCTTGTAGTATGATGGGTATCGAGGGTCCACTCGGCAAATAACCAGCCAATCCAGTCGGCCGATCGGGTAAAAGGGTTGAGACAAACATGGCAAACATGGCTCCATCGTGATCCATGATTGTACTCTGGATGCGTCAAGTTTTCTTTTGTTCTTCTTGCCCGATCTCCGCAATCTATTACGTGGAAAACCTGCCAGGAAATACTCCCTAGCCTTCGGCTCGTTCGATGGACGTGATGGGGCTGCCAGCTGCCTCTCCCTCCAGCGGTGATCTTGCACAGAGGCCCGTTCATACCAGTAATGATGACGGGCTAGAATTAGAATTAGGCCTGGCGGAGCCCTACGCCGCTAATGATCCCGGGTTTGAGATGGGCCAACTCCCTGCATCACCACAGGATGAGTTCCCGGGGTCAGAATCGGCTGAAGATGAATCCCGCAGCAATTGGCGAATCGTCGCCATTATGCTCGCCCTTTCAGTGAGTTCAAGTTGCTGTCCCGCCGACAAAAACACAGTGCAAGCCCTCAACTGACGATAAATCCAGCTCAGCCTCTTCATTTCTGCCCTTGACCAGACCATTGTAGCTACCGCAACGCCAACTATCTCGGCAGAGCTGCACTCAGGCTCAGGCTATGTATGGATTGGTGGCGCATACCTGATTGCCAACGCAGCAAGCGCCAACATCTGGGCCAACCTATCCGACATCTGGGGGCGCAAGCCGATTCTCCTCGCGGCCGTGGCTGTGTTCTTTGGAGCGTCCATCATCTGTGCTAAAGCCGTGAACATGCCAATGCTGATTGCAGGCCGTGGCGTACAAGGTGTCGCGGGTGGTGGGCTCATCCAGCTGATCACCATCACCATTTCTGACCTCTTCAGTGTCCGGTAGTTGTGACTCGCCCCAACATTATATGTGGTCCTTAATGCTGACCACTTGCAGACTCCGTAGCCTTTTCTTGGGCCTCATCGAATTTATCTGGGCAATTGCAGGAGCGTTGGGCCCCATTGTCGGCGGTGCCTTCACCCAGTCAGTTTCCTGGAGGTGGATATTTTGGATCAATCTGCCAGTTTGTGGAACGGCATTTGTGCTCCTCCTGCTGTTCCTGGATGTACACAATCCGAAGACTGGGGTTCTGGACGGCATCAAAGCGGTCGATTGGTTCGGCAGCTTCTCCATTCTGGGCCTCACGGTCATGGTTTTGCTAGGCCTCGACTTCGGAGGTGCTGCCTTTCCCTGGGGTTCGCCGAAGGTGATCTGTCTCATTGTTTTTGGTTCCCTGATGTCCCTCATCTTCATTTACAGCGAGAAACGCCTGGCAAAGTATCCACTTATGCCGCTTGGCATCTTCAAGAATCGGTCTAATATGGCCTGCTTTATCGTGGCTTTCACCCATGGCGTTGTGAGTAACCAAACAGCCCATGCTCGATCACATCTAACCTAGTCTGCAGGCCTTTCTGGGACAGGAGTATTATCTCCCGTTATATTTCCAATCGGCGCAGGAAGCGTCTCCCTTCCACTCGGGTCTTTTGATTCTCCCGTATGTCTTGGCAGAAGCTGCCTTGAGTCTTGCTGCGGGACTTATTATTCACCGCACAGGCCACTATCTCGAGATCGTGTGGACTGGAACCGCCCTGGTACTTCTGGGGAGCGGCCTATTTATCGATTTCAACGCTTCGTCCTCCCTTGCGAAGATTATCTGTTATCAAATCGTGGCGGGTGCAGGATGTGGCTTACTTTTCTTCCCACCCCTCCTCGCCCTCCAGAGCAACGTCCCGCAGGACAAAAATGCCGCCGCCACTGCCACGTTCGGCTTCATCCGTAACATGGCCATGGCCATGTCGGTGGTGCTGGGCGGTGTCATCTTCCAGAATAGCATGGACATGCGGCAAACCAACCTGCTGGCAACGGGCCTGTCTGAGTCCATGGTGCAGGAGCTCACCGGGTCAGAAGCGGCGGCCAACGTGCTGGTCATCCAGTCCATCACGGATACAGCCCAGCGAAGTGCCGTCAAGGACGCATACGCTTGGAGCCTGCGCAACATTTGGATCCTTTACACCTCCCTGGGGGCGTGTGGACTTGTTCTCAGCTTCTTCATCACCCGCCAGCACCTCAGTGTGGAGCATGTCGAAACCAAAACCGGGCTGAAAGAGAAGCAGCCCCTAGCCGAACCTCAGCCGAATGAGCCTATCTCTGCACCCCTAAGTTAGAGCCTTACCACGGTCTCGATGATCCATACCGCATAAAGAACTCTTTCCCGTCTCGACTTGTTTATATGTTTGTATACTCTTGAATTGGACGGTATTGTGAGTAGATTAAAAGTCCCTGATAAATTTTCAGGGAACGATCACGGCTTCATGTACATCGGCAACCAACAAATTACTACATATCAGCATGCAAATCAACCATAGAAGCCTGTCATATTCACATCCATTCGAACCCCAATCCTTCTCCCTTCTAGCAAAACTCCCTAAAACATAGCGGCAACTGCCACCGCCGCAGCCCCAGCCAAGGGGATACCCGTAGCAACCGCCTTTGCCTTCCCGGGCGCGCCGAGAGCAGCAGCAGCCGCACCGGGGGTCTGCGTGGCCTGCGGCATGGT
This sequence comes from Aspergillus bertholletiae, assembly GCA_009193595.1. Taxonomy (NCBI): domain Eukaryota; kingdom Fungi; phylum Ascomycota; class Eurotiomycetes; order Eurotiales; family Aspergillaceae; genus Aspergillus; species Aspergillus bertholletiae. The sequence continues at coordinate 311,693 of ML736164.1, forward strand.
GAAAGACTCCACCCCCCCGGTCACCAACAACCCAAACGAGGTAACTTTATCACTGGGGATGCTCAAGTGCGTCGAGGCCGAGCTGCTCCACGGCCCACCGCCGATGGTGCCCGTCACCATCACGGAGAACGAACAAGATGGCGACTCAGTCCAGTGCTTGAACGAACAGGAGTAGTCCTGCGTGGCCGTCACGGCATTGCCACCCTTCTCGCTGCTCCAGGCCGTGTACACGCCCGTCAGGCTCCAGGAATTCTCGGCCTGGATCATGGTCCAGGGCTTATCGATCTGGCACAGTGACTTGGGCGCGTCTTTGGTGCAGCTGATGTGGTATGTTGTCTCCTTGGCGTTGATGCCGGCGACGCTGCCGGCGGTGCCTGAATAGGTCGGCTGATCCCAGGCTATGGACATATCGACGCCGAAGTAGGGCGCCGTCGTCGTCTCGTCTTTGGCGGCGACCAGGGCCGTAGCGGCCAACGTGAGGAGGGTGGCTTTGAGTTGCATTTTTTTTTTTCGTATTTATCTTGCTTTTGTAGGGTTTTGTTGGTTGATATGGTATGGTTATGTTGTTATAGAGTAAGTCCAGGCTTGACGAACGAGTACAGACCAAAAAAAAAAACAGCCCCACAACGAAAGCCAAGAATAAGGGCCAAAAACTATCAGAGGAAAAAGAAATTTTAAGGGGGAAAAAAAAAAAAAAAAAGGCCCTCCAGACTTAAGCCCTGGCCTTGCCCCCTTTCTTATAATGTAGGACGCCCTGGAAATTGCACCTAGCAAAAAAGTCAGCGTCCTCGGTAACCCGACGCCATGTGCAGCCTCCTGTTTAATCTAATGTTCTTCGCAATGTAACCTGACCACCAAAGCTTCATTTCAAACCAGCCCCAGTATGGAGCCAAATGAGGCTAAAAGCGAAGGGGGGAGAGGGAAGATGAGGGAAGATGAGGGGCCCGAACATGCCAATCCGGGCGATGCCGACAAGAACTAAGGTCCAAGTGGCCTTACGTGAGTCATCGTTATCGAACCATGATCCTTCCATTGGTTGCTGGTGAGAGAGATTACTGCGTCTCTAAGGGAAGCTATTGAAATTAGTCCAATGCGCGAGAGTTTCCTCTACATCGCGCTGGAGGCGTTCGGGGGCCGTTTAGTCAATATTCCTACTTAGGGCTTAGTTGGCATGGTCTGGTCTCCGGCGCTAGAAAACGTCGGTACTAGTCTTGGGCTTTAGCGTTCTATTAGCTGGAGTGTTACTCGAAGAGGAACGACTAAATGCCGGTTATTCGGCTAGCAGGGACTTGTGCCTTAGCCTTGTTGGCTTATGTCGCTGTGTGCTGGCGACTTTATGCGTGGGGATCTTGGATATGGCCCTCTTTGGCAGACCAGTACAGGCAGAGTGGAGGTCAAGGTGGGTTTTACCCCTGGACTTGCACTTTTGGGGTATCAATCTGTGGGACGCTGGATTCTCTTGTACGCTTTCTCTGCGTATCTTATATATTACTACCTTGCCTGGTGCTGGACCACGTTCCCCTAGGCGAAATACTGCCCCGCATAGATTCCCTGATATTGCAATGCTTTGCAGAAGTAAGATCGCACGGGCTACAGGGTATTTATTTTAAAAAATGAAATTAAACCCTCGGTCCAACCTCCCTGTAGCCTAGTCTGGCTTGGGACGCCAGGGGATGGTGGGCAAATTTGAGAGGATAAGAGTGTTTGCAAAGAGGTCGGCCAGTGAAATTGTTTGTTGTTCTGAATTTCTATGCTTTATCTGCTTCGATTGTGGAGAATAGTTCAAAGTACTTTGGTTTGCGTCTTTGGGAAATTGTTACTGTGGTTCTGAGTTTTTGTTCCAACGGTTAATCAATATGGCTTTCTGCGTATATATATTGGTAGGTAGGCTCAAAGCATGACCAGGCGTCAATTGGTGCTTTGGTATGCTGTCATATATTAATAGCACCTGATGGAGCCTTGTCTATCAGTAGGTTCCCTATTCTACCTGGACAAGACTAGTAATATAGTGAGTAAGTCTAAATCAGTTGTGTAAAATATAACTAAAGTGAATTGGAAGGAGACTAGGTTTAGTTGACAAGGTCGAATAGTGGATATATAGTTGAGCAGTAGTAGCTTCTACTAGGCGTCGGAGTCTATTCAGTATGTCATGGTGATACGCACATATTACATATTTATTTACTATTCAAGTCAGAGAGTGCCCTTCTATGGTAGACAATACTCTCTATCTTTTTTTTATATGTCTTACTAGATTTGTTCTCTACTTAATCACACTTGATTTTGAAAGAGATCATGGCGATTCAACGTTATAGAACGATATCAAACAAGCAGTAAATGTCCGCTAAGCAAAGCACACGCTGATGTCCCTAATGCTTCCCTTGACAACTACAAATAAATAAACTTAAGTCTTATATCTTGGCCTTCCAGCCGGTAGATACAGCTTGTAGCACCACCCCCGTCATCATCAGCACCTTTTCTTCTTCGAGCCGCTGGGCGACTAACTGCAAGCTGACCGGCATCCCGTCAACGGCAGATGCATTATCTAGAACGCGGAAGTTAGTATGGCCTAGCGAAGGCTTTTTTTTTTTTTTTTTTTTTTTTTTGGGAAAAGATTGTGGGTGGTATACGTACAATCACTCTGTACCCTGGCATCTACATCACTCAATGCCGTATGGTTCTGATAGGACGCATCCAAAGTCTTGCTGGCCTTCACGCCGCAAGGGAAGGAGACGGCAGAGTAGTCGAGGATATTGAATACGCCCGTATATCCCACGTAGGCGAATTTGCCGTGCTCCACAGAGCTGTATGGGGTGGTCGGACCTAATTCACAGCGAATAAGTTAGCGGTTACTGTCCAATGGCAACAGGTGTGAATGAAACAAGGGAAAGGAAATCAGAATCATACAAATAATGCCATCAATGCCATTAGCATTCCACCGATGCAGATAGTCTTTCTGCAGGGCATTCCGCTCAACGTGGATCTTCCACATCTCATGCACCCCAAGCTCCGTTGCCTTCTCGTAATCTCGCATCTCCTCCCGGAACGGCTCCCCCGTCGGCGCCAGTAGCCCACGCACTGACTTGCCTCCGTCGGCAACGAACTTGCGATGCAACAGCTCCCGCGCTTCCTTGTGGCCTGTTGGCGCCCAGTTGATTACCTCGTGGCCGGCCTTTCGGAGCCGGTCGACTGTTTCTCTCAGCGCACGAGCGACGGGAGGCGTCGGGGTGACGATGCCGTCGTTCCACATCACGGCCAGTTTGAGTCGGTACTTTGGCTCGGTGGGACGCCACGGGATAGGAAGACACTTCGGGTCGTTGACCCAGGGGTTTTGGTCGATGACGGTCTTGGAGTAGAATGTGATTTCTTCCAATGTCGACGCCATGGGCCCATTGACACTGTTGACGGCTTCTTGGCCCGCCAGTCCCGATCGTGTCTGGAAGTTCGGGAATCGTCCAAAGGACGGCCGCAGGGTGAAAATTCCCGTGCAAGCGGCAGGGATGCGGAGAGAACCACCTTTTGAGGTCCCTGTTAGCATATCTCTGCTCACGGATGGTTCATGCCACAATAAAGTGGGCCTTGCTCACCGATATCAGTCCCAACACCGATGCGACTCGCACCGAATGCGATGAGCGCCGATTCGCCCCCGGACGAGCCACCGGAAGTCAGCTTCCGATTGAGGGGGTTCACGGTTCGGCCGAAGACGTTGTTGACGGTCTCGGCGATCATCATCGCGGTGGGCACATTGGTCTTCACATACAGCACCGCTCCGCCCTGCAGGAGGAGATCGGTGAGGGTGCTGTTGTATGTGGCGGGGTCGTTGACGAGTGATGTGAAGCCCACTGTGGAGTCCTTGCCGATGATGTTGAAATTGTCTTTGAGGGAGATTGGGAGGCCGTGGAATGGGCCCTTCGGTTTACCAGTCTTCTGCAGGTGCTCGTCCAGTTCCTTGGCTCGAGCGATGGCTTCGTCGAAAAGGATCTCGGAGAGGCAATTTGTCTACGGATTTCTTAATATGCGTTCAAGCCGAGGCTTGGATGACGCCGGGGGAGGAAGACGTACCAACTGGTGAGCTGCCGCTGCCGCTTTACAAAATACCTTGGTCACTTCCTCTGATGTCCATGACCCGGTTTCCAGATGGGCCAGGATCCTAGGCGCGGTGGTGGACAGAATCTCGAGCTCTCTATCGGTGAACCAGCCGGACTGTCGCGGGAAAGATGTGACGTTTGTCTGATGCTCCGAGGGAAGCAGATGGGCAGGAATTATCCATTCGGGAGGAATGGCAGCTCTAAGCGATTCCTGCTTGCTTTTTGCGATTTCCTGCCAGGAACTCATTTTGTCTAGGCCCGGAGGGGTGGCGAAGATTCAAATTGGAGAAAAGGTGATGGCGTAGTGGACGTTGCTAGCAGTGTCGGAGATTATTGGGGAAATTGCTTTCCGTCTTATAGAGACCAATTGTACCATCGTAACCCTACGTATATGCCGCGAAGGCCGGCCGTGGAGCAAGGAACAGTGTATCACCCCCTCACGCTTCGCTCACCGATAGGGTGTGCCAAGTGCCTAGGTCCAGAGATATCGTGGAGACCGTCGTCGTCTCGTTCCTGGCTGTTTCGGACCTGATGTCCTATCGCAGTCGCCGAGGTAGGGCTATCTGAGTCAGGTACTGCAGTGTTAGCCGGGAAACGAGGATATCGGCCAGCTTATAGTCAAGCTGGCCCCAGTCAATAGCCGGGTCAGTGGTACGACTACAGGTTCGTATCGCAAGTTGGAACCGCAGTTCCACTTAGGGTTCGGGGATGTCATTGGATGCCACGGAATGAATGCCGAAGTCAAGTGATCGGACTGCCAAAACGCGGGGTTGCAACTAAATCCTTCGATAGGGAAACAGGATAAGTGGATCGGCAGTTGCTATACTATGTTGTCGGGTATGGCTGCCATGAGGATACAACCTACTCCGCATCTCGCTTCCCACCCACCCTGTGATCCTCTCTGTGATTGCGGACAGTCAACACCTCATGGACCATGCCGGTGTATCAGACGTTCTAATATATAGTACATTGACTTAGTAGGTCACCTCCCCAGCTTTATCAGTCCAAGCCAAGTCTTGCACTGCTTTCTAGACTCCAGGTACATTGGCCTGAAGCTCCTCGGCTCGGCAGCGCCTTACCCTTGATTAGTGAAAGTTTAGACACGGGTCTGGGCAGACGGGATTTATTACTGATAGCAATCCGGATTGTCTGTCACCGTCGTGGAGATTCCCTATTAAAGTTTGACAATGATCAAAAAGATACGGCCATGGAATCCGAATCCTCTAGTTAGTTGAGGGGTGTTAGTATAAAGAGGCGGGGGGGATCTCTCTCTGCAAAGGAGGTACCTACTTGCCTGTCCGACACCGGATTCCCCCCTAGAGCCGATATTCACCATGTTGGCCACCGTCAAAACCTATCTGAAAGGCCAGGAGTCAAGGCCCGGGGAGGCGAAACTGCTGCGAAAGCTGGATTTCTTCATCCTTTCCTTTTGTTGTTTGATGTACTTTTTCAACTATTTAGATCGTTCCAACCTCTCCAATGCGTATGTATCGGGAATGAAAGAAGAGCTCAACTTCCAAGGAAACCAATTGAATGTGATCAATACGGTGTTTACTGTCGGCTATATCATCGGCCAAATCCCCTCGAACTTGGCATTGACCTATATTGCCCCGCGCATCTTCTTCCCCGCCATGATCGTGTTCTGGGGCGGCCTGACTATGATCACGGCCGCGGTGCACAATCCTCAGAGCATCATGGCGATCAGGTTTTTCTTGGGGTTGGCGGAATCGACCACCTTCGCTGGCACGCATTATATTCTTGGGGCGTGGTATACCGAGAAAGAGCTGGGTAAGCGAAGCGGCATCTTCACAGCCTCCGGGCTCGCTGGTACCATGTTTGGCGGGTTCATCCAGTCGGGCATCCATTCATCGCTCGACGGAGCACGTGGACTCTCTGGTTGGCGGTGGCTGTTCATCATCGACGGACTGATTACCCTACCCATTGCACTCTACGGACTGTTTCTGTTCCCCGATACCCCTGCCACGACCCGGGCACCATATCTCTCTCCTTCTGAGCGAGCTCTGGCCGTCGCCCGCATGCCCGAGGCCAGCGCAGCAACGTCGCGCCTGGACATGGCCTTTGTGAAGAAGGTATTCAGCACCTGGTACTGGTATGGCTTTGTCATGCTCTGGATCATCGCCGGCGAGACCGAATCCTTCTCGACCAACACCCTGCTGGCGCTCTACATGAAGTCCCATCCGACCAACAAGTATACCGTCTCGCAGCTAAACAACTATCCGTCGGGCGTGCCCGCTATAGGTATCGTGTCGACGTTATTCTGGGCTACGTTGACCGACTTCATGGGCGGCAAGCGCTATCTGGTCGGGTTCTTCATTGGGATTACGGGTATCATCACCTCTGCACTTATCCTGACCCAGTTCTCCTCCACCGCCACCGTCTTTGGAGCCTACTACTGGGCCGGCGCAGTATATGCCTGTCAGGCGACATTCTTTGCCTGGTGCAATGATGTCATGCGGTACCAGGATGGTCGGCTGCGCTCGGTGGTGATCGCCAGTATGAACCTGGGCAGTAACGCTGTGAACGCGTGGTGGAGCATCATCTTCTACTCTGCTACGTTTGCCCCCCGGTTCACCCGGGGTATGTGGGCGATGATTGGGTGTTCAATTGCCCTAATCATCTGGACGAGCGGCCTTATATATATGAGCATGAGAGAGAAGCAACCGGAGCTGGATGGGGTTGAGCAGACGGAGGAGAAAGTAGTAGGAGTGGAGTCCATCCAGAGACCCAAACAGTAGATAAGAATATATAGCCGCGATAATACAGTGTTTTTTTCCCCCTCTCTTTCTCCCGTGAATTAGTTCGTTATGTCTTGAGACAGACTGGGCCTTTATCGGCGTGTTCCGATAAGAGAACAAAGTGCGGAGACTCCCGAGCCATTGACGTCGTTGGTTCGTTATTTATTTACTCTTTCTTTTCCCCGCCTCTTCTCGTCTCTTCTCCCCCAGTCACTTCTCATCCAAAGATATATAAGAAAAAAGAAAAGCAATTGAGCCTGAATAGAAAGTCGCAAGGCAGGTCCTTCATTATTACTGTCAACCAACCAATCACCACAGACCAAATACAACAACAAGAAACACAAAAAACCCCCCCAAAAGAGCCAACCGACCATGGCGCCAACCCTGACCACCACGCCGACTGTGCACGTCGTGCCCGAACAGCTCACAAAAGAAGCCTTCGCACCCTTCGGCACAGCAGTGTACTCTCCTCTGCCCCGCGATCTCAGCCAAGCGCCGGCCACCGTATCTTCCCTGGCACCACACAACCCAACCCCGGTCCTCGCCAACCAAAACTCCGCCCTCAAATACAGCCCCATCTCTCCGCTGCAGAACAACTACCCGGGCCACTGTCCCAGCGGCCGGCCCTCCGAAGCCCGCATGACTATGTTCAGCTGCTTCCCGCGCCAATTGCGGTCTCTTCCTGGCGCTAAGGCGTTCGACGTGCGCATCCTTGAACGCCACCCGTTCACGACCCAAACTTTCACCCCGATCGACCTCTCTAGCCAGTCTTCTGCCGGTGGCCAGGACGAGCCCTGGTTCTTGATCGTCGTGGCCCCGACCCTGAAGGGCCAGACCGCTACCGCTATGACGCCCTCCGGCCCGACTACCATTCGGGACCCCCCGGATCTGAAGAACCTCCGGGCCTTTGTGGCGCGTGGCGGTCAGGCCGTGACGTATGGTGCGGGGACGTGGCATGCGCCGATGGTGGTGCTGGGCCCCAGAAGGGTCGACTTTGTCGTCGTACAGTTTGTTAATGGGGTCGATGACGAGGATTGCCAGGAGGTGTCGTTTGGGGAGGGTGTCGTGGTGGAGGTGGGGGGTAGGGCTTCGGCGAAGCTTTAGGTTATTTCCTGTTGATGGGTTCGTGAGGTTATGATGTATTACTATACCCTGGGATAGAAGGGGTTGCTCTTTTCTTTTATTCTCTTTTCTTTGGTGCTACTTTATGAGTTCATGGTTATTGTACATATGATGGAGAAGTGTAGAAGAATGCTGTACATGAATAATTCGGAATTTTCACACATACATACGATGCGCTAGAATACCACGGGCTGAGTTGCTTCGGCTTTCCAATTTGTATCTGCTGACCCTGTTTTCTGGCCGTGGCGGACGCTCTCCCGCACGCTTCGAGCCATCTCAAGCACCTCTGGTGGTAAGCCTGCGAGCTGGGCGACCTTCAATGCATGAGACTCGCGATTCACACCCTTGCGCAGCCGATGGACGAATGAGAATGACCCGGAGCCGGTCTCCTTGACGTCCGTGCAGTAGCGGCCGAGAGCGCCAAAATCGTGCGTCATGTCCGCGAGCTCGTGGAAATGGGTTGCGAAGAGGGTACGGCATCGGTTGCGATAGTGGAGATGGTGCAAACATGCGAAACTGACGGCGGTGCCATCTTCGGGGGTGGTGCCGCGGCCAACCTCGTCCATGATGACGAAGGAACGGGAGGTCGCCTGCTTCAGAATAGCGGCCGTCTCGAGCATTTCCACCATGAATGTGGATTGGTCGCGGAAGAGATCGTCCGCCGCGCCGATGCGGCTGAAGATCTGATCTACGATCCCGATCTCGGCATATTCGGCGGGGACGAACGATCCGACCTGCGCGAGGATCGTGATGAGTGCGTTCTGGCGCAGGAAGGTGCTCTTGCCGGCCATGTTGGGCCCCGTGATGAGCCAAATGCGTTCCGGATCGCCTAAGAAGCAGTCGTTGCTGACGAATCGTCGACCCTGCTCTTCGAGACCGAGTTTGACGGTTGGGTGTCGGCCTCCGGCGATTTTATGGGAGGTTCCCTTGGTCAAAATAGGCCTAACTAGGCGTTGTTCTTGTGCCAATGCGGCGAACGAGCACGCGACGTCCAGTTCGTCCATGACGGCTGCATTGCGCCGGATCTTGACTAGGTTGAGAATCACTTCGCGGCGAAGGCGTTCGAAGATCAACTGCTCCTCTTGCCGAATTTGGACTTTCGCTTGGTCTGTTCGACTGCCGAGCTCACTCCATGCAGGGAGATAGAACGACCTGGTCGACTTGGTTGTTGAGACGGTTCGTGTTACTCCGAATGCTTCAAGGGATTGCTGGGAGACTTTGGTGCCTTTGACATGGCATATATGGCCGAGGCCAGGGGTCCACTTGAGGGTGATAGTGGATGACCCCACAGAATCACGAAGATGCTGGGTTAAATTGACCTTCTCATCCTGTAATTTTGTTAATGCTCGGTGGAGCTTACGAAGGGCTGGGCTTGCGTCCCGTCTCATAATCCACGGGTCGACGTCTGGCGGCTCGTCCGCAGCGGTGCCAGCTCGACTCGAGCCCTTGGATCGGACCTTCTTGGGTAATGCATCGAGGTCGGTTGGCAAGCCCTCACTCATGGTGACTTCCTGAGCTAGAATCGCTGCCTCTGCGGCGGTGTCATCGTCGATCCGCTGCTTTTGGATCAGCCCTTCTTCATCAATCGCAGCCAATATTTTGTCCGCGAGTATAACGGGCCCATCCATATGAAGCCGATGAGTCATAGCTACAAGACTGTCATTTGCTTGGGCGGACGAGGAAGCGTCGCAGCCTGTGGCAGAAAGGACCCGCTTGATCTCCTTCGAAGCTTCTATCGCCCTTGAAAGACAAATCAGGTCATCAGGGTCTCCCCGTCCAAGGGTAAACTTTTGGACGAGGCGCTGAGAGTCATAGCTACGTTTCAACAGCTGTGTCACACTGTCACGTAGCTCACTGTTGGCGATGAAAACCGACACAAGGTCAAGACGCTCGTTGATCACCCGTAAGGAAGTAGACGGAGAACCTAGGCAAGAAGTGGTTAGACTACACCTACGAAACTCGAAATGAATAAGAGATATGGATGTTAGACGTACTCAGACGGTCCCTCAGGAGACGCGCTCCGCTTTTGGTGGAGGTACGACGCACTGCATGAAGCAGACTCCCTTTGCCGAAGCCGTCCCGAGCGGTTTCGAGAATCTCCAGTCCCCTCAAGCTATTGCGGTCAATGTTCATGGATTCGCTCAAGTGCCGGCGACGAGGGGGTTGAAGTTTTAGATCTAATCCCTGTAGTTGAACCCTAATATACTCCAAGAGGCTATAGCCAGCTGCTGTTTCTTCCGACGTGAAAGACTCGATAGACTTAGGAGAGACGGGCGCTTCTAGCATCGAATTCCACAGTGACATGGGCAAGATGTCTCGTGGGAACTGGAAGAATGTCATCAGTCGATGATCGTGCCCGACAAGCAGCTGCAACTCTTGCCCGATCAGATCCTGAATACGCCGGTCAACCAAGATCTCCCGAGCGCCAATCCTTGCAATAGCCGAAGGAAGCATTTGCACGGTGGTAGACTGGGTAAAAAAGTCACCTGTGGAAAGATCTAACCAGGATAAGCCTACGGGCTGAGACGCAGATGACAGTACATGTTGATGCGACGAGATATCATGTTGCTGTTCTAGTTGTGCTTTCAATGATGGTTCATCTATGTAAATGGCTAGGAGAAAATTGTTTTCCGCCGGGTCCATGAACTTCTCATCAATCAATGTGCCGGGAGTGATAATTCTGGCGACTTTTCGATCGAAGAGAAGCCCTCCAGTACGCGCTTTTTCCTCCGCGCCGTTTGCGAATTCCTCGCTGATGGCAACGTACTTATTGAGGTCTTGCACGAGGGTTTTCAAGAAGCGGTCCAACTGGAAGAACGGAAAACCCGCCATGGGAACAGGACCGGCACTGGTCTTCTTGGAAGCAAGCTTGAGATTAAGCAGCGGAGCGAGCTCCTCGGCTTGCTCGAAATACAGCTAGAACCAAGTTAGGAATCGAAATTTACGGACCGAAGACCTCAGTATGTAGATGAATTCTCCGGATTCACTGCCCATACCTCATAAAAGCCTCCAACCCTGGTCAGGATAACACAATTCTGGAACTTTTCCATATTATTCCTGTGCCCTTGCACGACCGGTGGGTATCGCGGCGCATCTTCTACGGTATCATGATAAGGTTCCAGCTTCAGTGCCCCTTGTGGTAAATCCTTTAATTTCACAGTAGAGCGTGTTTTGGCGCCTCTTTGGAGCGTGAACTTTGGCGCCGGAGGCCTCGCGAGACACAGCGACGGACGGCGGGCATGATGGCAGATGGTTCGGTGCACCTGGCAGTGATACGGTGATATCAGATTAGTTCTGCAAGGAGGCGAGATACGGGATGAGATCAGGTATGCAATTCGGCCGCCATAAACTGGCATGATCCCAGTGTGATTCGAACGTTGGAGATAGTGTTGGTTTGGCTCCACCGCGAGCTTTGAGCTCGAGCACGCGAAACAGTAGAACGGCTGTTGCTGCCTGAGGCAATAGTCGCCAAACCTTCCGTCTCCGCCACTCAAATCTGCTCGACGAGAACTTCGGAAGCGGAACTCTTAAACGCAACAACTCTTTCAACTCCGCGAAACATCCCACGCAGCTTGCGGCCCTGCATCAACGAGGAAGCTTGTCCGTTGCAGGAGGATGCTCCAGGTTTGTGAAACTTTCTGGGATCTCATATAATTGCAGGATTCATTTCTCGTCGCAGGAGTGTCGACGCGCCGGTTGATCGTGAGCTCCACCGAGCCCAGACGACTTATTCCAGTCGTAACACGATCACGTTTGATTTCAATTACTCTCTCTCTTTTGTTGCACAGTTAATCGCATTATAATACCATCAAGATGGCAGACCAAAATATTTCTCAGTATAAGTACTCGGCGATGTCCAACCTGGTTCTCCAGGCGGACCGTCGATTCATTTCTCGCATCAACGATGAGCCCACCGGAGACCCAGAATCCCTCGCAGGCCGGATTAGTATTCGGGAGATGGGCGGCAGAATGGCGCGTGACGATGCGCCAAAAACGAAAAAGAAGGCCGGTCTGACAGATATTGAGCGAGGTTCGATTCGAGAAGGCGAGGATGTACTCGCCCGAGAACAAAAGAAGCGCCAACGAGGACAACCGGCACAATTACGAGGTCAAGGCATCCTTTCCGCAGCCGATGCTGTTGTCGAGGGGTTGAAATACCGCCCCCGGACACCTGCCACCCGAGCCACATATGATCTTATCCTTACCATGACCGCAAATCATCTCGGTGATGTCCCTCACGAAGTCGTACGAAGTGCTGCCGATGCCGTGCTGGAGTACCTGAAGGACGAGGATATGAAAGATTTCGATAAGAAAAAGGAAATCGACGATTTGCTTGGTAGTTCTATGAATCCTAAAGAGTTCAATGAGCTTGTGAATTTGGGCAAGAAGATCACCGATTATGACGCACAGGACGAAGATGAAGATATGGATGGTGGCCTTCAGGGTGAAGGCGAGGAAGAGCTTGACGAACGCCAAGGTGTTGCCGTTGTTTTCGATGAGGAAGACGAAGATGACGAGCGGATGGGCACCGTCAATGAAGTGCGAGACGATGATGAGCTGTCAGATGAGGATGAGGAAGATCAGCAAGAGGCACCTGGTGCTGACGAGTTAGCCGCCGAAAGGGCAGACGCTGATGGTCTTGACACCGAGGAAATGGTAATAGACGGTGGGGTGGGCCGTAGTGATGACCGAGGGGATAAAGCACATAAGGTTTCCGCTCGTGAAATTGATGCCTATTGGCTTCAACGTGAGATCGGTAAAGAATACTCAGATGCCCATATCCAACAAGAGAAGGCGACGGAAGCGCTTGAGATCCTTGGTGGCAAAGGCGAGGATGGCACTAAGAAGCCACTCCGAGATGTGGAAAACGATCTAATGGAACTCTTCGATTATGACTATCCGGATCTCGTTGCTAAACTGGTCACAAATCGCGACAAAATTGTTTGGACCACTCGGTGGCGCCGTGTGGCAGAAGATGCGGATGCCCGCAACCTTACGGAGAGCGAAATGGTCGAAGCCGGACATCGTGCCATTTTGGATGAAATCCGAGGAAAGACAGCTCGTGAGGAAGGAACCGGTCGCCCTGAGAAAAAGATCAAGCTCGACCTGATGGATGTCGATGTGCCAAATGCTCCTGCCCCAGAAGAAAAGCCAGCGGACGGCGGCTTGGTTAGAGGTCTTCAGCCCAAACGGCTGATCAATCTTGAAAACCTCATCTTCCACCAAGGAAATCACTTGATGACAAACCCCAGCGTCAAATTACCCCAAGGTTCGACCAAGCGGACGTTCAAAGGATACGAAGAGATTCATGTGCCCCCCCCCAAGGCGAAGAGGGAACCTGGAGAGAAGAACATCCCGACCACAGAGCTTCCCGAGTGGGCGCGAATTGGTTTTGGAAGCTCAAAGGAACTCAACCGTATCCAGACCAAGTGCTTTCCTTCAGCCTTCCATGATGATGGCAATATGCTTGTCTGTGCACCTACGGGATCCGGAAAGACAAATGTTGCCATGCTCACCGTCCTTCGAGAGATTGGAAAGAATCGTAACCCTGAGACAGGTGAAATAATGCTCGACGATTTTAAGATCGTTTTTATCTCGCCCTTGAAAGCCTTGGTCCAGGAGCAAGTTGGAAACCTTGGCAAGCGTTTGGAGCCCTATGGCATCAAAGTCGCTGAACTGACTGGTGACCGCCAGCTCACAAAGCAGCAAATTGCTGAAACTCAGATCATTGTTACGACCCCGGAGAAATTCGATGTTGTTACAAGAAAGGCATCAGAGACCAGCTACATCAGGCTTGTGCGACTTATCATCATTGATGAGATCCATCTTCTTCACGACGATCGTGGCCCTGTCATCGAAAGCATCGTAAGTCGGACCATCCGCAAGGGTGAACAGACTGGCGACCCTGTCCGAATTGTTGGTCTGAGTGCCACCCTCCCTAACTACCGGGATGTGGGAAGCTTCTTACGAGTCGACCCTATTAAAGGTCTATTCCATTTCGATGGTTCCTATAGGCCCTGTCCGTTGAAGCAGGAATTCATTGGTGTTACAGACAAAAAGGCTATCAAACAGTTGAAGACCATGAATGATATCTGTTATAATAAAGTCATTGAGCAGGTCGGGCAGCGTAGGAACCAGATGCTTATCTTCGTCCACTCTCGAAAGGAGACCGCCAAAACTGCGAAGTATATCCGAGACAAGGCCTTGGAGATGGAGACTATCGGTCAAATACTACGAAGTGATGCTGCTAGCCGAGCCATCCTGGCTGAAGAAGCGGAATCCGTAGATGATGCATCACTTAAGGATCTACTCCCCTACGGTTTTGGTATTCATCATGCTGGCCTGAGTCTTGCCGATCGTGACTCAGTCCAGGCACTCTTCGCCGATGGCAGTATCCAGGTTTTGGTCTGCACTGCGACCCTTGCTTGGGGTATTAACCTTCCTGCACATACTGTCATCATCAAGGGTACCCAGGTGTATTCTCCGGAGAAGGGTAGTTGGGTTGAGCTGAGCCCTCAAGATGTCTTGCAAATGCTCGGAAGAGCTGGTCGGCCGCAATATGATACTTTCGGTGAAGGTATCATCATCACTTCTCAGACTGAAATTCAGTACTACCTTTCCCTCATGAACCAACAACTCCCCATTGAGAGTCAGCTTATAAGCAAACTTGCGGATAATATGAATGCTGAGGTTGTTCTTGGAAATATCCGGACGCGTGATGAGGGCGTTGACTGGTTGGGCTACACATACCTCTTCGTCCGCATGCTCCGCTCTCCTGGGCTGTATAGTGTTGGTGCCGACTACGAGAATGATGATGCTCTGGAGCAAAAACGAGTTGACCTCATCCACTCTGCGGCAGTGATCTTAGAGCGGGCAGGGCTCGTGAAATACGACAAGAAGACGGGTCGTCTTCAGTCCACCGAGCTGGGACGGGTTGCTTCACATTACTATATTGGCCACAACTCTATGCTAACCTACTCTCAACATCTTCAGCCATCGGTTACTACCATTGAGCTCTTCCGAATTTTCGCTCTTAGCGATGAGTTTAAGTATATCCCTGTCCGCCAGGACGAGAAGCTTGAACTAGCGAAGCTTCTGGGCCGTGTGCCGGTCCCGGTCAAGGAAGGCATTGATGAGCCTCATTCGAAGATCAATGTCTTGCTACAGGCTTATATTTCGAGACTGAAGCTCGATGGTCTTGCTTTGATGGCAGACATGGTTTATGTCACTCAATCTGCTGGTCGCCTTCTGCGAGCTCTCTTCGAGATTTCGCTAAGGAAGGGTTGGTCGTCTGTTGCCAAGACAGCCCTCGATCTCTGCAAGATGGCTGAAAGACGCATGTGGCCGACAATGACACCTCTTCGTCAGTTCCCATCCTGCCCAAGAGACATCATGCAGAAAGCCGAGAGAATTGATGTGCCGTGGTCAAGCTATCTTGACCTTGATCCTCCCCGTATGGGTGAACTCTTGGGCATGCCGAAAGCCGGGCGTGTTGTCTGTGATCTTGTGTCCAAGTTCCCTCGTTTGGAAGTTCAAGCACAGGTTCAACCGGTGACGCGATCTATGCTACGCGTTGAATTGACCATCACACCCAACTTTGTCTGGGACGAGACTCTGCATGGAACCGCGCAGGATTTCTGGATCGTAGTTGAGGATTGTGATGGCGAGGAAATCCTATTCCACGATCAGTTCATACTCCGCAAAGACTATGCCCAGTCGGAGGTGAACGAGCATCTCGTCGAGTTTACCGTTCCTATCACCGAGCCGATGCCCCCCAATTACTTCATTTCACTCATCTCTGATCGTTGGATGCATTCGGAAACGAAGATCGCTGTCTCCTTCCAGAAACTGATCCTTCCAGAGAGATTCCCCCCACATACCCCTGTATTGGCTATGCAAAGCGCTCCAGTTAAGGCGTTGAAGCGTGATGAGTACCAGGATCTATACTCCGATTGGCAGTATTTTAATAAGATCCAGACACAGACGTTCAAGTCGCTTTTCGATACAGATGATAATGTCTTCATCGGTGCCCCTACTGGAAGTGGAAAAACTGTGTGTGCGGAACTTGCGCTACTGCGTCACTGGGCTAAGGAGGAAGGCGGCCGTGCTGTCTATATCGCGCCCTTCCAGGAATTGGTTGATCAGCGACATGCTGACTGGGAGAAGAGGTTAAGCAAGCTCTCCGGCGGCAAGACTATTGTTAAGCTTACCGGAGAGACCACGGCTGACCTGAAGCTCTTGGAGCGGGCAGACCTTGTCCTCGCCACTCCAACGCAATGGGACGTCCTCTCTAGGCAATGGCAGAGGCGTAAGAATGTGCAGACTGTGCAGCTCTTTATCGCAGATGAACTCCACATGCTGGGAGGCTATGGGGGCTACGTTTACGAGGTGGTAGTGTCGCGCATGCATTCTATCGCTCTTCAGCTAGAGAATGGCATGCGTATCATCGGTCTCAGCGTGTCGCTCGCCAACGCTCGGGACATTGGCGAATGGATTGGTGCCAACAAACATACCATCTACAACTTCAGCCCTCATGCCCGCCCAGTTCCTCTGGAACTCCATGTTCAGTCCTTTAGCATCCCTCATTTCCCCTCTCTGATGCTGGCGATGGCCAGACCGGCATATTCTTCGATCCTGCAGCTCTCGCCAGACAAGCCTGCAATGGTTTTCGTGCCTAACCGTAAACAGACCCGCTCCACTGCTATGGATCTGCTGGCCGCGTGTGCCACCGATGATGATGAAGAACGATTCTTGAATGCCGACGTTAATGAACTGGCGCCGCTGCTTAATCGGGTTCAGGAGCAGACCTTGGCTGAGTCTCTGTCTCACGGTATTGGATACTATCACGAGGCATTGAGTGCTACAGACAAGCGAATTGTTTCCCACCTTTTCTCCATTGGTGCTATTCAAGTCCTCATTGCTTCTCGGGATGTGTGCTGGGAGCTTAATCTCACCGCACATTTGGTGATCGTCATGGGTACGCAGTTCTTCGAAGGCCGCGAACATCGGTATATCGACTACCCTATCAGCGAAATTCTGCAAATGTTCGGCAAGGCTTCTCGTCCTGGTGAAGACAAGATCGGCCGAGGCGTGCTCATGGTCCCGTCCGTGAAACGCGAATACTACAAGAAGTTCCTTAACGAGGCCCTTCCCGTGGAGAGCCATCTGCAGGCTTACTTGCATGATGCTTTTGTGACTGAAATCAGCACTAAAGTTGTTACCTCTACCCAGGATGCTGTCGACTGGATGACACACACGTACTTCTACCGTCGCCTCCTGGCTAACCCCAGCTTCTACGGTCTCACTGATGTCAGCTACGAGGGCCTCAGCACCTTCCTGTCAGAGCTTGTGGAGAATACCCTAAAGGAACTCTCCGAAGCCAAGATCATCGATTTAGATGAAGAAGATGATAGTGTTTCGCCTCTGAATGCCGCCATGATCGCGGCTTACTACAGTATCTCCTTCATCACCATGCAGACCTTCCTTCTCTCATTGTCCGCTCGTACCAAGCTGAAGGGTATTCTGGAGATTGTCACATCGGCCACAGAGTTTGAGTCCATCCAGATGCGTCGCCACGAAGACCACATCTTGCGCCGCGTGTACGACCGGGTGCCGGTCAAGATGTCTCAGGCTGCTTATGACTCGCCACACTTCAAGGCCTTTGTTCTGCTGCAAGCTCACTTTTCGCGCATGCAGCTCCCCATTGACCTGGCGAAGGATCAAGAAGTCATCATCAGCAAGGTTCTCAACTTGCTTAGTGCATGTGTGGACGTTCTCTCTTCGGAAGGCCACCTGAATGCTATGAACGCCATGGAGATGTCCCAAATGGTCGTCCAGGCCATGTGGGATCGGGATAGCCCTCTCAAGCAGATCCCTCACTTCAGCCCTGAGGTGATTAAGGTCGCCAATGAGTTCGGCATCAACGACATCTTTGAGTTTATGGAAGCCATGGACCCGTCGGAGAACAAGGAGTACGCCACACTGATCAAACGTCTTGGTCTGGACAACAAGCAATTGGCACAGGCAGCAGCCTTCACCAATGACAAGTATCCCAACATTGATGTCGACTTCCAGGTCGAAGATCCGGACGACATCACTGCTGGTGAGCCTGCGTACCTCAAGATCAAGATCGAACGGGAAGTTGAAGAAGACGAGGAGCCTGATATGACGGTGCATGCGCCCTTCTACACCAACAAGAAGATGGAGAACTGGTGGTTGGTTGTGGGCGATGAGAAGACCAAGAGCTTGCTTGCGATTAAGCGAGTTACCGTTGGGCGCAAGTTGGAGTTGCGTCTCGAATACATCGTCCCCACCCCTGGGGAACATGAACTGACATTGTACCTGATGAGCGACAGTTATGTGGGTGTTGACCAAGCGCCAACTTTCAATGTCACCGCCGCGGAGGGAATGGAAGAGGACGAGAGCGAGGAGG
The DNA here is from genome assembly GCA_009193595.1 of Aspergillus bertholletiae. Lineage (NCBI taxonomy): Eukaryota > Fungi > Ascomycota > Eurotiomycetes > Eurotiales > Aspergillaceae > Aspergillus > Aspergillus bertholletiae. Next base: position 330,088 of record ML736164.1, read on the forward strand.
AAGAGGAGTAAAGGCGAGGAAGCGTGTTTTGTTTGTTTCTTTGTTACTCTAGGGTGACCTTTGTATGATGATTTTACCTTGGTCCATGTTTGTTGTAATTATATGCCGTAATGGGGAAAGCCAAAAAATCTAGAAGCTTCGGGATTTCGAATTGATCGGAGGCGGTGAGCGTTGAACTCGGTGCAGACTCCATCCGGAGAAGACGGCAGAGATGGTAAATCTTATCAGAAGCTCCTTACCGGATGCGGGTTGCGGTGGAGGGATTGTCAGTTTAGCGTCGATGGACCGGTGGAGATCCCATGATCTCCGCATTTGTTGCTCTGCTTCTCCAACAAGGTCCGCCTCACTTTCTCCGTCTCACGCCACCTGGTCTCCTTTGCTGCTCCCCTGTTAAATCAAACATCTCCCCTGCATCTTCTCACCTTCGGAGTTTCCTCTATCCCTGCTACTATTTCTATATATACAGAGTTCTGTGGCTATAAGGTAGGGAGTACCTACTGTCCTATAGTTGATTTGGAGCAATCTGTCATGACCATTCGTCCCATGAAGTTCACACCGGAGTAAGTTCGCAGTGCCCCGTGCTTATAAGGAGCACCGCAATACCAGGAACCTATTATAACTTATTATGACTGCCTTCCCGATACCTATTGTCTCCGCAGATGACTGACGTGGTGATTCTCCTAGGGTCCTACTGGGAGCTCCTCGGCGTTCTGCCGCCGTGCCCAATTCATCCGGCACCTTGGCTGTTTATACCCAAACCTCCTACTCCTTCGAGTCACATGCAAAGACCAGCGAGATCCGCATAATAGACATCAGCACAGGCCGATCGTCTCTAATTACAAATGACCCCAGTGCGAGCTCCCCGCAGTGGCTGGGGGACGACGATCGCTTAATCTGGCTCAAGACCAAGGCAAACGGCAATACGAGTTTCATAATCGGGCATGCTCGAGAGGCAGGCAAGACATACACCGCGGGAACCGTTCCCGGACCAGTGTCGAACCTCAAGGTCACGGTCATTGAGCCGGGGAAAATTGGTTTCGCTGTGACTGGCAAGGCGAATCCAGACGGATCTCTTTACAATCCTCATGATGCCAAAAAGCCCCACACGACTGGGAAATTATACTCCTCGTTATTTGTCAGGCACTGGGACTCCTACATTGAGCCCCAGACGAATTCCATCTGGTACGGTTTATTGCAACAAGCCCCACTGAGCCCTGCCACCAGACATGCAGGGAAATACTCAGCTTCAGGACTCACAAACCTGATCTCAGTATGCGGTCTAACCGGTGTTGAATCGCCAATCCCGCCTTTTGGAGGCTCTGGGGACTTTGATATCAGCCCCTCTGCAATTGTCTTCGTAGCTAAGGACCCTAATGAGAACCCTGCGACGCACACCTCCTGCTCGTGTTATTATTGTCCGCTGTTTTCTTGGACCAGTGTGACCGCATCAGAATCTCAAAAGATATATGCAGTCAAGGGCCTTGAAGGGGCCATGTCTTCCCCCGTTCTCTCTTCAGATGGCAGCTCTATCGTTCTCCTTGCCATGAGGGAAGATGGTTACGAGTCAGACAAGAACCGAATCCTCTACGTGCCTAACCCCTGGAGTGGAGAGATGATAGAGGCTTTCGCGTCCCCAGATGGAGAGGGCTTGTGGCATCTCAGCCCATCAGCTGTGACCTTCGCAAACGACGACCAATCCCTCTTGATCCAAGTCGAGGAAAACGGCCGTGGAGTTCTATATCAACTTCCTCTCGCCAACTTCCGTCAATCTCGCCCCTCTGCACTGAAGAAGCTGACACATTCGGGCTATGTGACTGATGTGTTCCCTGCATCAGCTAAATCATCCAAGCTACTCATCGCCAGCAACAGTTTGGTGGAAAATAGCCGGTGGACGATTCTAGACCCGCAGGCTCCCGAGAGCCCCAAGGTCATATCCTCCCTTTCTCGTGGCGGTGCTGCCTTTGGACTATCTCCAGCGCAGGTCGATGAGATTTGGTTCACAGGAGCCGAGGACCACCCGGTTCACGCCTGGGTCGTGAAGCCCTCTGATTTCAAGCCTGGCAACAAGTATCCTCTCGCTTATTTGATTCATGGAGGTCCGCAAGGAGCATGGAATGATCAGTGGAGCACACGCTGGAACCCTGCTGTTTTTGCTGAGCAAGGGTACGTGGTTGTTACTCCCAACCCCACAGGCAGTACCGGTTACGGACAGGCATTTACAGATGCAATCCGTGGCTCGTGGGGAGGGCTTCCCTACATTGATATCGAAAAAGGATTGAATTATATTGAGAATAACCTGGACTATGTTGACACAACTCGCGCTGTGGCGCTGGGGGCGTCGTACGGCGGGTATATGATGAACTGGATCCAGGGCCATGAACTTGGTCGCCGATTCAAGGCTCTTGTGACCCATGATGGTATCTTCAGCACGCGCTCCCTGTTGAGTACCGAAGAGCTCTACTTCCCTGTTCGAGACCTCCAGGGTCCCTACTGGAAAGTTCCCGAGAACTGGGACAAGTGGGACCCATCTCGATTCACAGGGAACTGGCAAACCCCCCACCTGATCATCCATAACGAACTGGATTATCGGTTGACGATTGCTGAGGGACTTGCCGCCTTTAACGTCTTGCAGATGAGGGGCGTGGAAAGTCAATTTTTGACATTCCCTGATGAGAACCATTGGGTGCTGAACCCGGAGAATTCCCTCATGTGGCACCACACCGTCTTTAACTTCATCAACAAGTTTGTAGGGCTGCCCTCGGAGAGCGGGGCGGATATGGAAAATGGCGTGGCTAATATTTCTTTATAATGAGTTTATTATTTCTACTCAGCGCAAGTCTCGTCACGCTTTGTGTGGCTGGGTGGCGCTTTCAAAGTCCAAGGACGGGATATATAATGACCTATATAGTTCAATGCACCTTTTTGACCGTGATTGAAACCATCACCTATCACTCGCATTCACACCTTGTTTACGAACCAAGGGCACAAAGGCGTTAGACTAAGCTTTCCCCCTTACAGTGAAACCGCGTTCCATCCAGGACAAACGCCCCCTAATAATGATCTGATAGAAGTCATCATTGAGCCCCTACGGGACAAAGAGTTCTTTCTCCCGGAGCCTCTCCTGGCACTGTCACGCAATATATAGACTCAAACGCTGTACCCGGATCAGTCTATGTTCGTTTTACATTTTTTCTAACACGCGTCTCTCTAGGCAAGAATATCACCGGCCGCATTTCGATTGCATTACCAGCCCTAGTGTCCGGGAGCCTGTTCAGTATGCCGGAGGCCAGGGCGTCTTCCCCTCCGTCTCGTACTATGGTCAAATCCACCAGTTCTACTACTCCAGAGCGCCGAGTAGCATGCTGGTCACACCCCACTGCACACTCAGCGGCAACAAGTCCCACGACGACCTCAACGACCGACGAAAAACGCCGACGACACCACCCATGTTTTGCCCTAACTCTTGCCCACTTACGGTCTCACCTTTACCCTCTGGTATCTAGCACCACCGCTCTGGCACACCCAGAATTCCCTACTACTCTCCTTGCCTACCACCTCCTGACTTCTCGCCAACTAGACGAGCTTGCCATCCATTATCATCAAGTCTGGCCGCCAACGCCTGCGACCTCTTACTATCCCGTGGTCATCCCACCTTGGGTTGGTACAGAAAACGAAAAGGGTGTGGACATTGAGACCAAGCGGCGGCGATTTGGCAGATTCATTGGGCTCCAGCGTTGCGAGACCCCGGCCAGAGAAGAGGAATCATACTCATGGGAGATGGAGCAAAAAACCGTGACAGAACTGCCGGAGCCGATGAATCAGCAGTGGGATGAAAATTGAAAGCTCCTTGCCGATCAATTCAATGATAAGAGGGTTTTTTCTTTCTTTCTCCAAAGTCCCAATCGTGAGTCACTCCCTCTAGATATTTGATAAGCCTAGCCTATTTCATATACGGCCTCCTTCTCATGCTTATTAGACTCAGTCAGGCCTATACATCTAGGACTCCAAGGGTTGTATACCTAGATTGTCTGTTCTCCTCCAGGACCTCTGGCCTTTCTCGAACGACGCACGGCCTATGGGCAGAAAGATGTAGCATGAGCCTTAGATTGCCCCTTTCTTAGTTCGCACCCATTGATTCTAGCAAAGTGAGCATTTACTTTCGCCCCCCTATTCTGGTACCCTTCAACGATTGTGTTGCTGTTGGATGACTGGTTATCCTTTTAATTATGCACTTTCCCTTATGAGCATAGTCACGTTTCTCGATAGGTGTATTTAATGACATAATAGACTCATCTAGCCAGATATATGCTCAAATTCAGAACAAGTTGTGGCTCTAAAGGTTCTATACTCATTAATCCCCTTCATAAGCCGGTTTAGCCACGACGTAGTTCTATATTCCGCCTCGCAATTTATCCATGATGCAAGTTCAACAAGGAGACGAACCCACCACGCACACAGAGAAACCAGGCAAATTTCCCCCGGCACGATGCAATGCAGCCCTAACGATAACTGACGGAAATCATTTTATCCGCGGGGCAAGTATTGCGGGGAAAGCTCTTGGTATCCCCCTTTAGGCTGTCCGGCTAAACTAAACATATAAAAAGTGGTAATTGCGGCTTCATACTAAATTATCCCCTCCTCCAAACCCCAACAACATTCACTCACTCACTGGCACTCACAGAGAAAGAAAGAAAGATATATAAATAAATAAACTTCAGAGGAACAATTTCAATCCTTCAAAATGGCCAATTCCAACCCCCCACTAATAACCCACATCTACACGGCTGACCCCTCAGCCCACGTCTTCAACAACAAACTCTACATCTACCCATCCCACGACCGCGAAACAGACATCCAGTTCAACGACAACGGCGACCAATACGACATGGCCGACTACCACGTCTTCTCAATGGAATCCATCTCCGGGCCCGTCACAGACCACGGCACTGTGCTGACCCTGGCCGACGTCCCCTGGGCCAGCAAACAGCTCTGGGCCCCCGACGCGGCCAGCAAGAACGGGAAATACTATCTCTACCTGCCCGCACGCGACCACGACGGCATCTTCCGGATCGGCGTGGCCGTGGCCGAGAAGCCTGAAGGCCCGTTTACAGCCCGGGAGAGCTTTATCCCGGGCAGCTACAGCATCGACCCGGCTTCGTTTGTGGATGATGATGGCACGGCGTATCTGTATTTCGGGGGTATCTGGGGCGGGCAGTTGCAGTGTTGGTCGAAGCGAGATGGGGGGTGGGTGTTTGATGCTTCGAAGACGGGTCCTCAGGAGCCGTCTGGTTCGAACGAGCTCGCCCTCCATGCACGTGTTGCGCAGCTGACGGATGATATGTTGGGGTTTGCGAGCCCCGTACAGGAACTGGTTGTTCTGGATCGGGATGGGGAAAGTCCGATCATGGCGGATGATCATGAGAAACGCTTTTTTGAGGCTTCCTGGATGCACAAGTATAATGGCACGTATTACTTTAGCTATTCGACGGGCGATACGCATTATATTGCGTATGCCACTGGGGAGAGTCCGTTGGGCCCGTTTAGGTACCGGGGTCGGATCTTGGAGCCGGTGTTGGGGTGGACGACGCATCATTCTATCGTCGAGTTTGGCGGCCGTTGGTGGATCTTTTATCATGATTGTGAGCTGTCCAAGGGCGTGGATCATTTGAGGAGTGTGAAGGTTCGGGAGATTAAGTATGATGATCAGGGCGAGATTTATCTAGTATAGTGAGTAGATAGATAGAGAGGTAGGTAGGCTTTTGTGAGTGTATTGTAATTGTATTGAAGCCTGGGGTCTTTTACTTGAGATGAATGTAGGGTCTGTGTATGATCTATTGCGTATGCTGCAGATCTAATGCGCCATCCCCTTCTCCCGGTTCTCCACAACGAGGTTCCAGTATTTCTCGCGGCTGCGTATGCGCAGTGTCTTGCCGTACTTGATCATGACGAGGAAGACGGCTGCGCAGGCCATGCCGATGAATGCGGCCGAGATGAAGCAGTTTTGGTAGCCCAGGTTCTCGATCCAGGGCGTGATGCTGTATGCCGTTAGAATGCGCTGCTACTTGAGGGCAGGGACTAAATGACATACCCGTAGCCGATAGCGAAGGACATCGTGTTGCGAACTAAGATGATGCTTGTCATCGCATCGCCGCTAAGCTCCCGGTAGCTGTCCACGAGGTAGTTTACGCTCAGGGTGACACCGCAGGTATTCGCCATCGCGAGAAGGCACATCGCTACTAGGAGCCCAAACCAGTGAACCTGGTGTGCTGCGCCGACACCCCAGAGTATCAGTGAACCCGGGAGGATGACGAGACAGAGAAGGAACGGCCAGAGACGGTGTTCGGCTTCCATGGTACCGTTGTTCCGTCGAGCGAGACGGATAGTTAGCCAGTCACTGAATCGACCAGTAACGAGGGCACTGTGTATCAGTTAGCGTTTTTACATCCTTGGGAGAGTAAAGCGTGGGGAGCCTTACCCAAAAGTCACTCCGAGACAACATGCAATGTAAGAAAGGCCGACAATCGCGGTGCTTGTTCGGTAAGTACTAAGAAGTATATGCTGGCTGGGGCCAAATACCTGAAGTTGTATGGCGCAGAGCCGAGGATAATGGAGGCTGTTGCGTTTAACACATTGAAAAATATCAAGTACGAACCATAGGAAAAGCTGTTTCGCACGTTACTTTTCCAAGTTTTCAATGATCCTGGGAACTCTCAACGTACCCTGCGTAAAAAACAACAGGCCAGCTCAAGTAATACAGAGCATGCCAGAGCCGTCTAAGCATATAGTTCTTGGGCTGACGTGGCCCCAGGAGCGACAGCTTCTGGCTGTATGCCTTCTTGTTGTATACATTGTGTACTTCACCAGTCTCTGTGTCCGTATGCCGAGAAGGATCATCAGAGACAGCTTTCTCGTGCTCTCCTTTCTCTGCTACTAGAGTGGCTGGGTCAATTGGGTGAGTAGAAGTGGTACGTTCGACTCCTTCGCGCGTATAATTCGTCTCCTCCATGAAGAAGAAGAGAAACACGGTGGTGGCAGCACAGAAAATAGCAGGGTAATAAAATACCCATTGCCAGCCTTGGTACTCGGCGATGAACCCACATATCACGGGGGCAAAATAGTTACTGCCGGCCAGGAAGAAGGCATACAGACCCATATACGTTCCACGTTCGTGCGTGAAATACTAGTCCCGTCAGATCAGATCGCGACGATGTTTCATTAACATACGCACCACATCCGTGACGGATATTTCTGGAAGGGCCTCGATTGGCGCCAAGAAGAACCCGGTCAAGATACTACGAGCGATCCATTGACCATTGCTCGAGACATAAGCTCTGACCTGTTAGCGTTAAAGAATCACGTTGATGCCGGAGTTGTACATACCCCCAGACCAGCGTGCCCTAACCGTATAAATCTTGTCAGCAGAAGGCACACTTCATCTGTCTGTCATCGAGACTTACTATCATTCCGACCAATGAGATTAAATACGTCAGTCGCTTGCCATACTGTAGGGCAAACGGCTGCCAGAATAGTAGGCCCCATCCTGCGAGCAGGAACATATACCCCGTCCCTTGATTCAGAGTACTGACGGAGACCCCCGTCTCCTTGGAGAGCGGAACGAGGACGGAGTAGACAACCGCGCTCGCGATGCCTGCAAATAAAGTGTACCTTCGCAGCCAAAAGGCGATTAGCTTGGTTTAACATGGGATATTTTCACACGTGCTGCGAAGACCCACGAATTGACACAGATAGTCGACAGCAATTTCCGGCGTGGAGACCAGTTCAGTGGGTCATCAGGATCATCTGAAGGCTGGGGAACGAGAACAATGTCACTGTTTCCCCCGTCCAGGTGTCGTGAGGCCAATGTATGCTCCACATCCACCAGGGTAAATGTGCCCGGGATGGCATTCCGATCCACATCTGGCGTCATGCTGCAATCACGACAGTTTTATGTTTCAAACGATAGAATAAAAAATGTGGATGTGATCGAACATGGACCTGTGCCTTACCCCACAGTCGCTTGAAGGGGTCAACCCTGTATAAGAGGGGGGTCCAGAAGGTAATAAATGGCTGTCATCACCACGCATCCCTTGCGGCGGCCGAATTAGACTTGTCGATCCAACCTATCAAATTCCTGCTAACTGTAGATATTCTCCGGTTAACCAGCACGGCCGGCAATCTCGAGAGGGGTTAAGCATTTGTACCCCTCTTTGGATATGCTAGGCAGGATCCTTTCGACGATTCCAGGCCGCGATCTTCGAAAGGTAAATTGATATAACACGAAGCTTTAAGATATGATGTCAAGGTGAGAGTGACCGCGGATTTCTTTCCGCCCACCACGCCTCTAGAGGCCAATCAGGGTTGCATATACCGTATCAATCACGGTGATGTGAGCGAATAGGCAAACGTGCATTCATGGCGGCTATTTATCGCTTTTCCTCCCACCACCTGCCGCTCCACTACCCTAACTGATGAATGAGCATCAAGGACCAAATAACTGTCGTCGTCTGTTATCTTTGCTCTCCCAAGTCCGAGATAGACTCACTCGTTCCTTATCACTCTTGTCCCGGATTCCTATCTTGCAATGAAGATCATGACCCCACCAATTCTCCCGGGCTAACCCAGTGTCTATACTGAAGCTGTCACAATCAGGACCATTGCACTAAAAGAGCGTCTAGACACCGATGTAGGCAGATCACTGTATTTTATCTGACTGACAGGGGCATTCTTCATACAATATGAGATAACCCCTCCTTTTTTTTTAGTTCTTTGTCTTTGTTATACTCAGAAGCACCGCCCTGGCTAATAC